>JARHVA010001362.1:592500-715000 GCA_037957365.1 Torreya grandis
CTTCAACTCCTTGAGATATGGTTACATGTCATAATCTCAAGACTCAAATCCCATAATACTTTAGACTAATCACTACCTCTAAAATCTATAGATCACATGAGATTTTGAATTTATGATGCATGCCACAAAACTAGAAAGTTAGGCCATGAAAAAGACAATCATTTTTTAATGCCCCCATGGACTCCAAACATTTAATATTTAGATAGGTGATAAGGATAAATGGCTTAAAATAATTCTAAATATCTCCACAAATAAAGATAAGGAAAAAGAAACACTTCAGTCAAAGTGTTAATAGGTTAGTTGAATAACAACATAAAGACCTGACGAAAGCAAATGCAACCAAGAAAAACTACATTAAGACTTAAACTAAGACACTTTTAAGAGTAAAAATGAGAAGTTTAGTTTATAAGATGACTATTTAAAATGAAATTTTAACTATTTAAAAATGGATAAATATCATAATCAATTGAAATATTTTTAAAATGAAGCTTAATGCCCTATGAAATAAAGCTATTGAAATTGCCCCCTTTCCAATTTGACTCTGAAGGAAGTCATGACTAAGAAAAAAGGTACAAATGTTTTAAAATAACCATTAAAATGAATTATGATCATAATAAGGTGATATTTAAACATTTAAGACATAAATTTCATAACAAATGGAAGACTTTGCATTCATAATGGGCAATCTAGGTTGAAGCCTTAACCATAAAAGATAATGCTTCTACCCAAGGCAAAACAACAATAGAATGAAAACATGAATTCCCTCTTCAACTTAGATTATTTAGATGATATAAATTATATAAAATAATTATGAATAAAATTTTGTATCACTCAAGAAAATTTCAAAATGCTAATCAATTTTCTCTCATTTGATCTCTAAACAGGATTATTAATCATTGTGAGAAAATAGTCAAGTAAAGATGTGTCATTTTCATCAAACCAACATGACACATGAGTTAAACACTAAGAAATGAAGGTATATATTAGTAAATTTAATAGGGATCATAAATTAGGTCATGCAAGTATGTAATAACATGAAAATAAAATAACTATGTTATATTAAAAGTGTCCTCATATGAAAATTTTGAGTATGGGGCATGTTGGACCCAACACACCTAAGTAAATGAAAGTGTGTGAAATGGAAATAAAGGTGGATGGTTGAAGTTACACTATCATTGATTGATCCATAAAACTCATGACATTAAATAAACACTTTTAAGTTGTATAAAACCCATATTACAAGTTATTTTACCCACACATCACTTTCAAGAAGATTTGAGACCCCCAAAAAATAGATTTATAAGAATAAAATCCAAGAAAAATAATATAGGGTCAATACCAAGGATTTTAGAGTATAATAATTGAGTTTATAGAATTAAGATAGTTCATATTAATTACTATAAAAACATAGATAGTTAAAAATGATATCTAGGAAGAAACAAGGGGCAGTCTCAAGATTCACAAGTCAGATTTTGCTATTAGAACTTTATGAAGCTTAGTTTGAGGTTTACCTCTCATTTTTAGAAGGAGATAAAGCATGCCAAGATTAGGGGTTTTGGGAGGATTAAAAAACCAAGGTTCTTCATGAGAGGTTTCATACCCTAAACAAGGAAGAAAAAAAGGTGATAGAAACTTGAGCACTCCCAACATTCATATGTAATAGGTGTTTAGTCAAGGAAGAAGAATTGAGAGCTAGGCCAATATATATTAATGAGGTAATTTTAAAGGAATTATATAGAGTAAAAATGAATATATTTAAGAGTGTCAAAATTTAATACCCAACCTTAGTGCAATTATGGGAATAGTGGGAGTCATAGGTTGCATAGTGTGAGGTTAAGTAATATAGCCACTTTTTAGAAAATAATGAGACTGTACTAAGAAATAATAACCTAGTGAACATTGACAAGAAGATTCCTTGTTAGTAGAGGTTCCTCAAAAATCAATTAGAACACACTAACATGTGTTTTATGTCCATATTAGAAAAAAAGAGTAAAATGCAATCATGGATACATAATAAGAAAATTATTTTCTTTAGTTAAATTTAGATATTTAAACAAGAATCATAGACTAATATAGATTGAACATTAATTATTATTAATTAATGATTAATTAAATTTAAGAAAAATAGAACATTCACTATGTGGAAAATAAGGATAAAAGGCATTTGGGAAAACCATAATAAATCTGTATATTTTTGTAACTCATTTTCATTACAAGTGATCACTATATATAAAATCTTGCAATACATTTTCATTTCACATTCCATCCTTTTGATTTGAACATGAATTAGTCCTTTCACATTCAATAAACTTTTGGAATTCCAACATAGGTTGAATACATCAAAAATATAATAAATTATATTGGTTTCTATCTATCACACACTTGTCCTTCATCTACACTATGATTTTATAGTTATATTCTACTATCAAAACTTTCATAGAGTTTAACAATTTTCTCATCCTAAGACAAATTCATAGCAAGTGTGATTTGTGTTAATGCTAAAAAATTTGGCTAAGCTAAGGAACTGGTCAAGAAAAATGTTATTTAAGGTAATCAATCAAGATTTTATTTATTATTTTTTAACCTCTTACACACTAATTATCTATCATTTGATGTTTTAAACTAAGTAACATATTAATCTACCTCCTTTTTGGGTTTTGAATAGATTATCATAACTAGGTGGATACCCTTTATAGGTTTTTAACAAACCTATCCCTACTCCTAATGCTTATGGCCTTCCTAATAGAAACATTATTCAAATTTTCAACACTAAAATCTTCATAGTACCTATAAAGAAGGTGGGAGCATAGGTTGTGATGTTATAATTAATGGAGATTGATAATATGATGCTACTAGAGTTGTTGCTAAATAAATCATAGCTATGGAATTGACTAATGGGAACTCTTGGTAAGGCTCGGTGGTTGGTTGAGTGTTTGTGGTGGTATTTTTAATATGAAGTTCCTACTAGATTTTATTTATAGGGATGAAATACAAATATTTAATGATGCATACAATAGAGATATCCAAAAATGATAAGTCCTTTTTGAACATTATCTAGTCAATGATAACTTCACACACTATACTAATCATTATTCATAATGAGACATAACATACCATTAGATTATGAATATCATATTCATTTCTAATGATGAGGATTTACCTAGTGTTAGACACTTTCTATTGCATTTTTATGGATACATATTCCAAGATATCTACATGTCTCTTCATTTGAATCTTAGAAAATGTATTTGTAGCATCTTATTTTTCTAGATCTATAACATGTGTATGGTAATGTATCTTGATTCAAAAAAATTATTAAGTGTGATTTTTAGTGCATTAGAGGTATCTAATTGATCCTTCATTTCTAATTTGTCTTTATCCACCTTGGAAAATTATAGTTTGGCCTCAGACCATGAAATGGTCAACTACTACTTCTATTCGAGAATGCTTTAGGATATGCGTTGAGTTTGGAGTGTAGCTATATTGAGGACTTAATCATATTATTATATTAGTTAAAAAATTACCTCTATTTATGCCTTAATATTTTTACCCTTAATGGGAAGCTATTGTAGCTTATGCATAGCAAGCTAATCCTATATGATTTATAACATGAGGGATGTAAACTGATTATCTTTTAATATTACTTGATAACCCAAGAATTGAGTCACCAATGTAGGGAAAGTGTTATTATTTACTTGGGAAGATTTATTAAGGTGAAGGTGTAAGTATACATTTTCCTCCCATAGATATGTTACCTCTTCTCTAGTTCAAAAGAATTTTGAGTGATAGACTCCTAAAAGGTAGCCACTCCTTAAATTTTCTTTGAGAGTGGAAATTAGGAAATATCAAGAGATACTTCTTAAATTATTATGGATAGATCCAACTCAAAGTTTTAGCCATGATAGGTACCTTATTTATTTATTCTATAGATAAAGAAAAAATTGTTCATCAATATGAGTTTTTAGGTACCTACCACAACCATTGGTTGGGGAATTGTTACTTGTGATGAGATGCCTCCACTTGTGTATCCCCTTGAGTGGATCTTGATCCTTGTAACATAGAGAATGGATGTTGGACTTCATGTATTTCACCCTTATTTGATGGTTTACTATTTATCTTACTATTATTTATTTTTATGTTATGTAAACTACTCCTACCTTTGCTTTGGTGGTTGCCTTTTCTTATTCCTTGGTTGATTGCTCTTTTTCCTACTTCTGCATTTCCTCATCTTATTTATGGAGGTCTTCTCTTGATTTCTCTTCTTATTTTTATTTTGTTGTTGTATTAGCTTCAACCTTTTATTTTTGTGTTTCTTGTGCTTATAGATTTTATTATTATTTATCCTCTGTTACATATTATTCATATTATTTCTTCTTCTCTTCCTCTTGCTTCTTCCTTTGTTCATCATTTTTGTAGTATTATATTCCACTTCTTCCTTCTGCTTCTTATGTTATTATTTATTTTTATCCTTATTAACCTTATTAATATATGTATTTTTAGCATTTTCCTACTTAAGTTGATCCTTGGTAGCTTTCTCTTTCACTACAAGGTTTGATTGTGTGGCTATTGTTATCAGTATCGATTGCACCCTTTTAAGCATAGGTGTTTTAGACCTACCTCATCCAATTGATAAAATAGGATCACCTTTAGGTGTGGGTATATTATTTAGTGAGGTGAACCTCTAGTTTTTGGGCTAGTTCCATTGATGCATCATTTATGGCTCAATTGTTAAACCTAATAACTTTACAGATGGAAAGGGATAGAAGATACATGGAAAAAACTTAATCTATGGGAGGTGATGTGTTTCAGTGAATTTTGGATTATATTTTAGAAAGGGAAAAGAAAAAACTAAGTACAGGTATGGTTGAAAAACCTATTTGATTATCTGTACATTGAATCAAAATATTATAAAGAGCTCCTCTTTGGCTTGGGAGGATGATCTATAGATAAGAAAGCACTAAAGTAAACTTGTTCGTTAGATAGATAGTTGAGTGGATTGTTTAGCAATAGCTAGATCCTAGAAGCAAGAGCTTCCTTGGGGGATATATATCCACACATTTTAAATAAAGTTTAAGAAAAAATAGAATATAAATTAGTTTCATCAATAATTAAAAGGTAATGAAATTAAACAAAGGAATTCTTTCTTAAGAAATAGATTAGAAATGATCAAAATAGTAATAAGCTAATTAGTACTAGTGCTAGATTACTAGGGTATACTTCAAAAAATTAGGTAAGGGTATATGAATAGGTAGGGACATAAATAATCCATTTTGGTTGGGGGTAGGTGGGTGAAAATAGATTACTAAAATTTACTACCATTATAATCATTAGTGGTTGTGTTGATCATCAATAGTTAAGGTGAACATCAATAGTTAGGGTGACCCTCAGTGGTTAGGTAGACTATTGATAGTTGAGAGAACCATCAATGGTTATTATGGGTCGATCTAGGTTGATAACAAGATGATTTATGGGATATCAAAGTGATATTTCAAGAGTTGGGTAGGTATTGGGTTGAGTGCAAAAATAAAGTGAAGTAATTGAATTTTAAAAATCAAATACTTATTTTGCAAAAAATTTATCAGGTGGATGCTTGAATTGGTTGACTCATAGGTGGAGTCTTGCATGATTCTAATAAATTAATGATACTTGGCACTTTGGTAGAGATATAGTGGCAAGTTGGCCCTCTGACATAGTAGTTGGTTTACTAGATTACTGATGATGATTGACCTACAAAAAAGAATTTTGGATACACAAACTCTTGATAACAATTGTAGATGTAGATGATTTCACCTTATTGCTTCTCTCTTCTTATAGGTAAGATAAGATCATTGAAATAAGATGTGAATTGAGCTTCCTAATTTTAATTTGCATATACAATGGTTCACAAATGGATTTAGATGAGTTATATTTAGAATGTCAAGGTGGGTGAGATTGCATGTTGGTGGTTAAGGAGGTACATCTTAACCATCAATGGTCAAGGTGATTGTTGATGGCCAACTTGACCATCAGTAACTAATGATAAAGGTTTAAAATGGGTAAAATATAGGGTTAAGCCAATTTGGTCAAACTAACTATGGTTAGGTTTGGTTTAGGGATTGATAAGTTAAATTGGTCTTGAGAGGGTCCCAAAGTGGTCAAGGGAATTACGATATTCAGAATCTTAGTGTGCAGATTTTTTATGTCTATATTTTGCCCCTTTTTGTTATGTAGCTTAGATTAACAAGCTATAAAATAAAAATGGATTTCAAGTCAAAGTTCCAATTGTCCCGAGTATGGAAGGAGGTGTTCCCTCTCAAACTAGGAATCGATGAGGTAAAGTGAAAATAGGTAAGGGTTTTATAAATTAGGTGAAGGTAATGATGAGGGTGGACATCATGAAGGTGGATGATAGGCTAGGAACTAAAGCGCAAACAAATTCATAAAGTGTGAAAAAAGGTGTAATAGCTAAGATTTTGCATTGACTAGGTTACCATTATTAAAAATAATAAAGGTCAATTATAGAAAGATAATAGATTAGTAGACCACATGACCACATTTAGATGTGGTGGTTGGGAACACTCGTAAGTCTTATAAGCAATGTCTATGTTTTGGTGGGTATCCAAGGTAGGAAGTGATATCGATGAAAACACAAATGGGTCAAGTGTCACAACTATCCAAAGATAGAAGTTCTCCCAAAAAGACACAAGTAGGTCAGGTAAACATAAGGTGGCATAAGGTCAAAAAGGGTCAATATGGTAATGTTTTTACTATGTTCAAAAGACCAGGAAAAGAGTACCATAAAATGCATAGTAGTTGGGCTAAATGGATGAATGGCTAGGTGATGAGGTGGTTAAGGTGGGTGGAGAAGGTAGTCTCAAAAGGTGGGGAAAATGGGTTGGTGTTGCTAAAGGAAGGTTGCTCAAGGTAAGAACAAAAAGGTGGGGCCACTTGACTATTGATGGTCAAGTTCCCCAAGGGTGACTGTTGATGATCACCCTAACCATTGACGGTTAAGGTGAAAACCCTAAAATTCTATGGGGTAAAAGTGAAAGTCGAATTACTTTTACCTTATTTTAACTTTTGCTTGGTTTTAACTTTGAGCTCTAGTGATTTCGGTGCTTTATGGCAATGGTATTTAATGAGGGTGTTTATTAAGGGTGTTTTCTATAGTGGAGGTTGACTTCTAAGGTGGAGGGTGGAATAACATGACTAGTTAGGATGGAGGGAGGACATGGGCATGAATGAGTACATAAAATCCTATGGTCGAAACCATAATGGTAGTCATGAAATGATGTAGGGGGTGTCACTAGCTCGACTAGAGTTTGGTGTATTTACATTAGTTGAGGGTAGGTTTAAATGATTAGTTTTGGACTACTATGCCCTAGGTAGGGGTTTTAATGGGTTTTGGGTAAATTTATGCATAAAATTAGTAATTGATAGGGTGGGTGGGTTATTAGGGTTGGGTAGGGATTAGGTTAGAAGAATAGGTTGTTTAGCTTGTTATTTGGTTGACTTTCAGGGTAGATAGGGTTTGGGTATTCTAGCTTTAGAATATACATAGTGACCATTGATGATCAGGGTCAACCATCAATGGTTGACATCCTTAAAAAAAGGATGTCTAACTATTAGTGGTCATCATGACCATCAGTGGTCAACTAGGGTATAAGATAGGCTTGGAAAATATTTAAAAATACTAAGGTAAAAGTGAGTGTTTTCTTGTTAGGTAAAGTTAGGGTAGGTTTAGAGGGTAAACTTAGTGGGTAGTGGGTAGATGGGTAGGATGGATAAGGAAATAGGTCAATTGATTAAAGATTAAGTTATATTAAGGTAGACAATAATGGTGTAGGTGACTAAACCATATTTTTGAATTGGTGCAGGCTAGGGAGCAGATACAGATGCATGATTGAGTGTCATGTATCTTTGCAAAGATTTAATAAGGTATGACCCCATTCAATTGGACCCACATAGAAGAGGTGGTGTTGGGAGTGATGAGGAACTATTAACATGTGCCTTAGGATGTGTCCATGGTTGTATCACTCATCAAGAGATGGGATCCTTCTATGAACACCTTTTTGTTGATGAGTGATGAGATGACTATCTTGCTCAAAGATGTACATAGGATCAATCAACTTCCACTCCATGATGATCTGATCTATCATATATAGTGAGAGGAGTGAGATGATAAAATTTATCTTTTATATAGAGATGATAGTGATTAGGTCAAATGGCATGATAAGGGGTTTAGGTATAGTTCTTTGTATCAAAGGGCTCCAAGTGAGAGGAGACTCATGACCTTATTGATGATAGCCATTTCATGCATTACACTTCTTGACTCAAGTAGTAAGAGGTTCCCTTATTTTATAATGGGGGTGTTGGTTGAGATAATATTGGGTAAGATGTTATTTGATTAGGTGCCTTATTTCCTAGTATAAATATATAGGGAGTTATGGGGGTTTAGGGCCCATAGGAGGTATTCCATCAATATCAGCTTGGTTCTACATTAATGGGCATATAAGCACATCAAGGTGATGAGGCTAGTAGGATTGTCATGGGTAGGATATACATAGATAGATTTCCATATTGGTTTCATACTATGGAGGGGTGATTTTGTGACATCATGTGCAAGAGGTGGTGCACATGATGTGGAGTGGTTCAAGTGTACATTAGGTGCACTAGTGATAGGAAACATCACTTAGAGGCCTTATGTGTAGTTTCTAATATGGCCTAGTTATAGGAGGTAGACACTCTCCCTTCAGAGCTATCGATGGATAATTGATAGGTAGGATGGGGAGGTGGATCTCATCTAATTTTAGAGGGTGAAGAAGTAGTTTATCCTTATACAGGGTATTCCAAGTCCATTTCCTAGATACTTGTGAGAGGACTCTAAGATTCTATTACCAGAGCCACATTTTGTGCCTACTTTGCTAGACTATGAAGAGTTACCAGTTAGGGTATAGATAGATGATTCTGGGTTTATAGATTGGTACATAACATAATACTAGCCTATATATGTAGCTAAAGACATTGGTGGGGATGATAGAGGTGTGAGGTTGATGACTCTGGATCCAAATGGCCCTGATGGATAGGTAAGAATAGCTTTAGCCATTACATAGGGACAAATTACATCACTATAGGGGTAGGTGGCCACATTTTAGGGACAAATTATGATATTATGGGGTTAGGTCACCACCATGATAGGTGAGAGAGATCAATTTATGACCTCACTAGGCTTGGTAACGTAAGAGAGATACACCTTGGGATAGAGGGGAGGAGTAACGATAACACTACAAGGACCACTAGGTACCATCCCTATGGCATGATACCTATCTAAAGTGGAGGAAATATGATATTATGAGGCCATAGTTTGGACACAGTGTCTATAGGATCCCTTATGGGGTGATTATAGGGATAGTTTGGTAGGTGGTGACAATGTGGTGACACTAGGGTAGTGAGCAGTGTCTGTAGCTAGATAGATAAGTACAACTGGGGGATCAATAGGTATATAAAGTGGGTAATCACTAGGATCCAATGGTGCTCTAAGAATAAGTGGTTCCTCTAGGGAATGATATGCTCATATATATATATATATATATATATATATATATATTGTATATCATTTTGATTTTGGCCTATGCGGCAATACGATGAGATGTACATTTTGAGAGAGATACAAGTATATCCACTTGTATACATTATGTTATTTTACTCATGAGTTATACATATATGAGATTTATTTATGTTCATGTACATGGTTTATCATTTGATGTTGATTATGATGTGATGTTTATATTGTTTATGGATGATGCTTATGTTATGGATGTTAGACACTGATATAGGATTAGATAGGCATGAGATGGTTTTGATATATGGGTATGTTTATTTATTGCTTATGACATGATAAATCTTAATGAGTATTTAGAATTCATTATTTATATTTCAAACATGTGGTGGAAATTAGTTAGTTGCTTTAATTACTTGTGGAAGTAATGATATTATCATGTTTAGTATGGGTGTGCTTGTTGTTAATGTTTAAGATAAAATATAGGAGGTGGTTTAATTAAAAACACTAGATTGTAAAATAAATAATATAATCATGAGATAGATGTTATAATGAAAATATCAACTAGTTATGATAGGATAAAGAAAGGGCACGATGCTTCTTCCTTGACAAGGACTAGAAGAAAACTAAAGTTGGATTGGCTTAATGAACATAAGCCCTTTGAATGCATCACATTAGAATTTGTTAGTTAGTTAAAAGGTGTCTTGAATACATAAAGGCAAGTAAGCTCAAAATCCCTTTCTTATAGTGAGTAAAGGGGAGATGGGTGAAAATGGAACCCCTCTTGTGAGACTAGCATGCCTCTTTGATAGGTGTCTATAGAGTTAGTATAAATAAGTCTATATCAAGTAAAGTTTAGACTGATCAATGTGGTAAGTCTATGTGTGAGAGTTGATTGTGGTTTTCGCCTTAGTATGGTACCTGAGAGCTGATTTCAACTTTCAATATTAGTTTACTTTTGTTGTGATTATGATAATGGGTCTATTATTGATTGTTTTATATGGGAAGTTGATCAATTCAAGAAGCTTCCAAAAAATCACTATGATTTTGAAAAAATGCTTTACTCATCTATCCATTAAGGGAGTGGTCTAATATTATTTGCTTTATTTAATGATTTTTGATAGTTTTACATTAAGGGAGTATTCCACCTTATGTTTTGGCAATTTCAAATAAATTTTCAATAGTTGTCCTTCAAGGGAGTAGTCTGTGAATGCTAAAAATGACCCATGATATTTAGTGATAATAATTATGTTGTTTTATTTGATTTTTATTAACATAGGAATGTTTATATAAGCTTAAGGATACACCTTTAAGAAGGCAAAACTAAAATCACAAGAAGATTATTTAGGTGTGAATAGGTTTAGGTGACAAAAATCATGGGAATCCATCTTATAAAGGGGTGGAAAGTACCATAAGAACCATGCTATGGGTAGATCCATGATACCCATTGTTTATGATAAGGCTATAATGGTGA
Organism: Torreya grandis; assembly: GCA_037957365.1. Lineage (NCBI taxonomy): Eukaryota > Viridiplantae > Streptophyta > Pinopsida > Cupressales > Taxaceae > Torreya > Torreya grandis. The sequence continues at coordinate 603,513 of JARHVA010001362.1, forward strand.
AATATAATCAAATGATTTAGTTATAATTAGTTGCCTCTAAACTAGGGAAATGAAATGTAGTTAGATAACAAGGAATGAACTTAAGTTAGATAAAAGGTGAACTTGATCTTTCTTACAAAAATAATAGACATATATGAGAAGTGTTGAGGGGCTCAAGTTCTAGGTGGATTTTGAGATAATAAAACTAGTAAGCTCTCAATCCATACTTATGGGTAATAATATAAGGTCCAAGCCAATTGAAGCAAACTTGTTCTGCTTATTTTTCTCTATATTAGTGACAGGTTAATTTTCCTTTAGGATGAGGTCTCTAATGTTGAATTATTACACCTTAAGGTGCTTTTTATAGGCACACTTTACATGATATTGATAGACATGGATATGGGTAAGGTATACCAAACACTGTGCATCAAGTAACTCAAGTTGGGATAAATGATGTTGATGATAATCATCCTCACAAATAAAACATTATAAATATATGTGAAGATAAGGAATTTGGAATTTGAGAGGCAAGACAACCTCTACTCCAAACATGAGATAAAAATAATGGCACCTATATGGGTTATAATTCTAGTATGATATGCCCATAAGGTAAAGGGGATGCGCAAATGCCAATCCTAACAAGATGCATTTACCATTTTAGTTAGCATGTTATTAATAATTTTGTTAGAGGCCTTAGCCTATCCATTCACTTGAGGGTGATAGGGTGAGGAGAAGCTTAACTTAATGCTAAATGCATCACATATACCATAGACTTGATTGTTTTTAAAAGATTTACCATTATTGATGATGATCTTATGAGGAACACCAAAATGATAGATAATGTGATGGTTGATAAAGTCAACAATATTTTTTAATTTGGTCAAGAATAAGGGGATAACTTCTACCCACTTGGTAAAATACTCAATTATGGTGATGATAGAGTGGTGTCACTATGAGGAGTGGGGGTTAATTTCACCAATGAGGTCTAGACCCCATTGTGAAAAGGGCCAAAAATTGGTGGCAACTTGAAGACTATGGCTAGGCATGTGATGTAAATTAGCATGTTGTTGGAAATTAACACACTTTTTCATATAATCATAAAAGTCTTGGTTAATGGGAGGCCAATAATACCCTAGGTGGAAGATGTTCTTAGATATGGTGAGGTCACTAAAGTGTCCCCCAAGGATACCATCATGTGTTTCCTTGATAGTATGATGGGCTTCTTGAATGCATAGGAAAAAAAAGAGAAGACCATCAAAGCCACATTTATAAAGGATACCTCATAATATGGTATAATGTGAGGTACTCTAGATAAATTCTCTTATAGCATTCCTAGAAAGATCATAATAAATAATGGAAAGGTTGAGATAGTCAAATGTTTGTTGATACTAAAGGTCGAGTTGGGTTTCTCCCATAGTGAAAATAGAGGGAGAATATAGTTTGATATAGGAAGGCTAGGTGAGTCTATGGATAAAAATAGATAGCTTAGAACCAAGGGTGTAGATGGTATTTGAGAGGCAAGGGAAGCCATGGTGTCAACAAACTTATTGGTAGATCATGGGGCTGAATGGATACAATATTATTTAAATGATGCTAAGATTTAATCAACTAGTTGTTTGTACTATTTCAAGACATCATTATTACACTAGTAATATCAATTAATTTGATTGACCACAAGAAGAGAGTCATTGAAGATGTTGATCATTTTAATTCCTGGGGCTAAGGCAGTCTAAAGACTTATCACTAGGGCTTCATACTTAGCCATATTCTTGGTACATTTAAAATCAAGCTTAAAATACAAAGGAAGTGTGATAAAATAATTTGATAAAGAGAGGAGGTTAGATCAAGTGTTAGTCCATAAAATTATGAAATCAACACGCTAACATATTAACATCTTTAAGCCTAGATCTTAGGGGGAGCTTAATGAACAAATAACAATTGAAAACCCAAATAAAATGTAAATAATAACAATATTTACCTTCCTTGAGAGCTCCAAATTATTTCTTCATTGGCTTGCTTAGTTTATGCATAATAAGTCTTCATCAATGAAATATGGCTAACATCATCTCCTCTATGCACCATTTTTGAATGTTTATCTTGATTGATATGGCTTGGCTCAATTCCAACATTATAACACTAGGATTTTAGTTTCATGAATCTATTCTTGCATTAGAACTCTACTTTTATTGATCTCCCTAAATGAAGAGCTCTATTATTGCTTTTATAATCTTTCAAATCCCTTGAAATGGGTTAAATCTGACCATGGTTGATTTTATTAACTTGGTTGAGTTTGGCATATGTCTAGAAAATTCTTTTAGATATTTTATAAAAGTGACAACTCACAAAGGTAATGAGTGTGTTCTATAATGTTATAAGATGCTCTTAAATTTCCTTTTTAGTAATTTATTTAATTGATTTATTAGCTCATGGGTGAACTCAATTAGGATTTGAAATTGTTTTAACTTTCTGTTTGATTTTGATTAGGGTGTGCAAGTTAATTAATTCTTTTAGGCATTTGGTCATTTATTTTATTTTGATTAATTTAATGTGTGTATTTACCTTGTTTAATTAATTTAATAGGCCAAATTTATTTAATACAAGGCTATAAAGTGAAATTCAAGACTAATAGAAATTCTTAGGCTAGGTATTCAATGATTGGAAAGAATTGATCTAAAGTCAGATATGAAGCCATTGGTGGCCAAATTTACATGTCTACAATTTGACTCTATTTAGGAAGATGTTGTAATTTGTAAGCATATTAACATATTTTCAAAGAATAAAATAGTTATTTATGCTTATAACTACATTGGTAATGATTGAATTGTAGTTTCACCTTGAGTGAGCGATTGGAAAGTGGGTCAGCAAATGATCCCTCAAAATAAAGAAGTGAAATGAGAAGAACATATAAATGAAGATGATGGGGTGAAAACACAATGATTTACACAAATTTGGGAAAAAACATTAAGAAATGCAAGTGGGATAGTGTACAATGGTTTTCCCAAAGGTGGTTGTAAACATTATACCTCAATAGTGGCAACATTGTAGGAGAACACAATGATTTTCCCAAGTAGGCAATACAATCATTGAGAATATGGAGCTGACCTAGTTAGGATAGATAAAAAAATTAAAAAATGGTGATAACATAATTATTTACCCCAAAAAGTGATATAATCATTGATAATGCATGTGGGATGGTGTAGAGTGTTGATTCAGTATACCCTAATTATGAAAAACATGATTAATGGTTGATGATTGATAAGTTTATATCGAGGATAAAGATGAGTTAGGACAATCTGCTAGTAGGGAGATGCTCATCTAAACTAACAAAGGTTGAAATTATCTTATTACTTAATTACTCTATTTAGGATATGATTGGTTATTAGAATGGGATTGTTGTTAATGTTAGTACCAAGGAGATGGTGATGTTACATTGATGTTCTAGACCTCTCAAAATTGATTTTTTATATAGCATTTGATGGTAGGTCTCATGATAGAACACCATGGTAGATTAGCCAAAATATGTATAAGGACTAACTCCCAATATCAATACTCAATGGAAAATAATTGCACCAATGATAAAAACCATGATGATAATGTAGATGTTTTAATATGAATAGACTCGAGAGTAATGTGCTCAAGGAATCACCCAATGAATGCATATAAATATATTCAAGGCAACAGTATTGAAATCAAATAAGCAAGTAGAAAAATAAATAAAAATCAAACAAAAATCACTCAAACAAAAAAACAAATAGAAATAAATAAACATCCTAAAAGCAAAATCAAAATAAAACATCCTAATAATGAATTTGCCCCAATAGGGCATATCGAGGATGATGAATGAGGCTTAGACAAGACAAATATTTTTGGATTTTGAAATGTTATAAATGTTTTTAGAATTTTTAGGTATCCTAAGTCATTAGATAATGACAAGATACCTACTCACAAAATGGAGAGAGCATTATAACTTGAAATGATGCTCACAAAATGGAGAGAACATGGTTGAAGTTGCTCACAAAATGGTGAGTATGTTACAACTTGAAATGATGTTCACAAAATAGTGAGAGTGTGGTTGAAGATACTCACAAAATGGTGAGAGCATTATAACTTAAAATGATGCTCACAAAATGGTGAGATCATGGCTGAAGTTGCTTGCAAAATGGTGAGAGCATTATAACTTGAAATGATGCTCATAAAATGATGAGAGCATGGACAAAGGGGGATTGATTTAACCTCAACATGAATCAAACATGATCCACATAGTTAAAAAATGGTTTTAGTTTATAGTAGTTCACCTCATAGTAGAGGAATCTGAATAGTGTAGTATCCAATTCAAATAAAATAGGCACAATTGGTATGATGGCATAGTATGGTATAAGAATGTTTAGGTAACATGTCAAGGTACAATAAATAAATTTTGCCCCTATTTTTCCCATAATAATTTATAAGTAGGATACAACTAATAAATGAATGATACTAATTTTCCCTAGTAGGCAATATAATTAGTATCAAGACTACCAAACACAAGTTTGCCCTAACAGGTGATATAATCAGGCTCACATAAACAAACTTTATAAGAAGAAAATAATAAATCAAAGATGAAACTACCAAAACTTCTATCATACTACTCCAAAATGTTGCCTCTATCTATAATGATTAAAATAACTGCTAAAACTAATTTGATTTTGTATGCTAAAAATGTGAAATCAATGGATGAACCAAGGTCAAATGGGCTAGGTTGATAAGATTTAAAACATGTTTGGTTGATTAGGAATGGAATGGTTGGATGGTTTTGTTGGAATATAAAAAAGAGAGGATGGTAGAATAAATAGTTTCATAATGGTATCAAGAAGAATATTGATAATATGGTATAACTTGAAATGGTCCTTATAGATAATACATCAAATTTCTCAAGCATAGTACCACTTGAGGTGAATAATGTTCATTGACTCATCAATTTCATTATCATCTGATGTGGTGAGTTTATATGTTCCAATGCCATAGTCTATAGTGATGATGAAAGGACCCACCTATTTGGGTTTGAACTTTAATTTATGTTTCTTTTCCATCATAGTATTATTTTGGTTCTCTTTTAGGACAAGATCACCAAGTTCAAATGTTCTATGTTTTACACAACAATTGTATTGACCTCAAAGTTGGTTTTGATATGCCTATGGATTATTCACATCTATGTGCTACTCATCAAGTAGATCTAGCTCTTACAAGAGAGATACTTGATAGTCATTATCATCAAGAATATTCTTGAAAGATATGTATAATGAAGGCAACTCAACCTCAATGGGAAGTATGGCTTCAATGCCATAAACAAGTGAGTATGGAATGGCTCCTATAGGTGTATGATGATTGGTATGGTATGCCCAAAGGGAAAAACATATATGAAGTTGCCAATTATGATCGACATCATTGATAATATTTTTGAGAATACTGACAATGGTTTTATTTGATGCTTTGACCTAGCCATTACCTTGAAGGTAATATGCCGTTGAAAAGTGTTGCATGATTTTGTATTCAACACATAGCTTTTTGAAATATTTATTCTTAAATGATCATCCATTATTAGATATAATTTCAGAAGGGATATCATAGTGGTAGATGAAATGGTTAAAGATAAATTTGGAAATTTGCTTTTCAATTCGTAAGTGAGGGGTATACCTTCGACCCACTTAGTGAAATATTTAGTGGTTGTGAGAATGTGTTTATGGCTAACTAATGAGGTAGGGTTTATCTTTCCAATGAGCTCAAGGTTCCATGTAGTAAATGGCCATGGTATCAGCATTGGTTTTAAGGTCTTGGTAGGTGCATGAATCAAATTAACATATTGTTGATACTTGTCACATTTCTTGACATATGCAGCTGCATCTACATCCATCATCGGCTAATAGTAACTAGTACACAAGAAATTTTTGGATTCGACTAACCAACTAGTGTGGGCTCCACATACTCCTTCATGAACTTCCCATAATGCTAGTATATATTTTTCCAAAGGTAAATAATGAAGCAAAGTTTCATCAAAACTATGGTAGTATAGGGTTGGTCCAAGTAGGGTATAATGTTAGGCATTATGGATGAAAGATTTGGTTTATTTCTAAGATAAGTTTGGTGGAAGGATTTACTCATGTAGATAGGCATATAATTTTGAGTAACAATTAGAGATAAGACCAATTATATCACATATTATTGTAGCAATTGAATGTTCATGAGCTGGTACTATTAGATTTTATACACAAAATTGATACTCGCTAGTTGTGTATACATAATGAATCAATGATCCAATGGTATCCATGTAATCTACTATGTTTTTTCTCACTCTTGGTATATACTCAAATTTAATGTTGATAATCTATTAGTTGAGAGTGTCAACCATTGCCTTATATAGAACCAACTTGTCATCTTTATTATAGAAGTGGTTTATAACTTGATTGATGATTAACTAAGAATCACCATAAATTTTTAGATGACATATGTTCCATTGTACCACCTATCGAAGACTTGTAAGGATTTCTTCATATTCAGCCATGTTATTGGTACAAGGAAAGTTGATTCTAAAGAACTTGGGGATTAGATCCCCTTTAGGTGTTATGAATAAAAGTCTTGCCCCTGATCTATGTGTAATGAATGATCCATCAAAATACATCTTCCATAACTACTCCTTAATAGGTGTTTTAATGATGCTTATGATGGATTCATCAATAAATTGTAATGATAATGACTCTATTTCTTCAATAGGTGCTTCAATAAGTTGATCTATGAGAACTTGCCCCTTGATTACTTTATAGTTTACATACTCTATCTAAAACTCACTAAGTATCATGATCCATTTGGCCATATGGCCTTTCAAATATATTTTTGATAGTAGATACTTAAGTGGATCTAATTTGGAAATAACCATAGTATTATTGTTTAACATGTAGTGTCATAGTTTTTAAGCTGTGAAAACCACAGTGAGACAAGATTATTTGATGGGCATATAGTTTTGCTCCTATGTAACCAATGTACAACTTAGATAGTACACTACATGTTATTTTCCATTGTCATTGTGTTGAGCTAGAAGTTCCCCTAGAGCATTATTAGTATCAAAAAGATATAACAAGAATGGTTTCCCTAGTGTTAGAGGCAATAGAACTAGTGGATTCACAAGATAGTCCATCTATTGAAAAGCCTTTTTACAATTGTAATCCCAATGAAATGTGACACCTTTCTTTAATGGGTGTGTAAATAGATGGCACTTATCTAATAATTTAGATATGAATCATCAAATGGACTATATCTTTCCTTAAAAACTATAGAGCTACTTCAAATTAGTTGGTATAAGAATCTTTATTGTGGCTCTTAATTTAGCTGGATCAACTTTTATATCCCTGAGAGACATGATGAATCCAAATAATTTGCTTGATGTAACACTGAACACATACTTATTAGGGTTGAGCCTAACTTTGTATTCTAATAGTTACTCAAATATCCTCCTTAATGTTACTAGATGGTTGGCCCTAGTTTTGGATTTATCAAGTATGCCATTGACGTAATCTTTGACAGTGTCATGCATCATATGATGAAATATGATGGTCATAGCTATTTGATAAGTTAACCTTATGTTATTAAGGCTAAACAACATCACCTAATAATAAAATGTTTCCCATGGAGTGATGATTTCTATTTTGTGCTAGTCTTTTGGTGTTGTTTTGATTTGGTTACAATCTAAGAAACCATCCATTAGTGAAAGCATTTCATAACCTACTATAGAGTTGACTATCATGTCAATGTTAGGTAGTGAAAATTCATCCTTAGGGCATGATTTGTTAATGTTATGGAAATCAGTATATATTCTAATTCCCTCTAGTTTCTTGTTGATAGGTACTACATTATAAATCGATTCAGAGTGGTTAATTGGTCTAATACATCCTACTTCTAAGACTCTCTCCAAATCTTTCTTCACTAATATAGTAATGTGAGGATGCATCTTTCGCAACTTTTGTTTTATTTGTTTATCATCAATATTGAACATAAGGTGGTGTACAAAAAAGGCAGGGTCCAAACCTAGCATGTCAAAATATGCCCAAGCAAATATATCGACAAACTCTCTCAGTGGGGTTGTGAGGACTTCATGCTCCTTCTTAGTAAGGGATGCACCTAGATTGATCTACTTTGGGTCACTTGGGGACCCATTGTTAACATTTATTATATCTTCCACTATAAGATTTGAGCCATCTTTAAGGATATTTGGTAATGATTTAAACTAATTGACAACATTAGATTCCTTTATTGAGATTGGTTCTTTGACAAGCTCTCCAAGACATGATGAATCAGAATATCCTAATTGAAGATCAAGCCATGTGACAAAGATAATCATAAATTATTGTATGACTTGATCAAAGGCTTCATGCCATTCAAGATTGAATTTGGACCCATTATCATGTTCATTATTAGCATCTTCTTGAATGATTTGATTAAAATCATGTTGTTCTTTAGGGCTGAACTTAGATCTATAGTGAACTTCATCATTGTTAGTTTATTAGATGATTTACTCAAAATATTGATGCTTTCAATACTAAATCTGAACCCATAGACAATTTTTTTGTTGGTGATCTCCTATTTATACATGAATAAGGTTGAACACCCCTATCTAGTGGTACTTGAAATAGGTTTTCACTACTAGACTAGCCTTTATCTTTACTATTTCCCTAGTCAAAAAGTGCATCAAATAGGTTTTTACTTTGAGACCTCAATGTTTTATTTCCTTTATTTTGGATAAGGGTGTTTAGCCACTCTCCAAAATAGGCTTCAATAACTAATTTGATTAAGAATCTTGATTTATGATCTCCCAATGGAACATTGTCTCGAAGGCCTAGAAAATCACCAAATTCTTCATCATTTTTAAACTCATCAATTGGTATGTGTGTCTCTTATTCATCCCATTCTATTATTTGTGGATAATATGATGGTATGGGATTGTTATGAATGATTGGGCAAAGAGTGAAAATGTGTGATTATCAAATAGGTTGGTTTGGGATAAGTCATCAAATAAGCTATGATTATACTCAGCTTCATTATTGTCATCCTCGTTACTAGTCAATGGTGATATAACATGAATAAGGTATATAGGGTCACCCCTAGATGGTTTAAATCCAAATCCGTAGGGTCTTTCATACTTGGTCATAGAAATAGGTTCCAATGTTCCTTGTAGATTTGGATTGAGGCCCCTTCCTTCATAATCTTGATTTTACATGATGCAATTGGGAATGGGATACTTGTGGTTATTGTAAAAATTGGCCAAATTATCATTATAAAACCATTAATCATATCTTTTTAGAGGTTCTTGTTCTAGGCTAGAATTTGGTATGAAAATGACTAGTCTTAAATGATGAACGTGGCCTTTACCCTTTCTTTACTAGTGCATGTGTGGTATAACTTTAGGTCTTCCAAAGGCTTTTAGATTATAAGGAATCTTTGTAATATGAAATGTATCATGATTAAATTACTCTCTTGGGCCATTATCCAAGATGGTAAAATTATTAGATACTTTAGGAGGTGGCATGTGACTAAGAGAATCAAGGGTATTAGGATCAATGCAGTTATCTTTTGGTAATTTTAGGAGTATTGCCTTCCCTTTATCCTATTTATTATATCTATTCATGCTGAAATGGTAGTTATAACTATAGAACTCATCCTCTAGATGTTTTCAGTGCTCATATGGATGCAAATCTCCTAGAATATTAACCTCCATCCCTGAATGGGAGAAATTGATACATTGGTACAATGTCGATAGGACTACATGAATCTCATATAACCAAGGCCTACCTAGAAAATAATAAACCATGAAATCAATACACTAACATATTAAAATCTCGAAGCCTATATCTTAGTGGGAGCTTAATGAATAAACAATAATTGAAAACTCAACTAAAATTCAAAGAACAATAATCTTTACCTTCGTTGAGAGATCTACGTTATTTCTTCATTGGCTTGCTTGGTTTATGAATAATAAGTATTCATTAATGACATATGGATAACATCATATCCTCTATGCACCATTATTTAATTCTTTGCTTGATTGATATGGCTTGGCTCAATTTTAACATTATAACACTAGGCTTTTAGCTTCATGAATCTATTCCTACATTATAAATCTAATTTTATTGAACTCCCTAAATGAAGAGATCTAGGCTTGATTTTATAGGATTTCAAATCCCTTGAAATGGGTTAAATCTGACCATGGTTGAGTTTATTAATTTTAGTTGAGTTTGGCATACTCGTAAAATATTCTTTTAGATATTTTATAAAAGTGACAACTCACAAAGGTAATGAGTGTGTTTTATAATGTTATAAGATGCTCTTGAATTTATTTTTTAGTAGTTGAATTAATTGATTTATTATCTCATGGATGAACTCAATTAAGATTTGAAATTGATTTAACCTATTAATTGATTTTGATTAAGGTGTGTTAGTTAATTAATTCTTTTTAGGCATTTGGTCATTTATTTGATTTTGATTAATTCAACATGTGTATTTGCCTTGTTTAATTGATTTAATAAGACAAATTGATTTAATTCAAGGTTATAAAGCCAAATTTGAGACTAATAGAAATTATTAGGTTAAATGTTTGATTATTGGTAAGAATTGGTCTAATAATCTGATACAAAGCCATTGGTGGCCAAATTTATATGTTTAAAATTTGCCCCTATTTAGGAAGATATTGTAAGATTTAAGCATAGTAATGTATTTTCAAAGAATAATATGGTTCTTTATGCTTATGATTGAAATGGTAATGATTAAATTGTAGCTTCCCCCTTAAGGGAGTAGTTGGCAAGTGGGTCAGCAAATGATACCTTAAAAGAAAGAAATGAAATGAGAGGACTAAATAAATTAAGATGATGGGGTGACAACATAATGATTCACCTAAAATTAGGTAAAATCATTAAGAAATATAAGTGGGATGGTATACAATAGTTTTCCCAAAGGTGGTTATAAGCATTGTACCCAAATAGTGTCAATGTGGTATGATAACATAATGATTTGCCTAATAGGGGGAAAATCACTAATATATGCAAGTGGAATGATTTACAATGATATGCTCAAAGGTAGTTATAAGCATTGTACCTTGATAGTGGTAACATGGTATGATAACACAATTATTTTCCCTAATAGTTGATATAATCATTGAGAAGATGGAACTACCCTAGTTAGGATAGACAAACAAGAAAGAAAAATTGGTGATAACATAATGATTTTCCCTAGAAGGTGATATAATAATTGAGAATGCATGTGGGATGGTGTATAATGCTAATGCAGTATACCCCAATTATGAAAAATATGATTAATGGTTGATGATTGGTAAGTTGATATAGAGGATAAAGATGAATTAGGATAACCTGATAGTAGGGAGATGCTCATCCAAAATAACAAAGGTTGAAATTATTTTGTTACATAACTACTCTATTTGGGATATGATTGGGATCATTGCTGATGTTAGTGCTAAGGAAAAGGAGATGTTGCATTAATGTTGCAGACCTCTCAAAGCTAATTTTTTCTATAGCATTTAATGTGATGCCTCATGATAGAACACCATGGGGGCTTGGCAAAAATATACATAAGGACTAGCTCCCAATATTCAATACTCAATGGAAAATAATTACATTAATGATAAAAATCATGATGACAATATAGACATTTAAATATGGATAGACTCAAGAATAATGTGATCAATGAATCACCTCATTAATGAATATAGACTGAGTTGAGGCAATAGTATTGAAAGCAAAAAATAGGCAAATAGACAAAAAAATAAAGAAACAAACAAAAACCACTCAAACAAATAAACAACTAGAAATAAATAAACATCTTGAAAGCAAAATAAAAATAAAGCATCCTAATAATGACTTTTCCCCAGTAGGGTAAATTGAGGATGATGAAAAAGGCTTAAATAGGATAGATATTTTTGGATTTTTAAATGTTACAAATGTTTTTGTAATTTTGAGGTATCTTAACTTGTTAGAGAATGACAAGATACCTACTCACAAAATGGTGAGAACATTGGCTTAGGTTGCTCATAAAACAATAAGAGTGTATGGTAAATGGGGACTGAGGTAACCACAACATGAATTAAACACAACCTAAATATTCACAAAATGACCTCAAGTCATGGTAATTATATCCACACAAAATGTGGGAAAAAATCAAATAGGTCCTAACAAGTTCTCATATCCAATAAATGTCTAGTCAAATGAAAATAACAATAGCAAGGTGATACAACAATGCATGATAAACAAATGTTGCCCCTAGTTTGGCTATAGGTAGTTATAACTAGGATATAATGGATTATATTAATGATACTAATTTTTCCACAAGTGGTTATAATTAGTAGCAAGAATGATGAGCACTGATTTGCCCCAATAGGTGATATAATTAGGCTCACATAAACAAACTTGATATAGGATGAAAAATGAAATATATCTTTCCTGATCAACTATCACACTAATTTCATAGACTATCATTGTAAACATGAATTTGATTTATTATTAAATTTTATTGGAATTCCCTCATTAAAATTTTAGAAAGAACCAAAGTAACCAAGATTAAAATAGGATTGGATAAGATGACTAAAAAATAGGCATTGGTCTAGATAGGAATGATATGGTAGAACATGATATGATAGATTAATTATTGATTAGGATAATTATGGTTTGATAGATTAGATAAGAGGGTAAGAGGGTTTCCCCCAAGTGATAAGGTGAAAGGTTAGGATCGGTGACAATGATAAAAAGGATTTATAACTTGAAATGATATGGTACATGCTTGGTTTTGGCCTAGGTATGATAAATGGTTCTATTATTCTTATTGAAGTGGAAATGCACATCTTGATCAATAAATGATACAACTAAAATACTTAATCATTGCTCTATCAAAATAATTTCTATCCCATGCCTCATCTAAATAATTGCTCTATCAAAAACTAGCTATAGATTTAGATGCAAATGATGTTATTATGATCTTCATCGGTCATCGATGTTGTTTTTTTCAAACTTTGAGACAAGGTATCTTTGTAGCATCTACAAAGGAAAGTGTGGCCATGGATGGTAAATAGTGATAAATATTGGATGGTATATTTGATTAAGAAATGGATTGATGGATGATAATGTATTGAATAATGGTGGGGAAATAGATGAAGATCAAGATTTTTAGGCATACATAATGTTTTTGATTCTGGATTCAACATATCTTTGGATGTGGTGAGGCTAAAGACTTCTTCTCTTGATAAGACCATCAGATTATTCTTTTTTTTAGACCTAAGAGTAGCTACCATCTAATTAGGTTTTAGAGTATAATCTATTTTGATTTGATCTTTGATAATGTCTTCATTAAATAGTAAAGAGCTTTTGTGCTCAGCCATTAACACCTTGAAGAGGTTTCTACCAATGAAGTTGTCTTGATTATCCTAGTGCACCTTCAAGAAGGTTTCACTAAGAAATATTAACTTTTAACTTTGATTGTCCCCTATCACATTTGAAAAGGTTTCACTAGAAGATGTTGAGTTCTGACTTTGATTATCACCTAGTGCCTTTGAAATAGTTTCACTAAGAAAGGATTCTTCTATTATATGATTATGGTCTTAGCCTCCTTTCTTTTCTTCATCTGATATGTCAACATGGATGCAGTTCAAGAAGGTATGATTTTGTTGGTCCAAATTGACACTTGTGGGAGATGGAATGTCAATAATATGCCTATGTTGGTTGATGTTAATGGCATGTGTAATGGTAATGGGATGAGGGAAGGCTACACAATCCTCATAGAAAATACTAAGAGAACTTGTGTCAATGTTGAATTACTCATCCTAAAAATATATGGAAGGATCATAAATGCATTCATAATGATCTAATATGTATGCATAACCAATGTTATAATAGTCATGAATGTATTCTATATCTGAATCTAATTCAGACTCAATAGACTTTGAATCTATTATCAAGATTGATGTTGATTCTAATTATGATGATAAATCTAATGTCAGTTCAAGAATAGGACTTGACTCTAACTCTAATTCTTCATTTGATGGGTACTCTATTATAATGATATCTTGTTAAACATTAGGTATTAGACAAGTAACGACCTATGATAGCATAATGGGATCCAAAGATATTGGTTTGTCAAAGTGAGATTCCTCTAGGATCAAAAAAGTTCAAGAGACAACTCTTAATATACTAGCTTATTAAAGGGAAGCTCTTGAAAAATAGGTATATGATCAAGGTAATTATTTTTTCAAATGTAGTTATAATCATTAAGAAGTGGCTCAACAAAGACTAGCTAATTAGAGTGATACTCCTTGACAACTGGTATATGATCAATATGTGATTCATCACAAGTTGACTTATCATAAGTGGTTGGTTCAACAAAAACATTTTGGATTGGTTGGTTTTCTTGGCTTTGGTTTCTAATGAGTTAGAAAATACAAGTTTTGAACATATCTTGGTTTTCAAATTATTAAATTGGTTGAGGGATTGATTGGACTGGTTGAGGTTTTAATTAGATTGGTTGAGGTTTTGGTTAGATTATTTGAGATTTAGTCTAAATGATGGGTTGTGTCTAAATAAACAAACAAGCGATAGTTTTCAAAATTTGGTAATCAATTAACCTAAGTTACATAACCCAAAAGAGGAAGATCTATGTATCAACACTAGTGAAGTAAGGCCTAAACATAAATTAATCAATGTTTGAATTTAAACTTGGAAAGATTAGTTAAAAACTAAATAGTTGAAAACTATTATTGGACTAAATAAGCTAGACAATATTAGACAGCATGGTGGCACATGAACAAGGTCCAAATGACATAAGTGACATGGTTTGGTTGGTTTGAAACAATGGTTTTTGATACAAGGTCAAATAATTTTTGAACAAAATGATTATCCCAATGGTGTAAGCATGATCTAATGATGTGACCAGTATAATGGTACCCAACTCAAACAAGTGACACACACACAAACAAGTTTAGAAAAAAATTCAAGGCATAAGTGTGGTATAAAATGACTAGCATAATGCCTCTTTAGATAAAAGAGTGATGTATAAACAAATTTATTTTGATATGGTTTATAAATAAACACATTAGTTTTAGTCTCAGAACACCAAGCAAGAAAATGACAAAATATAAGTAAATCATCTAAATTCCTATCAAGGATGTGACAAAGTGAGGTTGATTAAAACTAATTGTTTTTTGAACATTCTAGATGGATCAATTACATAATGACTTTCATGCCAAATGATGCAAAATAAATTCACTTTAATTGATTATTTGTGTCACTTGGTTTGTTACAAAAAAGTCTTTCCATTTTTACAATCACTACATCCATCACATGCTCAGTTATGTAGATATATCTTGGTGCCTAACCCCAAAACTAAAAACTGGTTTAACCACTCAAACCTCTAATATTATTGGGGTGATGAATTCAATGCTAAAATATGAAACCCTGGGTCAAAGCTTCCCTATAGAAATTGTGGGAGGTAATGAAGTCCTTCTCATAAGCCAAAATGTAATGAAATAAATGACATAATAGAAAGACTTTATAGTCACCTCAAGATCACCTAATACTCTTGCAAGTTTTTAGGGAGGAATTTAAATGACATTATTTATATGCCTTGGACTAGGCTCAAATTCTGATGAGATGGTGCTTTTAATCCCAAAAGTTTCCTAAAAGGGATGGATGGGAGAGCATACATGCATGCCTCTTTTCGTTAAAACACACAATCAACAAGCAAGTTTATAAATAATTAAAGTGATGTTAGTTTCATTGCACCAAATTGAATGTTTTTTATTAGATTCATTACTATCCCCTTGTATTTAAGAAGTACAAATGGAAATAATTGCAAACCACCCAAAAAAAAGTTGGTGCTTTTGATCCCAAAAGTTCCCTAAAGGGGATGGATGGGAGAGCATACATGCAAAACTCCCTATTTACTCAAACAATTTTAGAGTAAAAAAATAATGAAAACAACTTACAAAAAACTTTCAATTTTATTTAATTTTATAGCACTAAACAAAATGTGTGGTGGGATTCTTTTAGCCCCTTAGATTTAAGTTGTGAACTTTGAAAGAAACCAAAAAAACTTAACCAATAAAACACCTTAAAAAGTATCTTTTAACACCAAAATAAAGGATTCCTAGTTTTTTTTAGACATCCAAATGAAGTGTGATAATAATAATTTATATTGAAATGGTTTTCTTCAAATAGGTCCTATAAAGAAAAGATCGGAACTTTGTTTAGCCTTGAAGCTTATTTATCAAATGAGACAAATAATTTTGAAGGATAAAATATGTCGACCCAAAGATAAAACCCCAAAAAATAAAAAATGTTTGTTTAGGCAAAGGTTATAAAAAATCTCAATAAATATCAAAAAATAAAATAAATCTATGAAACATTTAATCAAGTTAGAAGGTTAAAAACAAGAAAATCGAACACAAAAATCATAAAAACATATAGTGAGTAATTTAGATATAACTTTTAAAATATAAATTAATTTCTCACAAAATTATTTGATGTTATTTATAGATCTATTTTTAACTTATTTGAAAATATTTAGGTCAAAATAGTTAATATTAAAAAAGTTATTAGCTCTGTACTAATCATTTTTACCAAAAAATTAATAAATAAAAAGTGATAGTCACTAAAAGAGTCATAACTTTTAAAATATAAATCAAATTTTAATGAAATTTTTAGAGAATTAATATGAAACCAGTAATAAAATATTATAAATTTTTTATAAAACAATAATAAACATATTAAAAATTATATATATTTTAACATCCATTTTTGTTCACATATGTGAGGTGCACAATCATGTCCCACTAGGCATGCCATTTATGATCAAGAAATTTGACAAAGGGAGGATGTTAGATCAAGTTTTAGTACATAAAAATATTAAATCAATATAATAACATACTAAAATATCTAATCCTATATCTTAGGGGGAGTTTAGTGAATAAACAACAATTGAAAACCCAACTAAATTGCAAAGAATAACAATCTTTACCTTCCTTGAGAGTTCCAAATGATTTATTAATTTGGATTTCTCAGATTATGAATAAAAAGTATTTATAAATGAAATATAGATAATATCATTTCGTATACGTATCAATTTTGAATGCTTAACTTGTTGATATGGCTTGGATTAATTTCAATATTATAACACTAGGATTTTAGCTTCATGAATCTATTCCTGCATTATAACTCTAATTTGATTGAGATCCCAAAATGAAGAGATCTAAGATTTATTTTATAATATTTTAAATCCATTTAGATGGGTTAAAAATTACCGTGATTTATTTTATTAACTTTTATTGAGTTTGGCATATTCCTAGGATATGTTTTTAGGTATTTTCCAAAAGTGACAACTCACAAAGGTAATGAGTGTAATCTAGAATGTTCTAAGATGCTCTTTAATTTCCTTTTTATTAATTGATTTATTAGCTCATGGGTGAACTCAATTAAGATTTGAAATTTATTTAACTTGCTAATTGATTTTGATTAGGGTGTGTAAGTTAATTATTTTTTTTAGGTGTTTAGTCATTTCTTTGATTTTAATTAATTCAATATGTATATTTGATTTTTTTAATTGATTTAATAGGCCAAATTGATTTAATACAAGGTTATAAAGCCAAATTTGAGACTAATATAAATTATTGGGCTAGATTTTCAATGATTGGTAATAATTGGTCTAAAGTCAGATATGAAGCCATTAGTGGCCAAATTTACATGTCTACAGAAGAGATTCATTGTTGAATGGAATAAGGATGATACTAGCTCCCCCACAATCCTAACACTTTGATCTATTAAATAACATGGTGACTTGATAGGTAAAATTCACCTAAGAGAGCATTGTCATAGACTTATTAGGGAACTCAAGAGGAGGGGGTTAATTGTCTGTTAAAGGTGCTTTAGCTAATTAGTCGATAATGACTATCCATTTAATTGAATTTTGATTAAGGAACTCAAGGTAAAAATCTAATAAAATCATGATCCACTTGGCTATATGTTTTTTTTTATAAGGTTTGCAGTGCATTTCTTTTAGTGGGTCAATATTGGTTATGACCTAGGTTTTATAATTAAGAAGTTAGTGGTGAAGTTTGGTGGCCACAAGAAATAAAGCTAAGCAAAGATTCTCAGTATGGGTGTACCAAGTCTCGTATTCTACAAGCATGTGACTAATGTAATATACAACTTGTTATTTATGTTGTTCATCTTGGTGAACCAACATTGCCCCTAGAGAATGGTTGGTGGTAGATATATAAAGGTAGAAAGGTTAGTCATCCTTGGGAGGAATAAGGATAGGTGGAGAAAAAAGGTACTTTTTGAGTGAATACAAGGCCTTTTAATATTTTTTATTCCACTTCAAAGACACATCCCTCTTTAGAAGGTTGTATAGTGGTTTACATCAATCTAAAATCTAGGAGATAAAGTGATGAATGGATTAAAGCTTTCCATACAAACTATGGAGCTAATTAAGGTTGAATAGAGGGAGCATATCAAGGATTTCTTTGATTTTGGTGGGATCAAATTTGATTCCATGAAGGGAGAAAATGAATCCAAGAATTTTTCCCAATAATACCCCAAAAATTCATTATTTACTCTTAAGGTGGACATGGTAATGGATAAGGCATTTAAATATGATCTTAAGAATGACCAAATGATCTTTTTAGAGTTTAGATTTTTCGATAAGGTCATCTACATAATCCTTGACAATCTTATGGATAAGATCATCAGACATATAGGTCATGGCACATTTGTAGTTTACACTAGCATTCTTTATATGAAAGGCATGATCCTATATCAAAAGGTTGCCCAAGGGGTGGTAAATGTGGTCTTGTGTTGATATTCAAGAGAAATTAAGATCTGATTATAACCTAATAATCCATTCATGAGATATAACATCTCATAGCCAACTGTAAGATCAACTAGCTGGTTGATGCTTGGTATAGGAAAGTAATTTTTAGGGAAAGCAAGGTTGAGGTCATGAAAGTCTACACAAATGCATAGTACCCTTGTGGCTTTGGTGATAGTTGCAACATTCGAGACCCATTGGGGGTAGTTAGTGGGTTGAATGAAATTTATAGATAGAAGATGTTGATGCTCTTCTTTGATGAGAAGGGTTAAATGAGGGTGCATGCATAAAAGCTTCTACTTAATGGTTTTTACATCATGGTTGGTGAATATGTTATGGGTGGTAATGGTGGGGTTAATTCTAGGCATATCATTGTAAGACCAAGTAAAAACTATGTTATGATCATGGAGGAAGGAGGGAAAGTCTTGAAGTTCTTCAGTATTTACTAATTGGATAAGTTTGATAATGTAAGGGTTATCCAAAGTGCCTAAGTTGATATCTATGGTGGATTTCTTCAACATGGTCAAGGTCTTGGGAGGAAGGGATTTATGGATAGAAGAATCTAGGGAACCAAGATAGGTGATAATGAAATCATCTTCTTGGCATTGGATAGTGTTAATGGTAGGATATTCTTCTCCTATCATCTCAATATGGGTCAAATGGATGGTTATAATTACCCCTTCATTTTGATAAGTCAAGGGTCTGAGGTTGATCATGTTGATGAAAAATTTTTAGGT
Organism: Torreya grandis; assembly: GCA_037957365.1. Classification (NCBI taxonomy): domain Eukaryota; kingdom Viridiplantae; phylum Streptophyta; class Pinopsida; order Cupressales; family Taxaceae; genus Torreya; species Torreya grandis. Next base: position 623,111 of record JARHVA010001362.1, read on the forward strand.
GGGATGATGTCATTATCCTCACACATAAGTGGAGGTGATGTTGATGAGGAAGGGGTATCTTCCTCAACAATGGTAATGGACAGTGGTTTAGGTTGCTTCTTGTTGGGTAGGATGAAACCAAGTCCATGATTATGCTGAGGCTTCCTAGTTTTGATAATGACCAACTCATGTGGGCCATACTCATATCACCCAAGATCAAAGCCTTTCTAAGCATACCGATGGAGGTATGTTTTGATAAAACTTGACTTGTCTAGGTAGGGAAATTCAAAGGTGAATTGTTGATGTGAGGAAGAGGTGGAAAAAGTGTAAAAAGGATTGTCAATTCCCTCATAAATTAAATTGGGCTGATAGTGGGGAGGGATAAAGGGAACAATAGTTTCAACATTAGGGTCATATATTTATTAATGGTGAAGTTTCCCATACTCTTAGGGAGTAGGAAATGTTTCAAGGGAAAGGAGGTGGTATTAACCTAATTAAAGGTGGTATAATGTGGATTCCAAAGTGTCCATAGTGGAAATCTGATCAGAAGGGATAGAGGAACTAGTTGATGCCTCATTAGTGGAAGGTGATATGATATCCATTTTGGTGGTTGAAGGTTGGGTTTTAGTTGTTGAGGGTGTGTTGTATGGGGGTATGAGGACATCATTGGGGTGATAAGTCATGTTGCATGTCAAGAAAGGACTTGGGTTAGCTTATAAGGTGATGACTTGGCCTTCATGTTCAAACTTAATATAATGATGGAGGGTAGGGGGAACACAACCCATGGAGCAAATCCAAGGTCATCCTAATAAAACATTATACTAGATTTTACCTTCCACTACATAAAAAATTTCAAGGAGTGTGCGAGGTCCCACATAGATATGAAGGATAACCATTCTTAGGTTTTTGGTCATGGTGTCATTAAAGGAATAAAGGATGGCTAAGGTTTCAAACCTGACATTATCTAAAAGGTTGAGTTGGTTATAGGCATGGGAAGAGATAATGTTGATTCCATTTCTACCATTGATCATGACCCATTTAACATGAGTCTAGTTGATGTATGGGGTAATAAAGAGAGAGGGATCTGGGTCATCAAGATGGATAGAAGGTATCTCTAAATCTTTGAAGATAACAAGGCTATAAATTTGAATGGTGTCAATAAAGGCTACTAGAGGTTGAGTGTCTTTAGGTTAGACCTCAATGGATTGCAAAGCCTTTATTAGTGCTTGGAAGTGATAGGGAGAGGTAGAAATCAACTCATACAAGCTCATCTTAACTAGGGTTTAGAGAAGTTGTTTGAGGATAACTCTCTTGATGTATTCTAAGGGGTTAAGGTGAAAGGCACCTAAAATGACTACCTTTGGTTTGGTTGAAGATGAAGATGGTTGGGTGTGAGTTGGTTGGGAGATAAAAGAGGGATACATCCAAGGAATGGACACCTTATCCTTCCCCTTGTCCTTCTATGATCTTGTGATGACATTGATAGTATGGATAGAAGGAGAGGTTGAAGTGGTAGATTGATCAGACTCATCTTCACGTTGAGGTGAGAGTGAAGGAGTAGGTAAGTTTTGGGCAGGTATGCTTATTGGTAAGATTGGAATAAGGATCATGAGAGGTTCATATGTTAATATATTATCCTCATCATAAATCTGATGGATAATGGTTTGGAGAGATTTGTAATTCTCTATGTCATGTCTAGGTGTCCTATGATAAGAACACACTTGGTGGTCATTATACCTGATGCATTTTGAAGATAGAGGGTCAAAGGTTCTAATGGGAGGTAAATCCAAAAAAAGAAGTTTGCAATAACCTATGGAGAATAATGGAGTAGAACTCAGCCAAAGGTGGTAAATGTGTAGTGGTATGTGTTTTCATTTTTTTGGTAGAATGCCATTTGGAAATAGGTTTATGGTAGATGTTTTGATTAGGGTGGTATGCTTGGTTTATGGCTTTAATTTAGGCAAGGAGGTTGATAAGTTAGAGGCAAAGGATCATAAAGTAGGTAGTAATGCTAGTTTGATAAAGAGAGGTGTATTAGAAAGCAATTGTGAAGGTGTAACCAAAAGAGGTAGTGAGGTCTTGCTAGATATAATTGGCTTCCTTCTCAAGGTAGAAGGATGAGGCCCCAAAATAGAGGGTAAGGTTGAGGGAGGTAAAATTTATGGCTTAGGGTATTTGGGTAGTTTTACCTCTTTTGTTACTTTGGTTTGGCATTTGGTTGGTGTGTTTGAAGGGGTTACATCTAATTTCATGGGTGGGTGACTAAGTCTTGGTGTAGGGAAGGTACCAAAGCTTTTGGTTGATTTGGTTTGGGTGATAAAAGATGGTTTGGCCATTTGGGTCTTGGTTGACTTAGGTTGTTGTGGGTTGGTTGGTTCGATAGAGGTCTTGGTTGGTTGGGTGGAGGTTTTAGTTGGTTGGGTAGATATGGTAATAGGTTGGTCAATAAGAATGACAAGTTGGTCCACCAAAAAAAGGGTTGGAGGTTCTAGTTTGGTAATATAAGGGAGACCTAGTTATTACCAAAAAGTATCCTGATCTAAGATGGGTTTGGAAACAAATTCTAATCTTTGAACTAGTCTAGAGAATGGTTTATAGATTGGTTTAGCTCCCTAGGTAGTATGTTCAAAGGATAAACCCATAAGTTGGGAAAGGGATATGGTAACCTTGTCCCCCTACTCAATCAAAGGATGAAATTTTGAGATAGGTGGCTCCTCTATGGGAAGAGTGGACATGGGGATTTATTCCTTAATAATTGTCTCTAAAGGAGGGGTGGCTTTCTTGGTAGTAAAAGGTGAAGGTGAGGTAATGATGGTTAGTTATTCTAATATGATAGTTAAAAGGGAGGCTAATTGCTCCAATACCTTAGTAAATGGAAGGGAATAAGATTGCACCTCCTTAATTTGAGTGTGTAAATAAAGGGAAGGTAAATCCAATATCTCAAGAGATGGAGGAGATGAAACATTAGAAGATTGGGTACTAGGTAGTTTGGTAATGAGTGCATCAAGGACCATGTTAACTATGTGGGCACCCTAAGAACACTCATTTTTGTTTCTCTCATTGTTAGTAGGAGCATGGTTTGGAAAGGATTCCTTGAATATATCAAGGGCTTGGTTTGATGGTGCATTGGGGTTGTCTAATGTAAGCTCCCCTTTATCAATGAGGGATTGGATAAAGATAATGAAGGTGTTGCACCTACTAACATCATGTCCTATTACATGATGAAAGGCACATAGGTCATTATCATCTAAAAAACAAGGTGAAAGATGAGAGGCATCAAACTGTTGAGGAGATTTTATAGGAGGAATATTAATGATGTTGGATTTTAATAACTTCTCTAAGATGGAAGCATAAGCTTCTCCAATTGGAGTGAATTAATTTTGATTGTTTTAGTTTTGGTTCCTCATGTTTTTATTTGAATAATTCAAGGAATTTGGTTGGTTGATGGAAGGTGGAGGATAAAAATTAAGGACAACCACATTTTTGGTTCCCTTTCTTTTGGTATTGGTATTAGATTGGTTGTTTGACTTGGAGGAAGAGGCCTCCTTGATTTTGTAGGTTGAGTTCTTGTTTTTGAGATTTATCTTTCCTTCATCAATGTCTTAGTTCTATAACTTAACTGACATGGTAAAAAATTAATCTAAGGTTTGGAAGCTTTGGACATGTAGTGTAGAGGAGATATGTTTGGCACATGCTTGAGCAAAGAGCTCTATGAATTTAGGTTGAGGCAGGGAGAAGGAAACTTGGTTAATTAGGCTTCTCCAATGAGATACAGAATTGAAGATGGATTCATCCTCAACTATAAGATAGGGTAGAGGTTGATGATAGAGACTTTATTGGAAATATTGATCAAAAAGTGGTTTAATAAGGTTTGAGCTAGTTGGGTGAAGGATAAAAGGGAGTTCTTGAGTATGGCACTATACCAATCTAGTGTCAGACCAACTAGGGACATATGGAAGGTGAGGAGAAGGAGGGAATCATCATTGGTGATGAGATAACAAGCATGACTAAATTCCCTAAGTTATTTTTGGCGATCTTCCTTACTTTGAAATTTAGATAACTTCAGAAGTTCCCATTGGGGAGGATATGGCCTGATAGGTATAGATGGATGGATGGATGGAGGGGCTCATTAAAGATTTGGTCATATGAAAAGATGTTATGATCACCTAAAATGGATGAATCTAAGGTTTTCATCTTTTCCATAGGCATCTTCATTAGGTCTACTTGGGATTGTGCATCCAAAGTGTTATAAGATGCATACTATTGTAGTGGTTGGGAGACATACTAATAGTGGGTAGAAGGTTAGGATGATGCCATATATTGGTAAGTGGATGATAATGGTTAGGTGGAAGATACATAAGGGTAGGTAGATTTAGGTGGTTGGGTATTAGGTAGAGGAACATGCCCTTATAGGTTAGGGATGTAACCAAATTTTGGTGTAAGGGGTGTTTGTTGGATAGGAGTGATAGTTGGGTTAGTGACCAATGGAAGGGTGGTGACCCTTATAATGATTGGTGGCAAGGTAGAGGGTATGGACACCACAAAACTTTAAAGTGGAATAGTGGCTGATGGATTGGGGGTATCTAAAGGAAAAAAAGGTAGAGATAGAGGTTGGCACTCTTGTTGTTTGGGGAGTGTAGGTGGTTAGAGTTTGGCTTACTCCTAAGGTCGAGGAGTTGTTGGTAGGAGTGGAGGGTATAAGGGCATTTATAGTTTGGGTTGGTTGGTTTTCCATGATAGTCTCAAAAGGATTGTTGGTGGATGAGAAATATTGAATATCCAGTGATTGGGTTGTAACTATGGAAATATAGGTACTCCCCATGAGGTGAGGAGGCATGCCATAAGTTAGATCTATGGGTGGGGCCAAAGTTAGGATACAATAAGACATGGTTTTTAGATAATGTTACAAAACTATAGGCTTATTATCTAGGAAAGTGACAAAATATCCATCTACTTGAGGAAGCTTCTCAAAGGAAAGTAGGAATTTTTGAGGGGTGATGAGAGTCTACTAGTTTAGAGATGTAGTCCATGGATGAAGGGGTAGAATAGGTAGGTTGGCTTAGTGATGGGTTTTTCTTTGTAAGGTCTTTTCACTATTGGTGAGTGAGAACCATATGAGATAGGAGAGATAGGAAGTACAAATATCCTTACTAATAAAAAAAGAGAAGATAAGAAATGATTAAATAAATAAAATCACACTCTAAAATATATGTTAAACCCTAGAGTTTTAATTGATCTTACTTTTGGCTTATGACTTAAAAAGTTATGTGACTGAAATTGGTTTGTAAAGTAGGTACTAGAGAAGAAGTCTAAGGTTAGTTTTAGGTTATGTTTAGGTGCTCAAAAGGAATCTATATTGGAATAAATACATGGCTTGGTATTGGGGTCTACACCCTCACTTCCCACACCATAATGATAAGGGTATTAGGTGCTTAGCCAATATGTATCGATATGTAGCGATTATACTCAACCAAAGAGCTGAGTTGGTTTTACCCTTGGTAATGACCTCTAGGTGGAACTGTCAAGAAAGGGTAATGTTACCGATAGGTAACAAAATACTAATTAGCCTTGTATCATGTTTGTTTGATGTTTAATTGATGAAAGTGGTTTGGTTGAGTGTGTGTAACAAATAATGAAGTTGTGATAGATTACTTTGATTTTAAGTTATGTGAACTAAAATTTCAAGTAGTCAATGTATGCACTTTATTTTAATCTCAAAAAAAGTTTTTATTTTGTTAATGAGTATAAAATAGAGATAAGATGAAATAAATAAGAACCCAAGTAAATAAACAAGGGTCCCATCAAGTGTACTAGAATGTTTCAGTGAATTTTAGCTTATATTTCAAAAAAGGAGAAGAAACTAAGTATGGGTATGGTTAAAAAACCTATTTGATTATGCATGTGTTAAATCAAAATATTATGAAGATATCCTCTTTGGCTTGGGAGGATTACCTATACATAATAAATAACTAAAAAAAATTTATTTTTTAGACAGATAGTTGAGTAGCTTACCTAGCGATAGCTAGATCCTAGAAGCAAGGCTTATTTAAGGGCTATCAATCCACACATTTTAAATAATTATTTTTATAAAATATAATAGAAAGTAATTGTATCAATAATCAAAAGGTAATTCAAATTAACACAATAATTCTTGATTAAGAAATAGATTAGAAATGATCAAAATATTGATAAACTAATTAATACTAGTGCTAGATGGTTGGGATATGCTTTAAAAAATCAAGCAGGGATATATGAATATGCAAGGGCATAGAGAATCAAGTTTGGTTGGGGTACGTGGATGAAAATAAATTTATAGAATTTACTACCATAGTTATTATTGGGGATTGTCCTAATCATCAGTATTTAAGGTGATTGTTAATGATCAGGCTGACCATCAGTAGTTGGATAGATCATCGGTGGTTGAGACAACCATCGATGGTTATTGTGGGTAGATTTGGGTTGATAACAAGCTGATTGATGAGATCTCAAAGTGAGATTCTAGGAGTTGGGTAGGTGTTGGGATAAGTGAGAAAATCAAATAAATTAATTAAATGCTAAAAATCAAATACTTATCTTATAAAAAATATATCGAGTATATGATTATTGTGCTTGACTCATGGATGGAGTCTAACATGATTTCAATAGAGTAACAATAATTGGTGCTTTGGTGGACCTACAGAGGTAAGTTATCCCTCTAACATAGTATATGGTTTATTAGATTGTTGATGATGATTGACCTATAAAAAGAGAATTATAGATGCACAAGCTCTTGATAATAATTGTAGATGTAGATGATTTTACCTTCCTTCTCTTCTTTTCTTATAGGCAAGGCAAGAGAGTTTCAAGAAGATGTGAACTGAGCTTCCTAATTTTAACACACACACACACACAATGGTTCACAACTAGATTTATACAAGTTATATTTATTAAATTAAGGTGGGTGAATTTGCATATTGGTGGTTAAGGTGGTGCATCTTGACCATCAATGGTCAAGTGATCATCAATGGTTAACATGACCATTGGTAGTTGAGGGTGAAGGGTCAAATTAGGCAAAATCTAGGGTTAAGCAAATTTGGTCAAAATAACTATGGTTAGGTTTAGTTTAGGGGTAGATAGGTCAAATTGGTCCTGAGAGGCTCCCAAGGTGGTTAAGGGAATTATGACATTTAGAATCATAGTATGCAAATTTATAGTGTATGCATGATGCACTGACATGTTGTATCCTATTTATTTGACCCTTCAAAACACTTATGAATGAGACAAGGATTAGTGACTAAATCACTCTCTCAAAGAGACTCCTAATCATTAGTGATTCAAATGAAGGCTATATTATATGGATGCAACTCGAGGATGATGAATGGGAGGTCTATTTTCATGACATTACCAATTATATTATACTTTAAGCACAATCACCAACACTTTCACACACCATATGACCTATTTAAAATAATCTCCTAGAAACCAGGTGAGAATAAGGACCTATAAAGGAAGATAGACTCAATAAATTGGGAAAATAAACAAGTATATAACACACTAAGTAAAAAAAATCTAAAATAGTCCTTATATTGATTTCAAAGGTTATAAGGTATAATTGGACAAAGTTTCTTTGTACCCAATTGAAGGATGCATACAATGTCTTTTGAGTCTCAATTTATAGATCAAGAGAAGGGAAAATAAGAATAAGGTGGCATATAAGTTTAATGGAGAGGTAATAATGACCATCTTTCACTTAATCATTAGTTACAATATGTGGAAGGACTAGTAACATCTCCATGATCTCTCACATGCATTGCCTTAGATACTTAATGGTCTTTCAATGAGGTGTTATAGTGGTTAAGTGAAGAGTTACCAATATATTCCCTTAAAACCTTGACCTACATGCTACCTCTATGCACCATTATGCTCCAATACCTCTTTACTACATAGCATCCCATATTCTCTTGGTAATTTTCCATGTTATTAATGACCTCTTCAAGGCTTCTCCTTTTGGATAAAAGATTAAAATATTGTTTTTAACCTAATGAAAGTAATATTTATATATTGATGAACTCTCTATACATTAATATACTTTTATCAACCCTTATAGAAGATTCAAGTACTCTTCAATAACTCATTTTGAACCTAAACCTATTCTAGCCCTTTAATTCCTTATAACCTTCCAAAGAGGCAAAGTTCCATGTTCAGAAGAATATACAGGTGATCATAGATAACCAAGCATAATTTTTCATATTATTTATTCTCTCATATATTTGTGTCAAATTTCATAACTTGATTGCAAGTACAATGTTACATTCTTCACTTGTTTCTCCTTTTACTAGCCCTGAATTAGGCCTCTAGGCCTAGTAAATTGAGTTTTGGATCTAAAACTTACACACACATGTGAACCTATATAATGATGTTAATTTTATCTTAATTACCTTCTCAACACTCCCCAATTCTAATTTTGTGTCTTGACACCACCTTTCATGCTCCCAAATAGGTTGTAATAGTCCATTTAAGACCTTTTCCATACAATCTATACCTTGGACATGTGATTCAATAGCTTGTTTTGGTGTTCACGAGGCCTATATATATCACCTTGGATATTTACCTATAAAACCAATCCATTTGGAGTCATTTATCTCTCTTTATTTTCCATTGATCCACTAGGAATGGTTTAGACATGTTCAAACATGCATAACTTCTTAATGATTGTTCATAGCCTTGAGGGCTTGAACTACAAAAAAATGCAAATAATTTCAATTATAAAACCTCCTTAAACTTACCCTAATATCTAATAACCCCATGCATCTGATCCTTAGTTCTCCCACATGAAGAAAGTTCCTCTCAAGCTTAAAACCCTATAATTGTGAGGTTGAGTGAGAGAAAAAGGGTACAAAAGAGTAAAAATATGTTTGATTTTGACTTCCAACACCTATTAGGGGTATTTTATAACCCACATGACCTATTAAAATGTTCCTCTTTTCCATTTATCTTCCATATATATTCTTCAACCCCATTAGCTCATGCTTAGGGTTCATGAGCCACTAGGCCAGTTTGACCTAAAAGTCTACAAATTGAGATTTCTTCTATCTTCTTAAGTCCAAAACATCATGATACATATTTTAATGTTTTAACTCATCCTCCTAAATATTATAGTCTCCAAAATACTCTAAAAACATGAAATTGCCCTCAAATTCCATGTATAGGCCTATATATGCCTATTTAGGCCTATTAGACCTAATTAGGCAATCAAGGCTTTCTATCTATATCAAGGAATCAACCCATGAAATGAATAAATTTTTAACTTTGGATTATAAATTAATATTTATATTTTTATACTTTTACTTATCCTCCATGCATGGTCCAACACATCTCCTTTACTCTACTTGTAAGGAATTAATATGTCTGCCTAGACTATGAGTATGGACTTATTTCCTTTGTTATCACTTTAATATTTATTTTAATAGTATATCATAAGGAAATAAATATTTATAAATAAACTCTAAATCTCCTATCTAGACCAACTTCCACCCACTTTGCTTCTTCATGATTGGCTAATCTATGGCAACTCTAGGTTCTTGACTGTGAGTGTAAAAGGTGAATTCCTTATTCAACAAGAGCCTCTAGTAATTTTATGACATTTAAAATCATTGATAAGTTCCTAAAATATAAATATATAGATACCCCATACTATTTCTTACTCATGAAGACCTTGACCTTTTCACATATTCACACACAGGTCTGTGACTATCTATTAGGCCTACTAGGCCTAATTGAATCTTCTACCCCTTAGGTTGTCTTTAGTATCTTTAGTGAAACTCTATGAGGGTATTTTTATAATTAATAGTGAATTAAATATGTCTCTAAATATCATTAAACCTCAAACCTCTTTAAGGTCTTATCAAATTTTACCATAAGCATGTAGGTGTTCTTGGCCTCAAGATTGCAAATTCTTCAAATGGACTCTTTGGGATAATTTCTTATTTGTAAAACTCTCATCCACATGAGTATTATCCTAAGATTAGTGTGGTAGGTTTTAAATCATCTAATTATATTAATTCCTTCCTCTAGTAGTGAAGAGACCTTTACCCTTCTAATGTATATGTGCAAGCCTATATATGATCTATTATTCAAACTTATATCATTTAGAGAGGTCTATAGCTAGTATTAACCTTTGTAAGGGTTAATATTTAGTGAATTTATCTTAAATTGGATACTATATCATTATAAGAGTATGAATGGAGTGTTAATTCTTCATCAATCATGTTCATAACTATTGAGAACCTCAAAACCTTAAGAATTATGTTTCCCCTAACCTACAACTTATTCCAGTACGAGGTTCTTGATCCTTTGAATGTTCATTCATATAAAATTGGATTAATAATGATTAATAGGATTTTAATAGTCTTATAATATTCTACCAAATCTTTCATTTTTATTCTTTAACCATCTGATGCATCTGGACATGCAAAACTATGTGTACATTTATGACTGTCACCTTCTCACACTATGAACATCTCATCATGAATTGATTTTAAAAACCATCCTAAATATTGGATTAAAGTGTAATAATAAATAAATTAGAGTGGGTATTTACATGATTTATATTATATATTAATAACCATGATAAAACTATTTCAATAATCTGAACCTTGAATTTATTAAAAACCCACTACAACTAGCTTGCAAATTGACCAAACTAAATATTTATTGTCTCTTGATGGCTCAGATGTGCCAAGTGAGTTTTTAAAATAATTTATGGTGTATTAATATAACTCATATATCCTCTCCAATATAATTATTATTTCCAGTGAGCTTAGAAGTGAAGATATTAGGGTAAACTTGAACCTTATCTGGATGGATGAGACACTGTGACCTCATGATGCTCTTACCAATTGTTCATAAAGGAGGGAGAAATTATATGATAAATAATTCCAAAAAATGGAATAATAATATGGTACCATACTCTTCCCAAAATCTTATGTCCTCATTTCCTCTCCTCTGCCCGTACCAAATAGAAACTTGACTAGATTTTCTGAGCTTCCAAGGAGAACGATGGAGAGAAGGGATCAATTTTTTACTTATTTTGACTTTTGAATCATGTATTATCTTATTTTATACCTAAAATTATTCACTTATGATATATATTAGCTCTGTTAACTTTGATATTATCATACAAGTTTGTACAAACCTAGAAACACTTACAAAAACCCTCTTTTTCTGCATTTTTTCCTGATTAAGATCTTGAAAAGCTATTTCTAGGAAAGAAGAGGGAAATTAAGAGTCAAATAATACTTTAAAACTAATTTTTATAAATTGAGGTAAGTTTAAAGGTCATTTTCAACTGTGTGGGGGCCTTTTTATGATGAATAAATGATATTTGACCCCTAAAGAGACCTTTTTGAATATAAAACCATCTTCATGACTTGAAATGGTCATTAAAGGCTCATAATTTCAATGTGACATAAAAACACAACTTATTAAAAGGTTTATAATATTGATGTTGAGTTATATGAAATATTTGAGAGACATTTGATGGCCTTATGTTGATTTGGGCTTAAAACATGCTTGACTAAGTAGACCATATAGATAAACCTTGGATACATCATTACTCACTATGTCAAGACTCAAAAATCACTTTGACACATTCCACATCTTGTTAACAAGGTATTTCCTTGATAAGTGGATAAAATAGGCATAATTATAATAAGAATAAGAAACCTTAACTTCTCCAAATACCTTAATTTTTTCTAAAATACCTTAACTTTGTCAAACAAGGTATAGACCACTTTTTAGGCTTGAAATGGAACTTTAAACCATTCCACTCACCCAAGGAAATCTCATGACAACATAAAAAAACAATCCAAAGACTCTAAACATTCTATCACATGAGGATCTCTTCAAGTAACCCAAGTACATATAGTGTGACCTTAAACAATGCTAAAAGGTTGAAAATGAGACCAAATGAGGATATAACAAGGAATGTAGAATACCATGACAAAGTATAAGTAACCAAAAACACTCTTGGAAGGCCCTATGAGAAATTTTTGAACTATAGGGGGTTGAAATTGGGCTAGGAGGCCAAATTATCAATAGTTATCTACTTTAGTTATGGTTGTTTAGTCTATGTCAGGTCTTGTATTAAATTTGGTATGTTGAGATATGATAGTGACTATGAAGGATAGGTTGAAGAGGGTAAATCCATCATGGTGAACTTGTGTGTTGATGATTTTGGACTAGTTGGGGGAAATAACTTTCTTGAGCTACTTGTAATCTTGAATTATTTCCTAGGGATGTTATTTCAAAACATGAGCCTCATGTGGCTCAACTTATTCCACTAAATATGGTTCAACATAAGAATCAATACATGCTACAATTCTAGTGATAGCCAAGGTAGTGTATGCATTCTAGATTTACTAACCAATGGTTAGTGTGGGATTTTTTATTTTTGTCTACTTGCTTGAGCTATTTAAGACCTCAAACTTGGTGCTTCCTAAAACATTATAGCCATCATGTGAGTGCATTATCATTCTTCCACCATTATATCAATAATTACTAACTTCATAGGTGTATTAATATCAACTATCAAGATATTTAGAGCATTGATTTGCACTTATCAAGTGTGAACTAACTTTCATAATGAAAAATATTTTTCTTTTTATTATTCATATACCTCAGTGCCTATGTATTCAATCGTGAATTTATATATCCTCCCTTGTGACTCCCATTTGAGTCAGATCATATTTTATTATGATCTATGGAAAAATACTATTAGAATTTAATGATTTATTAATGTGTGTCTTCTTATTTTGAATAGTTGGTGAAGTTTTTCACATGAATGAATTCCTCTTCCCTAGAATTGTTTATGGAGATTTATTTCTTTGGTGGTGCCTACATTTAAACTTGTGTTTGTGTTGTTGGTGCTTGGGTAAATGGCTAATGTGATCTTTAATGTATAAATTTTAGAGATTTAACAAAGAAATAAATTAGAAATTTTATTTTTAGGACTTCATATCTTATTTATAACATACTTTTGAAGAATGGAAAGGATGTTATTTGTGCTTAGGGGAGATTGTAGACCCTGATTTGGATCCCATCATGAATCTTGGTGACTGAATCATGTGGCACCAAGTATTATATAACATCACTGGGTATGTGAGGGTATGAAATAATGATTTTATAAACTTCCACCCACCATGTGTTGAATCAATTGAGTTATTCATAAGATTTACCTATTCTATTTCACATAATGTTGGGGAATGTAATCACAAGCCATAAATCCATATCCAAGTTGACTAGGCCATCTAGTGACTTGCATTGAGTAAAGAAAATGAGTACCAAAAATTGATAATGTAACACTTATGATTTTCCACTAAAAAACTTATCAATTCTAGTGGTGATATCGAAGACAAAAAAACTTAGGCAAGTTGAAATCCTCTTGTAGGTGAATCACTCTATATGCAATATCGATGACTCCTTAGGTGATTTATCTCATAATTATAGTAATATACCAAAATCACTTGGTTAAATATTCAAAGATAATTCACACCAAAATATATTCCACCAATATAATAGGTATCCCCATGGATGCCCTACTATATTTTTCCCTTGTGTCAAAATAAATGGGAGGAGCCTTGGTTTTATATTGTAGTAGAGAGTTGTATCATGAGTTAGAAGTCATATTATTAGATTGATTAATATTATGATATCTTTGGAAATATGGATTGTAATTTAATTATATAAGGTGATAAGTGTGATAATTAATTCATCTAATTATCCAAATGTATGGAGCTTTATGAGTCACTCTACATTAGATCCTCATAGAGGGCATTGAATAACTAGGTCTCCCACTTATGCTACATCTGGTTGATCTAAAACAAAAATTTGGACTCCACTACATAAATAATTCAAAATGGATTGGGATAATGATATATTTTATATTTGAGCTAATACCAATCCCAATTTATTCATTTTATGCATCAGTGAGGGTAGTCAAAAGCTGTGTGTGATCCATGGTTGTTATTTTAGTTGTGTTTGAGTAATTGCATTGGTATAACTAATGGTGGTGAACAATGTGGGTGTAATTAAATGATGTATACACAATTCATATATGGAAATTATTTTTAATAGTGTGTGATGTCATTATGTTATCCATTCCCCAATTTATATAGCTTTTCCACTTAAATCCTCTCAACATGTCACTTTGAGTGAGCTAGGTTATCTACATGTCATTTTTATATCTAAATTAATTATGATCAATTTATGATGATGTGACATTGGAAATTAAATGACTCAATCCATTAGTTTAGCTGATGAGAATGGTTGATTCATGTTCTATATTTTCCATCATCCACTTTCTCTTATTAACACCCCTGAACTTGACATGGATCTATTTTTAGGAAATATATAATATTTCAAATGTGCCATTATGTTTTTGAATGACCACTTATTGTCCTTCCTCCATTAATTTTTCATTATTTCATCATTCCTAGACTTAATTGGTGAACTATGTGTTGAATTTATGTTATAGTTTTCCTCTTATGTTAACTTACTTATCGAATCTCACTCTGTGACTTTAAATTTTACACCTTAGTGTTGAATTACTATGATATAAATATTGATTTTAAAAAAAATACAAACCTAAAAATAAAACATGGTGCTACTCAATACCCTCTCTCAATTTTTGGTGAGTCCAAATGGAGATGTTTGATGATAAGGATTAAGTATGAATCCATTTCCACATCCTAATAGCATAGATACTTTAAGATATTTTAAGACAATTATTCCTTATAGTGAAACACCATGAATGATATTGGGTCCATTCCATCAAATGCATAGTTTACCTAGAAATCCTCTAAATTTTCTATCATATAATAATACTACCTACTCTAAGAAAAAATATTTGAATCATATGTTTTAATCATGCCATGTTTTCTAACTCTATTTGATTATTTCCTACATCAACTATGATCTTTTCCTATTTTATTCATCCTTGTTAAATCCATTACCATTCTTATAGAGAATCATGATTTGCTAGTCATAAGATCATTATAATGTATAGACTAAGAACTATATATTCCATTGACATGACTAATTTTAGTCCATAAACTAACTAAATAATAGTGAAACCTATGGCATACTTATAATATAACATCCCAACTAGGATTTACTAAAATAACATAATAAATTTAAAAATAAATTTATATTCCATGTATTCTTTCATTAGATTTCACCATAAGAATCTAATTAGTGATCCTAGTATAACACACTAAGTATGTTAACCATAAAATAAACATGTAACATCAATTAGTTATTGATCACTAGCATTGCAAGAAACAAAACATAACTACATAAAGTAGTAATTAAATTTTTCCATCCATAGTTAGTACAATAATTTATCTATTATTTTTAATAAATAATGAGTAATTACTTGCATTTTCAACTGGCATAATGTCTCAATAATAAATACAATAAAAGATACAAGGGTCCATGGAACATGAGTCTTGTGAAATAAGTATCTATTATAATATCAAGTGTAGTCTATATATAAGTACTACTCTAGGGAGGGAGAGCATCATCTGTGTGTTTCTCCACACCAACAACATATCATCAATCCCATGTACAATTCCACAATCAGGGAATGGACCTCCCATCAAGTATGGGTAGATAGTGATGATGTAAGAATCTAGGGAAACAAGCTAGTACCTATGTTCTATAAGATTTTTAATACATGATGTGTACCATAAATAAAATAATTTCTAACATGATATCGAATAAACATGTAAATCATACATATGAAATGAAAATATTTAACTAAACATTACTTTGGCCAATTTTTTCAAATAGTTATTGATCTATAAGATCAGTCAAATTCATGCACACCACTTGATTGAATTACCTTAATCTAGCATTGGTGATGCTAAGTAAGTGAAGTTTGTCTCATGGCTTAGTTAATACCAACAATGTGAGATTTGGTTAATATAATATATAGCTAATAGATTCAAATAGATTACTTCCTACAAGTAGGTATAAAAACATGCTAAATATAGGAATAATCAATGATAAATACATTTAGTCTATCAAATATATGCAATGAATCTCAACTATATTATTTATCACTTAAATAATAAACATAACAAGTACAATTTATACCAACTGGGTATAATATATATTTAGATTGCATGTTTGTAATTTCTATAGGTAAATTCAAAGGTGGCACATTCTAATATAAATAAAACTATCATAGTATAATATTTTTATTTAAACATTACCCAATTACAAAAAACCAATCATAATATTTTCAAAGATCAAATAACTCATAAAAATAATATTTCATTTATGCAACCTATGATACTTTTGGGAAGCTATATGCATATAATGCTAGTATTCTATCCCTTAAGATTTTGTGACTTAATTTAATTGTAAATAAAATATAATTATAGGCATGCATCCCAATGTAAAAGTAAAATCTATATAGGTATATGAGTACCTAAGTTCTCATATAGATATATTTAATATCTTTATGCACTTTTATAACATAAATGTATATTATGAAATGCATAATAAATATGTTCACATATACAATTACTAATCTATTATATTAATAGTCATGTTTCATTTTCTATTAATAAATTCTTATGACTCAAACAAACCATTCAATTTACCCATTCATAGAATACCAATCAAGGTTTATCATTAGATTTCAACATTTTCCATATATGGTAATTCCAATTAAAATCCAACTAAAATCCAAAAATCTATTTTCCCCCAATTTTGGTCTTAAACTGAGTAGTTTTATTGGATTATTGATAAACAAAGTGCTATGATCAATAGACTATTCACATTTATATTATAATTTGTTTACCTACTATAGGGTTTTGTACTTTCTTGAGTTTCATACATGTCAAATAAATCAAGTAAAACCAATTGTATAAAAAACCATTACATAGTTTAAACTGATATTCGAACCCTACAATAGTCAATGCACTCAGTTTACCTATATCAATACAAGTTTGACTCTATTGACATCTTTATGTATAAAACTCAAATGCTTAAAGACTCCAAACATGATATAGGTTATATAATAGAACTTGATCCTAATATCCATCATATAATTTGTATATATATGTTTGCAGGTTCCAAGTTACACTAAAATCCAATTTGATGTTAATATCCACTATGGAATATATAAATAAATGTCAAACTAGCTATAAAAGTCATCTCACCTGACCTCAATTTTAATAATTTAAAACTTAGAGTCAAGATAAGATTTAATATTTCCTCGTAGTTACTCTATGATAGCTTTTTCATAGATTCATACTTTTGAAAAAGGATTTATAAGAGTTAAACACACAGTTTATACCCATAACTATTCCCATAGTTTTGTATACACAGTCCATATATATTTTCTCATGATTTCAAATGATAAAATACACATTTTACATATTTTTCATGGATTTGAATAATAAATAACCTTAATTCATACATATATCAATTCACCCTTTTTAATGACAATATACATATTCATCAAGTATATTCTCTTTGTTTAATAACATATGGTACACAGTCCATATTTATTCATATAGAAACACTAAATTCATTTCAAAACAAAAAATACATAGAATGCTCATATAAAATTTTTCTCAGTCAAATTCAAAATATACACAATCCTTTGTATTATATATATACTCAAAAATTCAAGATCTATATCAACTGGGTATATATATAATATAGTTTCTAAATAAGACTCTATTATTGTGTATATCAAACCATCTACCTAGGGTTTTATATATTTTTCAATCTAGGGCATTATACCATCACAAAAAATAACTCCATTTAACACTATCCAAAATACACATACACATAATTTATTTGCCTTTCTATAAGGATTTAGGGGATATAGGTTTAGTTTTATGGATGGTCGAGTGATCCATAAAGCTATACATATATCAATATTAAAATGTAGATAAACTCCTAAAACCTTGAGAAATAAATATACACATAATGTTTTTTTTTCATGATTCAAACAATAAATAGATAACATTACCAACTTTATCAAAGCTTCCAAAATGAAACTATATGAACCAAAAAATCCTTCTCTATCTTTCTCTATTCTCTCTTCTTCTCCTCATCATGCCATCCATTCTCTTCTCCCACTCCCATCTTATCATATTTTTCTCTCTCTTTCTCAATTCAAGCTTGCATGAAATTATTAGCTTGTAGCTTACAATTCTCCATGTATAATCCAAATTATCTATTCAAACTGAAACTAAACACAATTAACTCCCCATTGCCTTAACCAAGAAAATACCTAATTTATCTTTAAAGCTACTTAAATTTATTTAATCATTATTTTAATCTCTAAAATAATACATGATCTACCTACATTACAAGCTCGTGTATCACCTTACAAAATTTCACTTTTAACATTATTCCATAATGATAACTAACACCTCAAATTTTGCCATAGTTTATGCATGTGCATAATGACTAGGTTCATTTCATAGGATATTTTTAGGATAATATACAATTATATTAATAAGTTAGTAAAGATAACAACATCATGACTTTAATAATAATGTTTATAAAATAAATCCAATTATATCCTTTTACTAACAATGGTATATCAAACAACTATTAGACCAACTTAATAGCATTATAAAAACATAATCATTTTCTTATTACTATGTTATATAGAATATCCTATGTCTTTTATTATCTATATATATTAAGGCATTAATCGATATGATGATATTTATTGAATATAATGATAACATGCTAGTTCTATGAACCATTTCAAAGACATTATGGTAAGTCTATAGATAGTAGTAATTAGGTACTATTCACGTAGACTTATGTTCCTATAAGCATTAAAAATAATGAATATAATAACATGCCATAATCATATAAAATTATACACTAAATCTACGTGTAATCACCACAATGCAATCACACAAGATTAATACCATAAAAGAATTAAACTAATTAACACACAACTAACACACAACCAATTATCTAAAAGAAGATAACATAGAAAATGTACTAACACTAACAATTCAAATAATGCATATAATGTGTACTACCTAATGTGGTGTGTTCATGGGTTCTAACCATTCCTCTTTCAGCCCCCAAAACGTCCATCTACGTCATCCTCTCTGATGATGTTCTCTCTTAATTATTCTCAAAGGGATGAATCTCTTTTACATCCAACTCATGAAAAGAAGGTAGTTAGCTTGTAACAACATAATATATATTATAAAATACTACTATAACAATAAATCAACATGATCATAATATAAAGAATATACAATAAAACTAACTCATAGTAATGTAATCATGAAATCAAAGAAACACATAACTATCCCATAACAACATATGACTTACAACTTAGTTAAAAATTAATTAATCATTTTAACAACCATAATAATCCATGGATAATCAGGTAAATTAGCTTAGTGAGAAATTAGGATATGACATCCTTCCCCCTAAAATTGGTCATCATGACACTTATACAAATAATAGTTTTGAATAAAAAATATTATTTAGCAAAAAAACATAGTATGAAGAATTGAATCAAGCAAACAAATGTGGAAATAACCTATAGAACCCATCATAATCATCTCAAGTAGAACTATCCTCATATTATTAGTCTAAAAATACCTTGCACTATGACACTTCTCTATTACACAAATAAAATTTTCAAGTGTCAATTACTCTAATTGGTTCTACCATGATCATCTTAGGATTCAAAACATGTAAAGCATTCCATTCCAACACATGTGAAGGATCAACTATATACTTTTTAAGATAAGATACATGGAAGATATTATGAAATAGAGCTAGTTCTAGTGTAAATGAAAGCCTATACACTATAGGATTGACCATTTTTAAAACTTTGAAGGGTCCTACATATCTTGGTGAAAGTTTTGCTAACTTTCTAAATTTAATCGAGCTCTTCTATGACTTAATTCACAAGAACACTTTATCACCTACTAAAAATTGCCTATCTATTATTTTTAGATCAGCATAACTCTTATACCTATCATTGTCCTTGACCAATATTTTCTTAATTGATCTAACTTGATCTTCCATTTCTTCTAAAAGCATCTTAGGTCCAAAGACTACTTTGTATTCCATCCTATCCCAACTAGTTGGTGTCTTATAATTTATTCCATATAAAGCTTCAAATGTGCCATCTTTAAATTAGATTGGTATGAGTTATAATAATCAAAATTAACCAATGGAAGGTATTCTTACCACTTTTATTGTTGATCCATACAACACATAGGAAGGAGATCCTCTAACACCTAATTAACTCAGACAATTTGACCATCATTCTATGGGTGATATGTAGTTCTAAAGTTTAATTACATACCCAAAGCTGAACTTAGAGTTGACCAAGACCTATAAGTCATTCTCTGATCATGATCCAAAATTATCTTCTCTATAAATCCATGCAATCGATACACTTCCTTTATGAATCTTTTCACAAGCATAGGTGCATCATCTATCAAATTTCCTAGTACAAAATGTGTTACCTTAGTTAGTTTATCAACTACAACCAAGATCATTTTATGCCTATTCCATGAAAATAGTAAACCTTGGACAAAGTCCATATTAATAAATTACCACTTCCATTCTGATATGTCATGACGATATAACAATCTAGTTGGATGCACATGTTCAGCTTTCACCCTCTAACATTCCATATACCATGACATAAAGTCTAGTTCATCTTTCTTGATTCCCTTCCAAAAATAAAGTGGTATAAGCTCTACCATAAGCTTGGTTACTCCTATATGTCATAAATATGGGTCACTATCTAGTTATTTTAACATTATGCTCTGTAGATTCTCTCTATCTATTACATACATCCTTCTACTCTATCATAGAAGACCATAATTCTCTTTATATATCCTTTATACCTATGATTTTAAGTATTCTCAGATAAAACTTTCTTGACTTGATCATATAATTAATATTTTGGTAATAATTTAATCACTTGATATTTTAAAGTACTCATGATAGAAGCCATGGCTACTATGTACCTCTTATACCTTAAGACATCATCTACTCTATTTTTTTTGCTTTGATGTAATTTACATCAAATTCATGGTCAAACAAAAATTCTAACCAATGTCTCTAATGAGAATTTATATTTGGTTAGGTGAAGATGTACTTGAGTCCTAAGCTATTAGTATTGATCTCAAACAATTTTCCCAACAAATAATGCCTCCAAAATTACAAATCATATACAATTAATGCAAGTTCTAGGTTATGAGTGACATAGTTAACCTCATTAGGCTTTAGCTTCCTATATTCATAGGCTAGCACTGGCCCATCCTACATAAGGACTTCTCCTAATCCATCCCCTAATGCACTTGTGATCACTAAAAATTGACCATTGGTATTAGGAACTCTTAGCACTAGTGCTAAAGTAAGCCTTCTTTTTAATTCCTAAAAGGCTACTTCACACTTATCTGACTAGATAAAACTTTGAATATTATGTTATAGAGGGGTAATTAGATTAGATATCTTCAAAAAATTAGAATGAATTTCCCATAATATCCTAATAATCTCATGAAAATAATTACCTCATGGACATTCTTTGGTGCTGGACACTCCATAATGGCTCTTATCTTTGTCAGGTCTACTAAAATACCATCTATTGAGATAATATGTCCCAAAAAATTATACTCTCTTTTGGAAAAATGCACACTTGGACAACTTTCCATACAACTTATGGTTTTAGAAACATTGTAAAACCACTTTAGATTTTGAAGATGCTCTTATTCATCCTTAGAATACATAAGAATTTCATCGTAAAAAACCAAAATAAAATGATATAGATAATCTTTCAACACATTATTCATGAGATTCATGAACATTATAGGAGCATTCCCAAATGGTAACATTGTAAACTTGTAATGCCCATATTGATTTCTCGATGCTATCTTTGGAATATCCTCATATTTTATTTTTAACTAATGACATCCTACTCTAAGATCAATCTTATAAAATACCATTTCTCCTCGTATCTGATTGAAAAGATCATCTATTAAAGGTAGTAGATATCTATTTTTGATAGTCTCTTTATTTAAAATTTTATAATCAATGCAAAGTCAAAGATTACCATCGTTATTCTTGATGAAGACAACTAGTGCACTCCATGGTGACACATTTAGTTTGATATAACCTTTGGATAAAAATTCTTAGAGTTGAGTCTTAATTCAACCAATTCAGTGGTCACCATTCTATATGGTGCCTTAGAACGAGATTCCAATATAGGTATGATATCAATAGAGAAATCAAACTCTCATTTAGGAGGCAATCCAAAAAATTCCTCTAGAAACACATCATGAAAATTCCTAAGCAAAGTTTAATCTTCAATTGATGGTTCCTTAGATTTCTCCATTTCATTTATCTTGACAATAAATGATTGGCATCTTTTTCTTTGAGCCTTCCTGAGTTGCATTATATAAATTTTCCTAAGCCTTAACTCCATTTTCTCACCTTAAATTTGTGTCTAATTTATAAAATCATACAAAAACTCAAACTTCTTCAAATATATGTTGACCTTGGCCTTATTCTTCACAAACCATTTGACTCCTAGGATCACATCATGTGACCCTAGCAATGTTTCATAAAGGATCCACTATTATTATGAATTTGAGTAGCCTAATATTTAATTTAACTAAACACTTGTCAACTTTGAATTTTATATCATTCCCATATTATACCAACCATGCATTTTACATTACTCTAGTTTTTATAGAAAACTTATTTAGAATTCTAGGAGCTATAAAACATTTTGTAGCCCTTGTATCTATCAAAATGGAAACTATATGTTCAAATAAAGTAATTTATAGTTCTATGGGTGAAGCTTAGAATTTGACTTGTCAATTACCAACTAATACATGAATACATTAATAAAACATTCCTTGATTAAGAGCAAAACCTTTTGTTTGTCCCTAAATTTTGACTAAGTGTTATCTTATTCTAGTCCAGGATCAACATGGCATGGAAGGACCATGGCATGGGAGGACCATGGTGCATAGTTGACAAGCACAAAAGCACTATGGCAAGGAACTTACAATGAAAAAAAGGATAAATAGAATGGAAGAAATAGCATGAGAGGACCCATTCAAAGGATAATAAGTAACGAGGAACTTGAGAACATGGGACTCAAAATAGAAGTGAAAGACTAGGGGAGTGCATGGGAAGTGAGAACTAGTTCAAAAAAATGTTTCAAATAGGACACTTTGACCTTATTGATAGGAGGTCTTGCACCAACCCACAACAAGAGGAACACATGTTAGTAAAGATATATCATAGAGTAAGAATATAGGGGGTGCAAAGGCTTGGATCTTTAGGAAGAACTAATTGTTAAGCACCATGACTCTTAGTCTATTGAGAGTTCATTGGCCACTTATACATGCCATTAATAATTGTAAACACTTGGTCAGGGCTAGACAAGTATAAATACACCTATTTTAAAGCATTGTCTAAAGGATAGATGGATAAATTTTATAGTTTTATGGTAAAAAATATTTAAGTTTAATATATGATAGCATGTTTTTTCAACTTGTGTTATTATCAGTGATGGTAGTAACTATGTTTAAAATTTATGTGAAATAAACCTTTTTTTTTCTAGGAACTTAATGATAAGTAAGAAGATGACTATAATCTACATTATAATGCTAATTTAATCTATAACTCATATGATTGAAGTATTAAGTTTATGGTTTTACATAATCTTTGTTTAATTGATGAATATGAATAAGTTAACCAAACTATGCTATAAAACCTATGGGAACTGATCTTTTTCTATGTGCTTTGGGTGAGTGTGTAAGACCCAAGTCTTTTTCTATGTGATCATTATAACACATTGGGTTAGACTTCAACACTAGAGATAGACTTAATTAAAATAACCCAACCTTTTGGTTCTATTATGAAGACCTAAAGCAGTTGAAGCACAATCATAGGAAGATGTTTGAGTGTATTTCGCTAGAAAATATAGAAGAATGGGTTACCAATGTTGAAGATAATTTTGAAGTTTTATATCTTAAACCAAGAATCTCTACATGATAGTTGATAGATCATAATATCTATAGTACACTATATGAAACTTTATTTTTAGAGGTCTCAATTCTTTTAAATACTTAGTTGATAGTGTATGCTCAAGGACAATCAAGGAATCTTGGAAGGAGGTAGTATTGGATGCTAGAATGGCAAAGGGTTTTAGCATGACTTGGAGTTCTATGGATGTGAGTAGTTACCTTTTGGGTGAAAGGATTTCTAAACAACTATATTTTAGAGTACACTATGACCACCTATTAATGCCCTGAAGAGACCAAGTTCTAGTTCCTTTAAGAACCATGTGGTCACTATATTAATCTTTTTTATTTTTAAATTAAGATGCTATTCATTAATCTTGGATTGGAAAATATACCCATAAAGGGATAAATCTTCTTGTGTATGAGCCTCACATTTAGAAGGGGAGAATAGGGGTTGAGAGAATATTTGGGGTTCAAAATGGTAGCCAACTAGCATGCATTATGAAAATGGAAGTATGATGAAGCTCAACAAAGGATCATGGGAGATAGAGATGTGGGAAGAGACTAGGATAACTCAAGGAGTGGTGTTAGGAGCCATATCGAAGTAAAAACACATGAGGCCCCCATCACTTTCAAGCCATGTTCTAGGCCACTTCTATCCTATGAAGGAGAAACAAGATGGATGGTAGGATCTAAGGAAATAAGTCTAAACCAACTAGACTCCCCTAATAGAGAAGTAAAAACACATGAGGCCCCCATCAATTTCAAGCCATGTTCTAGTCCACTTCTATCCTATGAAGGAGAAACAAGATGGATGGTAGGATCTAAGGAAATAAGTCTAAACCAACTAAACTCCCCTAACATAGTGCATGCTCATGCTATTGAGTTAGATGGACTACACATTCAAAATTGGGAACCGATAAGGGATATTAAAACTGAGCCATTTGATGCTCATTTAGATTTAACACTATCTTTCCCTCTTCAAGGGAATTCTATGGAACAAATTGGAATGCTTGAAGGACCTGGCCTTCAAGGATAGAGTACAAAACCAAAATTGGTTAGACAACTAGCTACTATGCCCCATTCCATGAGCACTACTATTGGAGGAACTAGAGGAGAACTAGGTAGAGGTGTAGAAGGAAGTGGAATTCCTCCTTAAGGGATTGAAGCTATAGGTTCCCAATAACCACCACTTTAAACACCTCAATCAACTATGGTATACTATGAGATGACATTATATTTACCTGTATATTAAGGGGTGGAGAATGTAGCTGAGCATGTCCACAAATGCATACTATATTAGAGGGAACAAGGAATCACATCTTCTGAATGTAAGGCCACATAATTTGTAACTACATTTTTAGAGTTAATGTACAAGTGTTACTATAATTTTGACCCTCAACAAGTGATGGTTGACTTTGATCATCTCAAAACAACCTTCTTTTAAGAGTTTAACATTCTTGAATTTGAGTAATAGAGTATAGCCATGCTAAAGGACATAAATCAAGGACTTATAAAGATCATATGTGAGTATGATGCAAGGTTTAAGACCTTTATATATAAAATATCATTTGAAATTAATTCTACCCAACATGTACAATGGTTCATGGGAGGATTATTACTACCCATCTGGTGAATCTTGTCACAATAGATCTTCACTAGCCCATGTGATGCTTTAGAAGCTAATCTCTACACTAAAGTAGTTGGAAGAATTAACATTAGGATTAGTCCATTTATGGAGGCCCAAATATCCTCAATGGCATCACATATTTTTAATTTAATATCCAACAATGCACATGAAATACATAGTGGTGTTTGGTGTATAGACTACAAATTTGAAAGACATACATGGAGTAACTACCCATGAAAGAACATCCACATAATACTTAGATAAGCATGTGAAATATGTCACAAGGACAATGATGTGAAGCATTATCCTCTTATATAGTGAGATACCCAAACTAAATAATATTACTATTGTAAAATCTATAATGTCTATACTCATGACACTAATGACTATCAATTGATTGGGGATATTCATGAAGATCAAGTGCATAGAACATGCCAAACCTCTATTAAAAACAATCAAGATAATGGTAGTTATTGAGGATTAGGGAGAGGGAAAGGATGAGTATGTTGACAATTTCCACCTAGGACCTATTAAAAATATGGGTCTCAAGACCACTATTAATAGGATTTCCTAGATTACCCAACATGTGCTTACTATAAAAAAGACTATAGACTAGAAGAGTGTCTTAACTTGTATGTAGTTACTGCCAAGGATTGAAATGAAAAAGGCACCAAAATGATTCAAATTGATTAAATATAGTGGAGTTCACGCCTAACCATCCCTATAGTTCAATAGGTAAACATTACCACTCATAGTGGGGGACTAACACAATTGATAGCTAATTTGATCAAGAAGGTACAATGGGAAAAACCACGAGCTAGAAAGTACCCTAATATTTAATAGTAAAAGGATGTCCTCTAAGATACAATGGCACTCATATGATAAATTTAGGGTGATATTTAGTTCCTCAAAGACAAAGATGTAAAATAGTGTGTTGTTGTGTAAAGGGAAACTAAACTTTGACTTGTGGCATGGGACAACTTCCAGGAACTATGAAAGTATATGTTAGATGAGGATATTGTCCCATATCTCAGTGTTAGGCTTAAGATTCAAGCTCAAATACCAAATTAGGTTCACCCTCACATCATTAGGAAAATTGAATACTAATGTTTAAATCACGTTGGATGATATGACACTCCTAGTTCCTCTACTCCTCTAGAAGATAGAGAAATATTGGTTAATGCTAACGTCAATGGATGTGTAATCTAGGACATACTAGTAGATACAAACATAGAAGTCAATTTCCTCACCAAATATGCTTAGCGTAAAATGTCTAGTCCAATGTTATATTTGTCACCTCATATATTATTCATGGCAAATAAGACTTACATGCACCCTATTGGGGTCCTCAAGAATATAATAGTTGGCATACTTGGAGTACCATTCAAAGTAAATTTTGAGGTTCTGGAGCTAGCTAAAGTTGATGATTACCTAACTATATTAGGAAAACCTTGGTGCTATGAGAATAATGTAGACCTAAGATTTAATAAGTGCTACATTATTTTTGAAAACATTGATCAACATGTTGTAATACTACTAGATCAAGCACAAGGACCCCCTTAAATAGAGCCTATCAATGTTGATGAATAAATCAACCACATATATAATATCACTTTTAGAAGTGATGAACAACATGATCCTACCCTAGATGGTGTTCTTTGATGGATAAATAACTAGTTTATTTTTGATACTAAAATTAATGCTTGTAACTATTGGGCCCATGGTGATTATGATCTCATTAGGAGGATGTGTAACACTATCAATAGTTGAGAGAACTTCATGTGACAAATTCCTAAACATCACAAGTTTGTTCACCTTGCTAGGTTATAAATAAGAGGGCCACTTATAGGACCATCACTAGAAAGACTTGATGAAGCCCCATAGTTTTAGGGACAAATGGAGCTATGTGATTTTGCCCAATGCTTTAAAGAATTCTATGACACCAAAAATGACTAGATGAAGTCATTAGATCACCTTTTTGATGACACTACTATAGGGTGGTAGTGTACCCATAAAGATCAAATTATATACTAGGATCAAGTATGTTCTACTCTACATAATATATTCCATTATAATAATAAGTTTAGGGGAATAATTATTTATAGTGGCATGCAAGCACCTAAACTTCACATTGAGGCTTTTGAGATAATATGGAGAAACAAGGAAACATAGTTACTAGAGTACCATGGGTACATGCATTATGTGTAACTTTATGAACATGAGCATGAGAATGGTATATTCATGAAGAGGGACACATGGTTACTAGGTTTTGGTAGTTACCTAAGTTGAACATGAAGTTGGAACTATCTTATTCTTTACTAAGGATGGACTTACACTTCACACTCTAGGCCATACGTGAAGCAGTTCTTAGAGACCCAAGTCCCATGGAGGAATACTTGAGGAATATCCATCAGGACCCTAAGGAAAATTTACATTTTTTTAGTGAGACTTAAATACCCCAAGTTCCTATGTCTATGCCATTCCCTAATGAACATTGACATGAAGAGATTTTCCTAGGAAACTAAAAACTTGTCTTCCAAGTAAATGAAAGAGAAGGGTCCAATCCACCTGACCCAATGTCCAATAATTTAGATATTCCTAGATAATTTGGCACAGTAAATTTTCAAGACATAAGTACCAATATAGACAACCCCTACCATGGACCTATTTAGATAGTTTAATGTAACATTGGCTTAGACTAAGAACCAAAGATGGCCACAATAAGAAACTAATAAACTAACATAGAGATTACAAAAATCTGAGTTGATAAAATAATATGAGGATATTTTCCCAATAAACTATAGTGAAATGAATGGATTCCATCCATCCTTAGGGAATATGCATATCAATCTAGTTGTTGATGCTCAATTAATGAAAAAATGCCCATCTAGGATGAATCTTAATCTTTGGGTGCATGTTAAAGAGGGGATTGATAGTATGCTTTGCACTAGAGTAATCACTCACATTTCCAAATTTGAGTTTGTCATTCCCATAGTGATTAGTATCAAAAATAATGGATGCATCTATATCTATGTGGACTATCGAGTGCTCAATGAATTTTGCATAAGAGATCCCTTTCTAATACCATTCATAGAGGAAATACTTGAATTTATTATTGGTTTTGAAGTGTAATTTTTCATAGATAGATTCTTGAGGTACCATCAAGTCCAAATAGCTAAGGAAGACCAACTTAAGACAACCTTTACCATAGAATGGGGATCATTTTCATATACTGTTATGTCCTTTGGGTTGAAAAATACCCTAGTAGTGTTTTCATAAATAGCAGTTAAAGCCTTTAAGGACTTCATTCACAAGTTCCTACAAGTCTATCTAGACAATTGGATGGTATATGGCTTGTTCAAGGACCATTGTGCTAACCTCAGACTTATGCTTGAGCATTGTTGGGTCTTGCAAATCTCATTAAACTTAAAGAAGAATGTGTTTGTGACACCTTTTGGTGTGCTCCTAGGGCATATTATTTGTAAATAGGGACTCCTAGTAGAATTAATGAAGGTATCTATGATTATTTACCTTCAAGAATCTAAGACTTAGTGCAAGGTCCATCCCTTTTTGGGCTACATAGGTTATTATAGAAAGTTCATTTGTAGTTATGCCAAGATTGCCATATCCCTAGAAGAACTTTTAAAGTAGAATGAGCATTTGATATGGAATTTCCATGTTGATTCCTTTGGCATTACCATTGGCATGATTATTACACAAATAGGTGAAGGCATTGCAACACCTAGATCACCCAATCTAGTGATATAGTCTTGGTCATGCCACTATTGTCCACACTGCTCATAGAGATCTAATTTTTGTAGGTTTTATTCAAAGTATCTATTTGATCCTGTGTACCAAATTTCAAATTTTTGTTGTCAATATAACTCTTTGTAAATCTAATTATTTATATGCTTGTATCTTTTATGAAATTAAATAGAACTTTATCAAATAGGGAAAAGGGTTTAGTGTGTAAAGGATATTCTAGATGCACTTCACATCCCATGTGTGGGTATGTTTCCTACATATAAATACTCTAAGGAGGGATCAAGCTATATGTACTTCAATCATTAAAGTGCTTGGTACAATAGTGTGATGAAAATCTAAGTAAATGTGAAACTGAGTGTACTTAGAATGACTAGGGACTAGTATAAGCGTTTAAATAATCTTGAAATACTCTTGGATGGATGTATGTAGAGAATAGGAAAGAGTGCTTGATTATTCTTGATTTTATTCTTTCTTCTCTCTTGTAAATGAGTGTTGACCCTTCTAAATGGAATTTGAATGGATTTTTATAGGGGATTTAATGATCATTGCTTAAATGAATTCACATTAGGAAAACATGAACTAGGATAAAGATTTGGGACAAAATGATCATTAGAAGATAAAATACACGTGGATGATAGTAATAGAAATAGGACACCTTGAGTTTCAATGATGTAGTCCAAATTTGGGTGTTGTTGTCTAGGGAGTAGGAGATCTAGGGGGTGGATTTATTATAGAAAGATAAGCTTGGGTTAGTAAGGGTTTATTCTGGAAGGTTATAGATGATTGAGAAATTATGAAAACATTCCTATGAGGGTCATGAGAGAAATCAAGATGGACATATGGATTGGGTGTCATTAACCATACTCAAGTTAAAAAATTTTGCATTTTATATTAATGAATTCACTTCCCTCTTTATTATAGTGATTTTGTAAAGTGAAATACTAGGATAAAGGAAAAATAGAAAGCTTATCTAAAATTACATGAAAAGGTAAAGCTCATGAAACTATGTGATGTTGTATGTGCATAGAGAGAGCATAGTGTGAAGTGTGAATATATAATTAAAAACATAGAGTAAATTAATAATTATGAGATACACTATATCTAAAATAAGAATGTACAAAATTTGGGTAAGAGAAAGAGGAAGAGAAAGGAACAAAAACATCTCACTAGGTACATGAACCAATACAAAACATATTATGATGCTAGATTATGTTCAGTGTGTACTGAGTAATGCTAGATGATGTTGTACCAAGAGTAATATCATGAATGGAGCTGAGTGCTCAATTTCTTAGAAGTGGATCAAGAATGCAAAGGTAGGCACTTTTGGTTCCATAATCACCTACTAAGTGAAGATATATGATCATACATGTGTCAATCAATGTTTGGACTGTATGTCTAATCCTTTTAAATAGGTGGCTCAAGAATATAAAGATTATCCCTTTACATCCATCATTTCCCACTAAGTGAATCTAATGGATTATTCATTTGTCAATCAATGCTTGTACTATGTGTTCAATCCCTCTAAATAGGTGGCTCAAGAATACAAAGGTTAGCTAGTTCTTTGTCTCCATCATTATCCCATGAAGTGAAGTTATGAATAAATAATGGTATAAAATAGATGTCATATGAGATGGATCTTAAATCCCATGAATATACTATGATATGAAAATGTTGGCATAGATAGCTAAATGTATGATGGAAACTAGGTCACTCTTGGCCATTTTTAAAGATGGAGATTAGGCTTGTATGAAAGCCACTCTGAAACTAGTGCAATAGGCTTATGTGGAAGCCAAATTGGGAACTCAAGTACTTGAGAAGTTAAGCTTGTATGAAATCCAAACTTGAAAAAGGATTCCAACCACTTGAAGATGGAGTAAGGCATGCAACTACTGAGAAATGCTTGGAAAATAAATTGAACTCTAAAAAAGGGGAGGAGCAATGTGCTGCACAAATTTTCCTCAATTAATGGTGTCTAGAACATAGATTATGATATGAAAGTTATATCAACTACCTAATCTAAAACTAGAAGTGAGAATCATCATGTCATACATGATTCCCCCTATATCTAGATTCTCTATCCAAAAATTATACTAAAACATGCTAAATCTAGATTATACTGAGTTGATAAACCTATAAATGAACTCACTTTTTTGTCTATTTCTAGAAAAACTAATTTTTTAGCTATCTGCACAGGAGCACCAAAAATAGGACACCCTACTATTTGGAATTTTAGTCCAATTTTGGTGTTGTTTTATAGGGCCAAATCTGATGTCTGTTCTATATTGTCTTTTATCTGCTTGGTCTAATGTCTAGTTTCTATTCTGAGTGTTCTAAAAATTATTGTTTCAACCACTAGGAGATCTGATCTCTGTGACAAAACCTTTATTTATTTCCCCTCTCTTTTAAGGGAGGAATGATGTTAGAATGACTTCCCTCATAAGAAAGAGCCTTACAAATGTGTTAATCTAAAAATATACATAATATAGAAATGATAGTCAACAAGATATATCAAGATATAACATGGTTTGATTTGAGAGATTGTTAAATCAATAGAGATATGCCTAGATAGATGTAACAACATAATAACGTGTGCAAATTACTAAACTAGAATTAAAAATGTTAGTTGTTAGTTATTGGTAAGGAGGTATGGAGCATGATGTCCATCATGGTATCAAAAAATGCAAAGAAATGCATGATATGGATCATGGAATTATAAACAAGGACAATCTATCAATAAAAATGTATTCAGAGACATAATCAAGAAAAATACATGAGTGGCAAAGGGGTCAAGCAATCAAGGGACATGAGCACATGTCATTCAAACTAGAAAGAAAGCATACAAGGCATGTTCAAATGCCACATACACACATAATTGAAACAATAAAATTGATGTGGAAGACATAATAACATAGAGGATTAAAGGCAAAGGACATTGGTAAATGTCCTAAGGTACACACATGAATAGAAGCTAAGGACATTGGCAAATGTCCTAAAACACATACAAGGCATGGAACAAGAACTGAGAAAATGCAAATTCATCAAGCTACACTAAGAAATAAAGTAAAGCATGTATATAAAATAAATATATAATCACATATAACTAATAAAATCAAGAGTAGAAGTATACAAGACATGTTTATTACAAGACTAGGTATATGCTAAGAGATACACAAGTTCTAGATACTAGTGAAATGTTGATATAGCAATATGTATAATCTAGTAAGTAATGTAAATAAATATGATAAATAGAGTGTGTGGTGTAGGAATGACATAATTTAGATGGTGTATTCATATATAATATGCCCCTAGTGGGTATGTATATTGATGTGTATCTTGAATGTAGAATTAGGATGCCCCTTCAATGGGTAGAGTGAAGTAATCAAGGATCTAGATGTCAGTGCACACACTCAAAGAAGATCAAGTAAAGCATGGTAATGTAGATAAATAGACATGAAATAACATGGAACAACAAATGTAAGTCTATCATAGTAACAACAATGTAAAGCATGGATGATGTATACAATTGAAATGTTTTTATGTTTTAGATATATTTGAACATTTTTGGATTTTGAAATGTTATATTGTTTTTGTATTTTTGAAATTAGCTATGTACAAGAAATACTGAGAAGAAATGATACTAACCGATGAGTCTCAAATGAGACTCCCTATCATGGTATCCTATATTGAACAAAGGTAGTGTGCATGACCATGAAACATGATGGAAAGGTTGAGACTATGATTCTAAAAGCTGTGTGCATTTTAAATGTTTTGAAATCTCTAAAGTAGAAACTAGATATGGGGTCCCTCTATAAATCTAAGAAGTGGATGAAACTGTAGGGCTCTTAAGGACCCATCTATAAGTAAGAGAAGCTCTATAAACATGTATTATATGTGTAGATGCATGATATCTCAATGAAACTACTCTAGGTGTGAATACTATAGCTAAAAGCTATCTAAAATCCTAAAGTTTTAGAGGTGTATGAAATCTCGATGTTGGTGATGAAGGTCTTGACTATGGATGAATCTGAACTAGAGGAAAAACTATAATAGGTATAAGAGATGAAACTAGATTGGAAGGGGTGCTACCCTAAGTGACAAAGCTATAACCATGAGTGTAATCATCCTACGTATCTTCATAAATTTGGGTGATAACATGTACCACATAATCTACTATAGGCATAGAGTTTGCAGTAGGTGCAAGATAAAATCTAGATGAACCAAGTTTGAAGAGAGGAGGGATATATATAATCACTAGTGTTTGCTTATGTCTAGTAGTGATAGGAAGATACTTAAAAGAATCCAAAGAGTTAGATACATATAATTAGAAACCATGTATATAAAAATGATTATAAATAACATTCCACATGATAGATAATAAACAAGGGATAGAGAGCATAGAATTGTGCAGTAGTGCATTGAAAAATTTGATGTGAATCATGACATTTCTAGTATGTTTTTCAAGATAGTCTTGAAAATTTTTCCTCATGAGAGAGATAAAGTATGTAATAGAGAGCATGAAATTTTGCATGAATAGATTTAGAACTTTTATATATGATATGAAATTTTGAATGTGTTTAGCATGATAAACTTGAAAAAAAATCCACATGAGAGATAGAGAGCAAGTGATAGAAAGCATGAATTTGTGCATGAATATATAAGAAACTTTTACATAAATCATAACATTTCTAACACGTTTAGCATGATAATCTTGAACAAATTTCCATGAGAAATTTAAATTAAAGGGTATATATCATGATTTTGTGTCTGAATGCATAAAGGGCTTTAACTTGTAACATAATATTGTTAACATGTTTAGCATGATAAACTTGAAAAAATTTTCCATGTGAGAGATAGAGAGTATGAAAAAGGAATATTGAAATATTGTGTAATTTTAGTAATAAATGTTGTAATACCATCCCTTATTATGAAAATTAAGCATGAAATGCAAAGGATGAATTTTTTTATTAACATATGATAGACTTCATCATTCATATACATGATAAGGCCCATTATGGTTTCCCTATTATTTACAAGAAATGTAAAAAAAATTGTAAATAAATGAGCAATATTTTTGCAATTTGAGTATAAGTGTAAGGTGATACCTAAAGAAGAAAAGTAGGAACTAGTACATGCAACTAGGGATTTTTTAAAAATATTTTTGAAAAATACTATGAATTTTTGAAATTGAAATTGAATTTATGGGTTAATTATTCAAGGAAAAATTCAAAAATTTATGGGAAAGTGCTTGATTTAATGGGACCTAGTAGATGTAACTAGGGTTTTGATAAAGTTTTTTTTGAAAATTACTATGAATTTTTGAAATTTAAAGTTATTTTTTTATTTCAATATCCAACTAAAAATTTAGAAAGTAATTGGAAAATTATTGAGAGCTAGTTGATGCAACTAGGGGTTTAAAATAATTTTATTTTAAAATTTACTAAAAAATTTTAAAATTTGAGAGGAGTTTCATATTTTAATATTCAAGAAAAAAATTAGAAATTAATGGGAAAAATTAGCTATGAATTTAACCTAGGGTTTCTAGGGTTTTTATGCAAAATTCAAATTAAGTCAGGTTCACCAAATATTTTATTATTTTTAAAAAATTATGGAGTTTTATTCCTATTTAATAAATGGGTATGAGTAGATAAAATTATTAAATAATATGCAATAATTAAGACACTAATTTTATTATATCCAGACCCTTTATTATTGAGGAATTAAACACCTAATTTCCTAAAAATAATAAAATGTTTGGTGAGCTTGACTTACTATTGTTCTATGCTATTGTTTTTTGTTTATCTACATTACCATGCTTCACTTGATCTTCTTTGAGTGTGTGCAGTGACATCCATATCCTTGAGTACTTCACTCTAGCTAATGAGTGGGCATCCTACTTATATATTTGACACACACATCGATATACATACCTACTGGGGGCATCTTCTACATGACTACACCATCTAGGTTATGTAATTCCTACACTACACACTACAATTTATCATTTTGATATACATTACTTACTAGATTACATATATTACTATATCAACATTTTGCTAATATCTAGCACTTGTGTATCTCTTAGCATATACCTAGTCTTGTAATAAATATATCTTTCATACTTTCACTTTTGCTTTGATTAGTTATATGTGATTCTATCTTTCTAGTATATACATGCTTTCCTTTCTTGCTTAGCATAACTTGATGAGTTTGAATTTTCTCAATTCTTGTTCCATGCCTTGTATACGTTTTAAGACTTTTGCCAATGCCCTTTCATTATATTAATGTTTGTGCCTTGGGATATTTACCAATATTATTTGTTTGTATTCTTCTATGTGCCTTTGGCCCTTGTGCCAACCTTTCTTATTTTAATTATATGTGTATGTGGCATTTGAACATGCCTTTTATGTTTGTTTTCTAGTTTGAGTGACATGTGCATATGTACCTTGTTTGCTTAGCCCCTTGGCCACTATTATATGTTTTTTGCTTCTTTATTTGTTTACTTGTTACTTTATTTCTTTTGATTTCTTGTAATTCCATGATCTATATCATGCATTTTATCTTGTTTTCCTGGATGCCATCATGGACATCATGTTCCATCCCTCCTTGATAACTAATAACTAACAACTAACACTTTTAGTTCTATTTCAATGCATTGCACATGCTATTACATTATTATATATATCTAGGCATACCCTACTAATCTAAGAATCTATCAATACAAATATTTCTATATCTCAAGATATCTTCTTAATTATCATTGATATATCATATATCTATGGAACATAACACACTTGTAGTGCTATCTCTTTTGAGGGAAGTCATTATAGGATATTCATTCCTCCCCTCAAAAGAGGGGTAAAAAATGTAGTTTTGTCATAGAGATTAGAGATCTTAGTGGTCAAAATAAAAGTTTTAAAAAAACTTAGAATAGAAACTAGACATCAGACTAGGTAGAACAAACCAGGTAGACAACAGAGAATCTAGAATAGTCATCAGATTTGGTCTTGGATAATAGCACTAAAGTTGGAATACAAAACCAAATAGTAGGGTGTCTTTCTTTTATCACTCTTATATAAATATTATAAAAATTAGTTTTTCCAAAAATAGATAAAAAATTGAGTTTAGTCACATGTTTGTTAGATCAGTACAATTCAGATTAAACATGTTTCAGTTTAGTTTTTGCTTAAAGAATCTAGATATAGAGGGCATCATGCACGACATGATGGATCTCACTTCTAGTTTTATATTAGGTATTTGATATAATATCCAAATTATAATCCATGTTTCAGACACTAGTGATTAGGGGCAATGTGCATGACACATTGATCCTCCCTTTTTATGAGTTTAATTTATTTTCCAAGAATTTCTTAATATCTATGTGCCTTACTCCATCTGTAGGTAGTTGGCATCCTTTTTCAAGTTTGGATTTCATATAAGCTTAACTTCTTGAGTACCCAAGTTCTCTAATAGGCTTCCACGTAAGCCTATTGTACTAGTTTTAGAGTGGCTTTCATACAAGCCTAATCTTCATCTTTTGAAATGGCCAAGAGTGGCCTAGTTTCTAGCATTTATTTAGCTATTCATGCCAACATTGTCATATCATAGTGCATTCATGATATTTAGGATCCATCTCATATGACATATATTCCATAATGGTATTGATTCATAGCTTCACTTCACAAGGTAATGATGAAGCCAATGGACTAGCTAACCTATGTATTCTTGAGCCACTGATTCAGAGGGGTTAGACATATAGTCCAAACATTAATTAACACACACATCATTCATTAGCTTCAATTAGTAGGTAATGATAGAGCCAAAGGGCCTACCTTTTCATTCTTGAGCCACTTCTAGGGAATTGAACACTTAGATTTGTTTATGATATTACTTTCATATAACACACACATAACACAATCTAGCATCATAATAGGTTTTGCATTGGTTCACGTACCTGGTGAGGTGTATTCATTCCTTTCTCTTCCTCTCTTTTTACCCAAATTTTTTACATCCTTATTTTAGATATATCCTATCTATTAATAACTAATCTAATATATGTTTTTAATTGCATATTCACACTTAACATCATGCTCTCTTTATGCACATCTAATATTACACAACTTCATGAGCTTCACCTTTTTAGGTAAGTTTAGGTATACTTTCTATTTTTCCTTTATCCTAGTATTTCATTTTCTTTCATCACTATAATAAAGTGGGGTAAATGTAGTCATATAAAATTCAAATTTTGGTAACTTGAGTATGACTAATGATACCCAATACATAAGTCCATTGTACTTGATCTTCTGACCCTCTTAGGCATGTTTTCATAGTTTCTTAGTCATCTATATCCTTATAAAATGAAACCTTGATAATCCAAGCTGATATCTTCATGACAAATCCATCCTCTTAGGTCTCTTTCACCTTGGATAATAGAACCCAAATATGATTATAGTGTTGAAACCTATAATTTCCAATTTCCAATGCTATTGTCTAAGTGTATTTTAGATTTTAATGGTCATTTTCTCTTAGATCCTTATCCTAATTCATGTTGACCTAATGTGAATTAATTTAACCCACAATCATTAAATCCCCTATAAAAGGCAATTAAAAGACCATTTAGAAGGATTGACACTCATTTACAAGAGAGAAGCAAGAATACAAGCAATACTACTCAAGTACTCTTCCTATTTTCTATATACAACCATCCAATAGTGTTTCAAGTTTATTCAAACCTTTATACTAATCCATAGTCATTCCAAGTACACCTATTTTTGCATTTACTTGCATTTTTATCACATTATTGAACCAATCACTTCAATGGGAGAACTACATATAGATTGAGACCTCCTTAGAGTATTTGGTATGTAGACAGTGTGCCCACACATAGGTGTGAAGTGCATCCAGCATATCCTTTACACACTAACCCCTTTTCCCTATTTTCCAAAGTTCTATTTAATTGCATAAAAGACACAATTATATGAATAATTAGATCTATAGGGTGTTAAATTAACATTGAGGATCCAAAATTTGGTACATAGGCTCATATAGATGCTACAAACAAAACTCATAAAAATTAGATCTCTATGAGTAGTTTTGGCAATAGTATTAAGACCAAGACTATAACACTAGATAACAAGGTGTCCTATTTTTGATGGTCCTATCTAATCACAAAATGAAGTCTAAATCTTAGTTTGTGATAGTCTTCCAATCTTTTTCCTTTGGTATCAGACTCTATCTCAGCTTTAATAGCCTAGAATAAGCTAAGTCATATTTTCTCTCACTTATTACTATTTTTAGAAAAGGCAAAAATACCATTTGTTTACACAAATCAGTGGATTAATGATTGCATATTATTTACTAATTTTATCTACTTATATCTATTTATTAAATAGGAATAGAACTCTATTATTCCCAAAAATAGTGACATCATATAAAATTATTCTAGCACATATTTAGTTATCCACACCAACATTATCAAATCATAGTATATTCATGGGCTTTAGGATCCATCTCATATGATATCTATTCCATATCAGTATTTATTCATAGCTTCACTTCATGGGATACTAATGGAACTAAAAGACTAGCTAGTTTTTGTATTCTTGAGGCATCTATTCAGAGGAATTATACACATGGTTCAAACATTAATTCACACATGCATGATTCATTAGCTTCACTTAGTAGGTGATTATGGAGCCAAATGGCCTGAATTTGCATTCTTGAGCCACTTCTAGAGAGTTGAACACTTGGCTTTGTTTGTGATATTAATTTTGTACAACACATATCAAGCACAATCTAGCATCACAATAGGTTTTGTATTTGTTCACATACTCAGTGAGGTGTATTCATTCCTTGCTCTTCTTCCATCTCTTACCTAGATTTTGTGTGTTCTTATTTTAGATATAGCATGTCTAGTAAGGATTTATCTACTATATGTTTTTCATTATAGATTCACACTTAAAACCATGCTCTCTCTATGCACATCACACAACTCCATGACTTCACCTTTACAAGAAAGTTCAGGTATATTTTTTATTTTTTCCTTTATCTTAGTATTTCAATTTACTACATCACTAGAATAAAGGGGATGCAAATTTAGTCATATAAAATGCAAAATTTAGTAACTTGAGTATGGATAATGACACCCAATCCATATGTCCATCTTACTTTCTCTCATGACCCTCTTGGGCATGTTTTCATAGTTTTTTAGTCATCTATAGCCTTCCAAACTAACCCTTGATAACCTAGGCTAATCTTTCCATGAAAAATCCATCCCCCCAGGTCTCTTATTCCCTAGAAAATAGCACCCAAATAGGATTAAAACACTGAAACATAGGGTATTGATATTGTCCAAGTTTAATGTGGCTTCTAACAATCATTTTCTTTTGGATTCCGAGAACAAAACCTAAAAAAATCAAATCTCTATGAGTAGTTTGGATAACAACAGTAAGACCAGGTCTATAACACCAAATACCAAGGTGTCCTACTTTTGGTGGTCCTATAAAATCATAAAATGAAGTCTAGATCTTAGTTCATGATAGTGTTCTAGTCATATTCCTCTAATATCAGACTCTATCTCAGCTATACCCACCTAAAATAAGCTAAATCATATTTTCTCTCACTTATTATTATTTTTAGAAAAGATAAAAAATACCATTTATTTACATAAATTAGTGGCTTAATTATCACATAATATTTACTAATTTTATTTACTCAAACCCATTTATTAAATAGGAAAAAAAATCCATTATTCTCAAAAATAATAAATCATTTGGTGAACCTAACTTACTTTGAATTTTGCATAAAAACCTTAGAAACCCTAGGGTAAATTCCTAGCTAATTTTCCCCATTAATTTTGATTTTTTTCTTGAATATTTAAATCAAAAATTCATCTCAAATTTTAAATTTTTGTAATAAATTTTAAAATAAATTTATTTCAAACCCTAGTTACCTAAACTAGTTCCCAATAATTTTCAAATAATTTTTTGAATTTTTAGTTGTATATTAAAATCAAAAAATTACTTCAAATTTCAAAAATTCATAGTAGTTTTAAAAATAATTATTTTTACAAAACCCTAGTTTCAATTATTAGGTCCCATTAAATAACTAATTTTCCACTAGATTTCATATAAAATGCAAAATTTAGTAACCAGAGTATGGATAATGACACCCAATCCATAGGTCCATCTTGCTTGCTCTCATGAACCTCTTAGGCATGTTTTCATAGTTTCTCGGTCATATATAGGCTTCTATACTAAACCCTTGTTGACCCAATTTGATCTCTCTATGAAAAATCCATCCCCATAGGTCTTGCTCCTTGGACAACAATGCCCAAATAGGACTACAACATTGAAACCCAAGGTGTCTAGTTTTTTATGCTATTATCCAAGTGTATTTTGGCTTCCAACATTCATTTTATTCTAGATATTTATCTTAATTCATGTCGACCTAATGCAAATTCATTTAACCCATGATCATTAAATACCCTATAAAAGGTCACTCAAAATCTATTTAGAAGGGTTGGCACTCATTTACAAGAGAGAAGCAAGAATACAAGAAAGACTACTCAAGAACTCTTTCATATTCTCTACATACAACCATACAATAGAATTTCAAGATTATTCAAACCTTTATACCAGTCCCTAGTCATTCCAAGTACACCTAGTTTCATATTTATTTGCATTTTAATCACACTATTACACCCAACACTTCAATGGGAGA
This sequence comes from Torreya grandis, assembly GCA_037957365.1. NCBI lineage: Eukaryota > Viridiplantae > Streptophyta > Pinopsida > Cupressales > Taxaceae > Torreya > Torreya grandis. The sequence continues at coordinate 664,241 of JARHVA010001362.1, forward strand.
ATTACATATAGCTTGATCCCTCCTCAAAGTATTAGTATGTAGGTAGCATTCCTACACATGAGGTGTGAAGTGCATCCAATGTATTATTTACACACTAACCCATTTTCCCTAGTTACCAAAGTTCTATTTGATTTCATAAAAGACACAATCACATGAATAATAAGCTCTATAGGGAGTTTCATTGATATTGAGGATCTAAAATTTGGTACTTAGGATCACACAAACGCTGTGAAGAAAACCCAAAAAAATTAGATCTTTGTGAGTAGGTTAGATAATAGCATTAAGACTAGGATTATAACACTGAATAATAGGGTGTCCTATTTTTGGCAGTCGTAACCAATCACAAAATGAAGGGAAAATCTCAGTTTGTAATAGTTTTCCAGTCCTATTCTTTTGATATCAGACTTTGTCTCAATTTTAATAGATTAGAATAAGCTAATTCATATTTTCTCACTTATTACTATTTTTACAAGAGGCCAAAAATACCATTTATTTACACAAATCAGTGGCTTAATTATTGCATATTATTTAATAATTTTATCTACTCAGACTTGTTTATATTAAATAGGAATAAAACTTCATTATTCCCAAAAATAATAAATCATTTGGTGAACCTGACTTACTTTGAATTTCATATAAAAACTCTATAAACCTTAGGGTAAATTTCTATTTGATTTTTCCCATTAATTTCTAAATCTTTTCCTAAATATTAAAATAAAAAATTCTTCTCAAATTTTAAAATTTTGTAGTAAATTTTAAAATAAATTTATTTCAAAACCCTAGTTGCATACATTAGGTCCCAGTAATTTTCTAGCATTAATCAAATAATTTTATGATGTTTTGCTTGCACATATAAACCAAAAATTTAAATCAAATTTTAAAATTCAATAGTAATTTCAAAAACAATTTTATTTCAAACATTAGTTGTATCAACTATCTCCTAGTAATTTTCTAATCATTTTTTGAATTTTTAGTTGCATATTAAAATTAAAAAAATCACTTAAAATTTAAAAAATTCATAGTAATTTTCAAAAATTTGTTTTTCTTAAAACCCTAGTTGAATCTACTAGGTCCCATTAAATCAAGCACATTCTCATAAATTTATGAAATTTTTCTTGAATACTTAACTCAAAAACTCAATTTCAATTTCAAAAATTCATAGTATTTTACAAAAATATTATTGTTAAATCCTTATTTATATATAATAGCATCTATTATAGTTCTTCCTCTAATCTAGATTTGGCCACAATCAAGATCTTCATTGCCAGCACCTAGAGTTCATACACCTCCATAGCTTCAGTATTCTAGATAACTTCTAGCTATAGTGTTCACACTTAGAGTATTATCATTGAGATCTCATGTGTCTATACATAAAGCACATATTCAAAGAGATTTTACTACTTCCAAATGGGTCCCTATGAGCCCTATAGTTGCATCCACTTCTCAAAGTTACAAGGGAATCCCACAGTGGGTTTTCACTATAGATATTTTAGAACATTTACAACATATATAGTTTTCAGAGCCATAGTCTCATCATTTCCATCATGATTCATGATCATGCATGATCCTTCTTCTTGATACAGGACATGATAGGGATTCTCCCATGAGACTCATCGATTAGTATCATTTCTTTGCAATATTTCTTGTACATAGTTCTCAGCACTTCCTATACATAGTTTCTTATGATTCATTATACATAGTCTTCCTATGATTGCTTGTACATAATTCAAATATTTAAAAAAAAATCCAAAAACATTCAAATATATCAAAACAACAAAAAAAATTCAATTATATGCATCATCCATACTTTATATTTCTACTACTATGTTAGACTTACATTTGTTGTTCCATGCTATTGTATGTTGATTTGTCTACATTACCATTATTCACTTGATCTTCTTTGAGTGTATACAGTGACATTTAGATCCTTGATTGCTTCACTCTACCCATTGAGGGGGCATCTTACTTATATATTCAAGATACACATCGATATACATATCCACTGGGGGAATATTCTATATGACTATACCATCCATGTTGTCATTCCTACACCACACACTCTAGTTATCATGTTGATGTACATTAGTTAATATATTACATAGATTATTATATAAACATTTCAGTAGTATCTATCACTTGTGTATCTCTTAGCATATACCTAGTCTTATACTAAACATGTCTTGCATACTTTCACTCTTGTTTTGATTAGTTAGATGTGATTCTATCTTTCTTGTACCTATATTATTTCCTTTCTTGCTTAGCGTAGCTTGATGAGTTTGCATTTTCTCAATTTTTATTCCATGATTTGTATGTGTTTTAGGATATTTTTTAATGTCTTTAGCTTCTATTCATGTGAGTGCCTTAGGGCATTTGATAATGTCCTTTTCTTGTACTCCTCTATGTAATTGTGGCTTCCTTGCCAATTTACTTATTTCAATTTTATATGTATGTGGCATTTGAACGTGTATTATATGTTTGATTTCCAATTTGAGTGACATGTGCCCATGTCCCTTGATTTCTTGGCCCCTTCCACACTCTTGTATGCTTCTTGCTTCTTGATTTGAATACTTTTTTCTTGATTTCTTATCCTTGCTTACAATGTCATGATATATCATGGATTTCTTTGCTTTCTTGAATGCCATTATGGACATCATGTTATATCCCTCCTTACTAACAACTAACAACTAAAACTTTAGATTATAGTTTAGTACTTTGTACTTGTTATTACATTATTATATCTATCTAGGCATACCCCTATTCATATAAAAATCTCTCAATACAAATATTGCTATACCTAAATATATCTTATCAATTATCATTACTATATCATATATTTATATGCAATATAACAAACTTATAGAGATATCTCTTCTAAGGGAAGTCATTGTAGGGTATTAATTCCTTCTTTTAGAAGAGGGGAAAACAAACAAGGGTTTTGTCATAGAGATCAGATCTCATAGTGGTCAAAACAACAATTTTAAGAACACTCAAAATAGAAACTAGACATCAAACTAGATAGAATAGACTAGGTAAACAATAGAGAATCCAAAATAGTCATCATATTTAATCCTAAAAAATAGTAACAAAGTTAGACTATAGTGATAAATATTAGGGTGTCCTATTTTTGGCACTCTTATCTAGACAATAAAAAAATTAGTTTTTCTATAAATAGATAAAATAGTGCGTTTAGTCATAGATTTGTCAACTTAGTATAGTCTAAATTTAGCATGTTTTAATATAGTTTTTTCTCAAAAAATATAGATATAGGGGGAATCATGCATGGAATGATGGATCTCACTTCCAATTTCAGATTAGGCAATTGATATAACTTCTAGATCAAAATCCATGGTCCAGATGCTAGTGATTAGAGGCAATGTGTGCAGCACATTGAACCTTCCCTTTTTTGAGTTTAGTTTATTTTCTAAGCATTTCTCAATAGTTGAATTCCTTACTCCATATACAAGTGGTTATCATCTTTTTTCAATTTTGGCTTTCATACAATCTTAACTTACTAAGTACTCAAGTTCTTGAGTTGGCTTCCACATAAGCCTATTACACTAGTTTTAGAGTGGCTATCACAAACTAAGATTTGGAATTCATTTTATGATTGGATAGGACCACTAAAATTATGAAACCTTATTATTTGGTACTATAATCTTTGTCTTCTCACTATTTTCCAAACTTATCACAAAGATCTATTTTTTTTGGGTTTTGTTTATAGCATTTGTGTGAGCCTGTGTACTAAAATTTTGATCCTCACTATCAATGGAACTCCCTAAAGATCTGATTCTTCATGTGATTATGTCTACTATGCAATTAAATATAATAGGGGTTAGTGTGTAAATTATATGATTTATTAACTTCACACCATATGTGTGGGTACGTTGCCTATATACCAATACTCTGCAGAGGGATCAAACTATATGTAGTACTCCCATTGAAGTGCTTGGTGTAATAGTGTGTAAAAATGTAATTAAATATGAAATTGGATGTACTTGAAATGATTAGGAACTAGTATAAAGGTTTTAATAATCATTAAATACTTTTGGATGGCTGTATGGAAAGAATAGGAAATAGTGTTTGAGTAGTCTTGCTTGTGTTCTTTCTTCTCTCTTGTAAATGAGTGCTAACCCTTCTAAATGGAATTTGAAATGCCTTTTATAGGGGATTTAATTATTGTAGGTTAAATTAATTTGCATTAGGTTGACATGAATTAGGATAAGGATCTAGGAGAAAATCATCATTATAAGCCAAAATGCACTTGGATAATAATGCCAAAAATAAGACACCTTGAGTTTCAACATTATAGTCCAAGTTTGGGTGATATTGTCTAGGGAGTAGGAGACCTCAGGAGATGGAATTTTTATGGAAAGACCAGCCTTGGTGAAAAATTTTATAGTCTAGAAGTCTGTATATAACTAAGAAATAATGAAAACATGCCTATGAGGGTCTTTAGAGAAATAAAGATGGACCTATAGATTAGGTGTCATTAGCCACACTCAAGTTACCAGTTTTCACATTTTATATGAATACAAATGCAACATGATCACCTTGAAGTTATTTGTGAGGTTCATGAAGGTATTGCTAGTGGACACTATGCTATGGATGCTACTTCACAAAAATGTTATACTAGAAAGACTATGGTGGCCAACTTTATTCTAAGATGCTAAAGCATATGTTAGGCAATGTGACATTTGTCATTGCATAGATAGACCAAACTGAATAGATGCTCTATCTTTAAAACCCATCCTTTCTTAGTAACCCTTTGAAAAGTGGGCTATTGATTTTATTTATCCCATCACTCTAATAGGATGAAAAATGGGTTCTTGATATATTATTGTAGCTACTGACTACCTTACGCACTAGGTTGAAGCTATGCCAATGAAGAATTGTATTGTAGTTAATTCCACCCAATTCATCTAGGAGAACATAATAACTCAATTTTTATGTCCCCTAGGTTTCACTAGTGATTGTGGTACCCACTTTTTGAATGAAACAATTCATATCTTGCTAACCAAGTTCATGATCGTGCACCATAAAACAACACCATATCACCTGCAAGCCAATGGAACTACTAAGGCTTTCAATAAGATCTTATGTACAACTTTATCTAAAATATGCAAGGTTGGTTTCACTAATTGGGATGATAGGGTATTTTTAGTATTATGGGCTTACCAAACCACCTAAAAACACCTAAACAAAATCACACCATTCAACTTGGTGTATGGTAAGGAAGTAGTCATGCTAGTAGAGTTCATGATACCATCCCTTCATATCACATGTGCTATATAATTGGATGAAGAGGCATCCTTTAAAGAAAATTTAGACACTTTAATTCAATTATATGAGACCTAGTTCCTCACTCATTAAGGCCAAGGTGTAGATAAATGCAAATAGAAGACATTATATCATTACCATATAAAGAATAAAACATTTTCACCTAGAATAAAGGTCTTGTTATATGACTCCAATTTTGTGCACCACCTAGGAAAACTCCACATAGACTAGGATGGACCTTTTATAATACATAATATTAGACCTATAAAAGCATGTAAATTACAAATGATGGATGGTCTCTTCCTTCATGGGCACTATAATGGAAGTTGTCTTAGGCTGAATTTTACTTTAGACTAGTTTAAGTTCTTGTAATCAATAAGGCTTATGCCATTAGTTTAAGTTTTACTATTTTCAATAAAATCACTACCTTTGTTTCACACCAATTTCCCATTCTATAATTTAGTTTTCTATGTTTTTTATTTTCATGGAGGACCGTAATATGTTTTATTGTGGGCTAAGAAGTCAGGTTTAAAAGGAAATTATAAAAATCATGCAATTTACTTAGGCACATGACTTATATGGAAACACAAGTTATTAAGGATGTGTAAGGTTCTAAGGTACATTAGTCATTTAATGCATGAAAGGAGTAAATTTTCTTCAATAAGTTAGAAATTTTTAAAAAAAGATACCTATCTCCCACCTCACAAAAATCATAGGATATAACTATCATCCACCTTAAAGAAAGGTGTGAGATGGGATGTGCCATAAATGTGATGAGGTTAGATATGGAAAGAAGCGTTCCAAAAACATGATGGGACAATACCATTAAGGCATTAATTGCAAAAAAGTAAGGATATAAACACAATGGCCATTATAAGATCTACATTAAATGCCATGAAGTGATGGGTGATGGAGGGGAATTAATGAAGGTAGACCCCCCTTGGATCCTATACATAGGAAAGTTAAACTCATTTCACACTTTACTTTATGTTTCACTTCAAATTACTAAAATTGAGATCAAGTAATTACCAGAGCTAAGTTCAAAGTGACTACCAGAGTTGACCAAATCAAATCCTAAGCAAAATCAAAGAGTTTTTCACATCCTTAGTAGTCCAATAGGTCATTACCAAGTTGAGAAGAGAGATTCCAACTCTATTTCAATGGAAAAAGATTTAGTTTTTAGAGTTGTAGGTTGTGGGTCTACCATTAAAAGGGTTCTTAATCTCAAAAAGCCAAAACATTATTTTACAAACATGTATTCCTTTAGAAATGTTGGATGGCCATGCGTTAACCTTCAGGATCTTTGAAGGGTAATCTGGTCTAAGAACAATGCTAAAAGACTTGAAAAATTGCCAATGATACTTGAAGAGGAAGAGGTGAGTGAAAAAGATTGGGCCCCAATTAGGTAAGAGGCCCTAGAAAAACAAGCACAGTGCCTAGAAGAAAAAGTATAGAGTGAAAAAGGAGAAGAGAAATAAATCATATAAAAAGAGAAGGAAATAATGGTGTGGAAAGGAAATCAGGCACAAACATTTGTAGTGCAAAAGGCCCAAACATCCCTACCCCCATCTCTATTAATAGAAGATATGTAGTACTTGGATTTAGTATTACACATAGAGAACTAGATATCCAAGGTCTTAACTTCTACTATTTTTATTAAAATCACTACTAACCTAGGAACAAGGTTGACCTCCAAAATGATTATAGAGTGGAGACCACCAACACTAAGAACCAGCTAGTGTATGACCTCACCATCATTAACTAGTTGAATGCTATAGGATTATTCCAAATTTTCAACTTGACCTATTTTGGTAAGCCCATGAAGGTAATTTAATTTCTCCTTTTACATGTCTATGAGGACTACATCTACTTCATTGGACATAATATGAAGATTACTATAGAAAGAATTAGTATTATCATGGGGCTATAGTTCTCAAGACTAAGTGTAATTGATGACTTGACCAACACTGAGAAGATACAGAATACCACCATGGTGCTGATTTATCAAAAGTATGGACATTCTATGCACATCAAGAACCTACAACATCCCACCTTCCAATTTGAAAAATAGATCATCTCGACCAAGATCAGAGGGATCGATCAATGGAAAGAGGTGGATATGGTTTACCTCTACATCACTCATCAAGTCTTGCAAGGGTTGAAGTATAATTAGGCCATGTACTTTGCCTAGATGATTGTTGAGGACATGGAGAGGGATCATTAGGAGCCAAAGTATAGGTTTTCATGGGGGATGATCCTCCTTTTATTGGTTTTTGATGAAATTGTGGTACCAAATTATAGTTATGGAGCACTGAATTATGTGTACCCCCCAATGCATAGGTCCCCCACTAAGCACTATAAGGCATTCACTTTACTTGGACACATCACCGCATCTTACAAGATTAAGATGAGGTACTAGTTAAATGGGATGAAGGTGTCATTTTGGGAAGAGTGGTACATCCTGAAGGACCTACCCCCCTTGGCTTCAAATCAAGCTTAGTTTTTTGTAAATCAGCACTTCTCCCTAATGTAGATCTAATTTAATCTATTTAGAGAGTTTTCAGCATGGCTTAAGCTACCTTATGCCTTCTTTATGTGACCATGGGTGGCCATGAGGAGGCTACACTTGAATGAGACCCTAATAAGGGGAAGGGATCAATCAAGACTTTTGAGGGACATGATGAAAGTACAACTCAAAATATTCATAAATGTTATCAATTCGGCTTGTAGGATAATATGCTCTATCTTTGGCCACACTTCATCCCCAAGGAAGAAACTCTAGAGAAAAGTAAGCAAGTGTCCTTCCTACTTGACATTTACAATGAGGCACTTACTTATGTCTTTGATATTATGATGGGATTTTTGCTCTTATCCATGAATTTTTTATTCTAGAGTTAAAATTTGGGCCCTAGTCTCATTCATGATTAGAAGAATCTAATCCAACTTTATTTCTTGATTAGTATCAAATTGCTTAGGATCAAACAGATGGTTATTGTCATTGACATTGGATTAACCCTATCTAGATGTTATAGCTCACACCACTCTTCTTTATATTAGCATAAGGTTAATAAAATTTTAGCATACTCATTAATCCATAGAGTTTGAACCACAACTCTAATACCACAATGTAACATCCCCATTGGGATTTACTAGACTAACATAATTATTTTTTTAAATTATATTCCATGTAATATTTCATTATATTACACCATGATAATATAATTAGTCATTCTAGTATAACACATTAAGTATGTTAACCCTAAAATAAAAATGTAACATCAATTAGTTATTGATCACTAGCATCACATGAAACAAAATATAACTACATCAATAAAGTAATTACATATTTCCAACCATGGTTGGTCTAATAATATATTCACTACTATCAATTTACAATGAGTAATTAATTACATTTTTAATTGGTATAACATCTTAGTAATAAAAACAATATAATATACAAGGCTCCATGGAGTATGAGTCTTATGAAATTAGTATCTCTGATAATCTCAAGTGTAGTCTCCAAATAAGTACTATTTTTGGGAGGGAAAACATCATTTGATCACTTTTCCACACAAACCACAAACCATCAATCCATCACACAATCACCCAATCAGGAATGCTACTCCCTTAATGGATGGATAGATGGTGATGATATAGGAATCCAGAGATATAAGTTAGTACTTATGTGTTATAATATTTCTAATACAAGATGTGTACCATGAAGAAAATACACTCTAACATGATATGACACAAACATGTAGTCATACATATGAATTAACAATGTTTAACTAAACATTACTTTGGCCAAAGTTTTTAAATAGTTAATAATATATAAGATTAGTCAAATTTATACATACCACTTGATTGGATTACCTTCATTTGGCATTGGTGATGCTAAGTAAGCTAGTGAAGTTTGTCTCATAGCTTAGTACCATCAATGTAAGATTTGGTTAATATAATATATAACCAATAGATTCAAATAGATTACTTCCTAATATCATGTATAAAAACATGCTAAATAAAATAATAATCAATAATACATACATTTAGTCCATCAAACATATGCAATAAATCTCAACTATATTATTTATCACATAAATAATAAACATAACAAGTATATTTTATACCAACTGGGTATAATATATATTTAGGCTACATGTTTCTAATTTCCATAAATAAATTCAAATGTGGTACATTCTAAGATAAACAAAAATATCATAGTCTAATATTTTTATGCACACATTACCCAATTAAAAATAGTCAATCATAATAATTTCAAAGATCAAATAACTCATAAACATAATCTTTCATTTATGCAACCTATTATTCTATTGGGAGTCTATATGCATTGATGATAGTATTCTATCCCTCAAGATTTTGTGAATTAATTTAAAATTAAATAAACTATAATTATAGGCATTCATCCTAATGTACAAATATAATTTATATAGGTATACAAGTACCTAAGTTATCATATAGATATATTTCATATATTTATGCACCTTTATAACATACATGCATATTATGAAATGCATAATAAATATGTTCACATATATAATTACTAATATATTATATTAATAGTCATGTTCCATTTTCTATCAATAAATTATTATGACTCAAACAAACCATTAAATTTACCCATTCACATAATAACAATCAAGTTATACCTCCAAATATTAACATTTTCCATATATGGTAATTTTAATTAAAATCCAACTAAAATACAACACTCTATTTTTCTTGAATCTTAAACTAAATAACCTTCCTGAATTATTGATAAAAATAGTGATATGATCAATAGAATATTCACATTTATATTTTGCTTTGTTTACCTATTGTAGGATTTTATACTTTCTTAAGTTTCATAAGTGTCAAATAAATCAAGTTGACACCAATTGTATGACAAACTTGTACACAATTTAAACTCATATTCAAACCCTACAAAAGTCAATGCACTCAATTTAACTATATCAAAACAAGTTCAACTCTTTCGACTTACTTATATATAAAACTCAAATGTTTAAAGACTCCAAACAAACTATAGGTTCTATAATAAAACTTACTCCTAATATCCATCATATAATCTATACATATATGTTTATATGATCCAAGTTACACTAAAATCCAATTTGATGTCAATATCTCCTATGGAATATATAAATAAATATCAAATTGGTTATAACAGTCATCTCACTTGACCCCAATTTAAATAATTTAAAACTTAGAGTTGAGATAAGATTTAATCTTTCCCTATATTTAATCTAACATATATTTTTCACATATTTAGACTTTCAAAAAAGAATTTATAAGAGTTAAGCACATAGTTTATACCCATAACTATTCCCACAATTTTGTATACATAGTCCATATATATTTTCTCATGGTTTTGAATTTTAGAATACATAGTTTATATATTTATCATATAATTTAATAATAAATAACCTCAGTTCATACATATATCAATTGTCTCTTTTAAATGACAATATACTAAGTCATTATTCCGTCACGAAGAATAACTACATTTAACCCTATCAAATATACACATACACATAATTTATTTTCCTTTCTATAAGGATTTACGGGATAGAGGTTTAGTTTTTTGGATGGTCAAGCCATACACAGATCTAAACCTATATCAATATTAAAAGCAGATAAATTCCTAAGCCCCCAAGAAGCAAATATACACAATCATTTTTTACTTATTAAAACAATAATTAAATAACATTACCAACCTTATCAAAGCTTCCAAAATGAAATTGTATGAACTAGAAAATCCTTTTATTTCTTAATATATTTTCTCTTCTTATCCTCATCATTCATCTATTCTCTTCTCCCACTCCCCTCTTATCATAATTTTCCCATATCTCTTTCTCAATTTGAGATTGCATGCAGTGGCTAGTTCATAGCTCATATTTATCCATGCATAATCCAAATTATATATTAAAAATAAAACTAAACACAACTAACTCCCCATTACCTTAACCAAAAAAATCCCTGATTTATCTTGAACTTTCCCTAAATTTATTTAATCATTATTTTAATCTCTAATATCCTATATGGTTTACCTACATTACAATCCAGTGTATCACCCTAAAAAATTCTACTTTTAACATTATTCCACAATGATAACTAACAATTTTAACTTTACCATAGTCTATGCATGTGCATAATAGATAGGTTTAGTTCTTAGGATAGTTTTAGGCTAATATATAATTTTGTTAATAACTTGATAAAGATAACAACATCATGAATTTAATAATAATGTTTCAAAATAAATTCAATTATATTCTTTTAATAGTAATGATATATCAAACAACTATTATATCAAATTAATAGTATTATAATAATGTACTCATTGTGTTATTACTACATTATAGAGACTATCCTATATCTTTTGTTATCTATATCTATTAAGGTGTTAATTCATATAATGTTATTTCCTAAATATCATAATGATAACCTTATAATGCTATAAAACATTTCAAAGACATTATGATTAGTTTATAAACAATAAAAACTAGGTACTATTCATGTAAATTTATGTTTATGTAAGAATTAACAATCATGAATACAATAACATGACATAATCATACATCAACATTACACACTATATCTATGTATACTAGACATAATTCAATCACACAAGATTAATTCATAAAAACATTAAACTGAAATAACAATAAACTAACACACATAATCAATTACCTAAAAGCAGATAACATCAAAAACATACTAGCACTAACAATTCAAATAATGCATATAATGTGTACTATCTAATGTGGTGTGTGTATGGATTCTAGCCATTCCTCTATCATCTCCCAGCACCTCCATCTATGTCATCCCCTCTGATGATGGTCTCCCTCCATCATGATCTAAGGGATGAATATCTCCTACATCTAACTCATAACAAGAAGATAGTTATCCCATAACATCATAATATATATCATAAAATACTACTATAACAATAAATTAACATGATAATAATGTAAAGAATATACAATATAGATAACTCATAGTAATGTAATCATAAAATCAAAGCAACATAAAACTATCCCATAACAATATATGACTTACAACTTAGCTAAAAAGAAATTAATCAATCTAACAATCATAATAATTCATAGATAACTAGGTAGATTAGCTTAGTGAGAAATCAAGATGTGACATATAATTTGTTCTATAAGCCTATAGACACTATTTATGAATTATATAGAACCTAAATATTATACACTTAACAAACTCAAACCTTAGTTTTTCCTCTCAATTTTAGACCTTTATTATATATTTAAGTCTCTCATTTACTCTCTCTTTTGCTCCTTGACCTATCTCATAGTATAACTATTCTTATGTTGATGACACATGCCTTTTATATTGATTAAAATTATTAAAACATGCTTATCTTATGCCTTCACAAGTTGTGATAATGTACCTATTTTCTTGATCCCTAGACACTTGCATCCCAGATAATCACCTACGTCAATGTTGGTTTCATATTTTGATGCAAGTATTTATTTCCATAAAGTCATATAATTTGTAAATGAAATGTACCCTAATGGTTATACTAAGTGATTCAATATAATTTATTCCTCCAAAAGGATTGATATAAATATAATATCAACCCTAATTCATTACTCACCTAAACATAGACCAATGCAACTTATCAAAAGTGTCCAATCAAGCACTTGGTAAAGTAAATATTTCATATTTTTTCCTATTATCATATTAGTCATAGAAAAAAACATACACAAGTTTGAATTAATAAGGAACATCCCAAGAGCCTAATTTTCCAAGTTATAGCCACTATGAGGATCAATAACTAGGGTTTTGATATTTGATAAGGAGCAATAATCCATGACCCAAATCTAAATGCACTAGAATGAAGATGATGGAAAAGACATAAGCATTTATGTGGTTGAATCCTATTCCATTAGGTATTATGAACAAGACACATGTGTCTGACATAAACACTAGCATCAATGTAACTAAGACTGATGTAAGTGTATAAAGCTATATAAGCACTAAATCTAGAATTTTAAAACTATTCCAAAATACTCTTCTAGTTTGCTTCATGCATGTTCAACAGCTATACCTGTATTAGCATCAAAATCACGTAAGTATTTTTTTCATTATCTTTTAAATATATAACATACATGTAATTTCCATTTTTATCATATCTTAGTATAATAAATTTAATATATGTTATGTTGTCATGAAATCTTGATTCCTAGAAGAAGTTGTTCAAGCTTATTCAACATTTGGGTAACATGGGAACATTTCTAGGTATGTAGATGTACCTATATTGGAAATGAGCCTCTATATTTAAGGGATATCTCCCTAAATATATTGTGAAATGCTTATCACTTAAACTATTGCTTACTTATGGGAAAAAGAGTTAGAGAATGCATAAATTGAACGTACACTAAAGGAGGTGATGCACCAAAAATGTCTTCTACATGACCATCATATTTCTACCATGATGAAATAAAACATACAAAGTAGTCTCTAAGTCTTAATAGGTTATAACATGAGCATTTTAATATAGAGGTGAGATGTGAATAGTAATAGAGGGTAAATGAAATAGAGAGAAAATTATAACTCCAAGGATAATTTTACACTTGAAAAGCTTTACACACTAAAATACACTCTATATGACCTATTAGACTAGGAACTCTTTCTCAAACATGAAAGGATAAGGGAAGGAAGGATAGAAAATTATCACCTCTCATCACCATACATCATTTGTAGACTCAAGATGTTGGGGATCAACCAACAATAGATTACACTTATGAAAGCAATAAACGCAGAATTAAATCAGATAAATAATTAATTAGAATATGATAATAGCAAAGAACAAGAGATATAAGAAACCACCCTGAAAATTTGTATTAAAACTCTTTACAAAAGGAATACAATTGAAGAAACTTCTTTCTTCCACACCTCTCTCAGATGCACAAGATCTCTCTCTAGATCTCTATCCCTTAAGAGCTCTCTCTCAAGTACAATCAATTCCAACAACCTGGATTGATATAACTCTATACTATTCTTCAACATTCACATACAACGAATTACTACAATAATTCACACTAAGCTAAGAAGATCTAATTCTACATATAGAATTAGGAAACTTGCGCATGCACTTACAACCAACAGTTAAGCCTCTTGAACAAAGGCTCTAAAAACAATCTTGCTAATAATAGAAACGTGAACTTAAGACTAAGACTTAAACTCATCATGCAAACACTCGCTTCTGTCGTTGGAAATAGCATTCTGAATGCATAGGTAACCGACGCCGGTTCCTGCATGCTTGCTTATGACCGATGTCGGCCGATCCTCTACCGATGCCAGCGTCTCTTTAACTGCACCAGACCGATGTTGGTCGCTCCTGACCGATGCCGGTGACTGTGTAGACCCAAAACTATTAAATGTGCTCATATGTGAAGCTTTTAGGCTCCACACCTTAACAATCTCCCACTTGGAGATAAACAGCTGCACCAGTACCTGTACAACAACATCTTTTAGCTCCTCTATCTTCAACTCAATCATGAAGACCAACAAAAGTTGAATGAAGATTCAACTTCTCCTTTGTAACCAGCTTGGTTAACATATCAGCAGGATTCCTATCTGTATGGATCTTCTCCAGCTTCAAATCACCATCTTCCAATACCTGTCGTATGAAGTGGTAACTTAGCTATATGTGCTTGGTCCTTGAATGAAAGGCTGAATTCTTAGCCAAATGGATCACACTCTGATTGTCACTATACAATCTGCAACTCCCATGCTCCCTTCCAAGCTCTTCCATGAACCGTGTCATCCATATCATCTCTTTGTTAGCTTCTGTGGCTGCAATATACTCTGCTTCTATAGTTGACAAGGCAATAACCTTCTGCAACTTAGATATCTAGCTAACCGATGTTCCACCTACAGTGAAAACATAACCTGTAGTGCTCCTCCTGCCATCTAAATCACCTGCCATATCTGAATCTACATAACCATGTAGAGAAGTATCTAAACCTCCATAGCACAAGTGCCTACTGCTAGTTCCTCTAAGATATCTAAGGATCCACTGAACTGCTTTCCAATGTTCCTTACCTAGATTGGCCATATACTTACTTACAACTCCCACTGCTTGGGCAATATCCGGTCTAGTACACAGCATTGCATACATCAAACTCCCTACTGCGGAAGAATATGGAACCTTACTCATGTACTCTACCTCATCATGTGAATTAGGACATTGTTCTTTACTTAACTTAAAATGTCCAGCCAAAGGTGTGCTTACCGGTTTAGCATCCTGCATATTGAACCATTTCAACACCTTGTCCACATAATCCTCTTGAGACAATATCAACCTGTGATTTTTCCTGTCTCTCTTAATGCTCATGCCAAGGATTTTCTTTACTGCTCCCAAATCCTTCATAGCAAACGTTTGAGCTAATTTCACCTTAAGCTCAGAGATATCCTGCATGTGTGATCCTGCAACTAGCATATCATCTACATACAACAATAGAATAATATATCTACCGTTATCAAATCTCTTGAAATACACACAATGATCAGATTGACACCTACTGTAGCCATGCTCAGTCATAAACCTGTCAAATTTCAAATACCATTGCCTAGGAGCTTGCTTGAGGCCATATAAGCTTTTCTTCAATCTGCACACTAACTTCTCCTTACCCTTGACCTCAAATCCTTCTGGTTGTTCCATATAAATTTCCTCATCCAAATCTCCATGAAGAAATGTTGTCTTAACATCTAGCTGCTCAAGATGCAAATCCTCAACAGCAACCAAAGACAATATAATCCGTATAGAAGTCATTTTAACAACAGGAGAAAAAATCTCACCAAAATCAATACCTGGCTTTTGTGCAAACCCTTTCACTACCAATCTGGCCTTATATCTCATCTATCCATTCTCACCTTCTTTCAACCTGTAGGTCCATCTGTTCTTCAGTGTCCTCTTACCAGCTGGCAATTCAACCAAATCCCATGATTGGTTCTCTCTTAAGGACTCCATCTCCTCAACCATGCCACGTTCCCACTGACTCTTGGACTCCACCTATATTGCTTCTTCAAAACTCTCTGGTTCTCCACCATCAGTTAGCAATAAATGAAATAAAGACAGAGAATATCTAATTGGAGGCTTGCTTACCCTTTCAGACCTCCTGATGGGTGTCTGAGACTCATTCACAACACGCTGTCCACCCAAATTCTCTGACAGTGACCGACCTTGGTCACTTCTAGACCTGTTACTGACTAACGTCAGTTCTGCCTGACCAATGTCGGTGCCTGTCCTATCGACATCGGTCTCTGTATGACCGACCTCAGTTTCTATTCTGTCGACGCCAGTTCCTATCCTGCCAACGTTGGTCTCTGTGTTTTCCTACAAGTGATTATTTCTTTTTCCCACGAGCTCATTTTGGACCGTCACCTCGTCCAATTCACTATTGCTCTGCCCAGATTGATTTAGCTTCTTCAGCTGATCACTATACATCACTTTTTCATTGAAACTAATGTCATGGCTCCTAATTATCTTGTTAGTTCCTAGATTCCAAAATTTAAAACCAAAATCAGCTGAGCCATAGCCAATAAACGTGCACCTCATAGACTTAGCATCGAGCTTCTTTCTATTTTCCTTATCTACGTGCACAAAGGCTTCACAACCAAAAACTTTGAGAAAAGAGAGATCTACCTTTTTACCTATCCAAGCCTCTTTTGGAATTCCACCATCCAGAGTTGTAGAGGGTCCTCTATTAATCAGGTACACTGCAGTGTCAACAGCTTTTGCCCAAAACTCTGAAGGCAAACCAGCATGCAATCTCATACATCTTGCACACTCCATGATTGTTCTATTCATCCTTTTAGCAATTCCATTCTGCTGAGGTGTCCTTGGAACCGTTCTTTGCCTACGGATTCCATGCATGTAACAATACCAGTTGAACTTATAACTGCAGAACTCTCCACCATTGTCAGATCTCAGGCACTTTAATCTTTTCCCTATTTCATTCTCAACCATAGCTTTCCAAATCTTAAAAGTCTCAAATACATCAGATTTCTTCTTAATATAGTAGATCCATACCTTTCTTGTAGCATCATCTATGAAAAAAACATAGTACTGTGATCCTCCAATAGATGCTACTTGAGCCGGTCCCCACACGTCTGTGTGAACAAGCTGCAACTTATGCTTCTTCTTTGTAGACCCAGTCTTGAGAAAAATAACCCTTTTTTGTTTTCCAAATACACAGTGCTCACAAAATTCTAGATCCATGCTTTTCAAATCTGAAAGCTTACCTTTAGACTTAAGAATTGACATCCCCTTCTCACTCATGTGGCCAAGCCTTGAGTGCCACAATTTTGCATCCACATCTGAAGTAGATAATACAGAAGGAGAATTGTTAGTAACACAATTACACAAATAGAGAGTACCTACTCTCTTACCTCTGGCCATAATAAGTGCACCCTTGGTCACCTTCCAAGATTCTGCTGTGAGAGTTACTGTACAACCCTCATCCCCTAACTTTCCTGCAGAAATCAAATTTCTCTTCAAGCTAGGAACATGCATAACTTCTCTCAACACCCATGTGTTGCCATTCTGCATTTTCAGCTGCACTTTACCTTTGCCAATAATTTTACAGGGTTCATCATCCCCTAGATATACTATTCCAAAATCTCCATGGATATAGTCACAGAAATATTCCCTATTAGGGGTAGCATGGAAAGATGCACCAGAATCTAACACCCAAGATTCTATATTATTGTGCAAAGAGAATATTAAAGCATCTTGTGCAATACCTGCAACCTTTGCTTCTTCTTTTCCTTCATGCCGATTGTCCTCCTTAGGTTTTGACCAGCAATCTCTGCTTATGTGCCCCATCTTTCCACAATTCCAGCATTGTGGCCTTCTGCCATTTCTGGATTTAGATCTGCCTTTCCCCTTAGACTTGGATCTTGATCTCCCTTTCTTGCTCTTCTCTTTTTGCCTTCCCCTGCTCTCAAAACTTAAAGTGTTCCCAGATGTCTCTTCTGTGCTTTTCTTGCAAATTTCCTCATTCAAGATAACACTAACAACATCCTCTACTTTTAAAATATTTGATGTAGATGCAGTATTGCTAACTGCCATTACTAAGCTATGCCAGCTTTCAGGCAAAGAACATAATATTAAAAGAGCTTTTATTTCATCATCAAATATAATTTTGACTGAACTTAGTTGATTTACAATACCATGGAAATCATTCAGGTGATTAGATACAGATCCACCTTCCTGCATATGCAAATTGAATAGCTGCTTCATAAGATATACCTTATTAGACGCTGAGGGTTTTTCATAAAAATTTTCTAGAGTAGTCATCAACTCTACCGTTGTTTTTGCCTGTGATAAATTAGATATCACAGTAGATGCTAGACTCAGTCTTATAGACCCTAGAGCCTTTCTGTCAAGGACTTTCCATTCTTCATCCTCCATGTCTGTGGGCTTCTTTGCAATCCCACCTAATGGTAAGTATAAATCCTTCTGATACAGATAGTCCTCTATCTACATTCTCCAATGTTGATAGTTTTTGCCATTAAACTTTTCCATTCTTAGTTTACTTTCATCTGCCATTGCTTCTCCCACTCAAACATAAATCCCTGTAGAAACTCCTGTGAGCAACCTATAATCAATACACACTACACAGATCTGAACCGTCTGTTAGTGAACCTGAGTTTTGATACCAATTATTGGATATCAAACTCTAAACCTACAACTAAGGCTCTGATACCACTTGTTGGGGATCAACCAACAATAGATTACACTTATGAAAGCAATAAACGTGGAATTAAATTAGATAGATAAGTAACTAGAATCTGATAATAGCAAAGAACAAGAGATACAAGAAACCACCCTGAAAACTTGTATTAAAACTCTTTACAAAAGGAATACAATTGAAGAAACTTCTTTCTTCCACACCTCTCTCAAATGCACAAGATCTCTCTCTAGATCTCTATCCCTTAAGAGCTCTCTCTCTCAAGTACAATCAATTCCAACAACCTGGATTGATACAACTCTGTACTGTTCTTCAACATTCACATATAATGAATTACTACAATAATTCACACTAAGCTAAGAAGATCTAATTCTACATATAGAATTAGGAAACTTGTGCATGCACTTATAACCAACAGTTAAGCCTCTTGAATAAGGGCTCTAAAAACAATCTTGCTAATAATAGAAATGCGAACTTAAGACTAAGACTTAAACTCATCATGCAAACACTCGCTTCTGTCCTCAGAAATAGCATTCTAGACGCACAGGTAACCGACGCCGGTTCCTGCATGCTTGCCTATGACCGACGTTGGCCGATCCTCTGTCGATGCTAGCATCTCTTCAACTACACCAGACCGATGTCGGTCGCTCCTAACCAATGCCGGTGACTGTGTAGACCTGAAACTGTTAAATGTGCTTATATGTGAAGCTTGTAGGCTCCACACCTTAACACAAGAAATTATTCACAAATTATAAATAGACTTGCATTAATGTTCAAAGGTAAAATATGGCATCAATCCAATAGGGCTTCACCATACATGGTGTGTTCTCTTCTTATAAGGGCCAAAATGGTATCTACATATAGGATTTAAGAGAGAGAAGTGGGAAACAAGAAGACCAAAAGGGAATCAAATTAGTTGAACCCCCTTTGAGCCATAGTTATAACTACTTCTACAAATATGCTCCTTTAAGCCTCCTGATTGATCAAGGATACTTCAAGTGGTTACATAGTTAAATTGTTATTTCATTGATGCTCCCTGATGGTTGCAATGATAGGATCAAGTTTTTCCAAGTTGGGTCTTAGAATCAATATAGTTACAATTCTTGGATCAATCTATTAAGGCTTTGTCCTAGTGTTCACTACTTCAAACTAGTTTGGTGTGGCATGCATAATGGAGATAAGGGGTCCTTTTCATGTAATTGGTCCTACTAATGAAACCATTGGGGTCTAAATGTATGCCTTCATAACATCCCTTGAAAACTGGCTCTTATTCCAACTAGATCTTGTTCAAACTTGTCCCCATGTTCATAAGTATACTATAGATGGAAAACCAATATCAAACTATTAGTTTTATTATTAGGTCCAAATAAACTATGCACATGTCCTTATAATAATGGTAAACATTTTCATAGAACAAACCTTGCATGACACAAAAATGTTGAACTAAAGGTCCACATTAAGCTTCAATGGTGGTCCTTTATATCCTTTGTTCTTGAATGCATCACTATGTCATTTTCATGGCATTATAATGATCTTTAATTGTGGTAAATAACTTTTGAAAATCTTACCCTAGCTCAACCTCAGTCATGTGTTTGACCCCTAAGAAGTCCCTTTAATTTGATCGGTCATTGATACCTAACTCATCTCATTGACATATTGACCTTTGCTCACTCCATTGATCTTGATCTATATGATCAAGTGCCAACCATAGATATTTCCCCTTGACTTTTCAAATTTGTTCAAGATTATGCCATGTGTCAAACATGCATTGATTCTTATGATTCCATGTCAGTCTTTTAGCTTTCTTATTTGCACCACATGTCAACCTCTTAAGCCCCTTGACTGTTTGACTCATTACACACCATTGGATCAAGATGTATGATCAAATGAGGACTATTATATCTACTAGGATCCACCATTTGAACCTAAATGACTACTTTATGAGATTAAATTTGATGGTCTACAAGATGTGATTTTATGTTTGTGTAACCATATTTGACATCCTGAAGACTGCAAAATTTAGACCATAATAGATATATAAGTTATCTTGAAATTGACATCTACACAATCATCATTTGACATCCCCATAGATGTATTTGATGTCCCACAAAATATCAAATTTAAAATCCAATGGAGTTTTTTAGTCACTTTAACTTGATGTTAGTGTGAATGTCTTATGCTTTTTGACCAACTTTGAAGGCTTGGATCTTGAAGCAAAAGAATCATGGAGGAACCAAATTTGCAAGAGATGTTCTTGATAATAAAAGGGATGAACCCACTTGATCTATTGGTCTTGGAATCCTTATAATTATTTTTAAAAAAAATTCAAGTGAGTTATCCTATGCAATTTTACATGACGTCTATGTACCTATCATGGTAAAAAATGGTTAAGTATTAAAAATTAGCAAATTTTATCTAAGAGGACAAATTTAAGTCTTCATATCTTTTATTGCACTTCATTAGATGACCTAAAACTTGACACCTATGTTCTTGGGACTAATTTTATCAAAACCATATGACTAATTCTCCTTGACTCATTCATATGTGGAAATGATAACATCAACAAATTACGTACTCAAAATTTCTGCTAATAGACCCAAAATGCCTAGATTAATACAATGAAGAACTAGATGAATGATATGCACTTACATACTCATTTTTAGCACTATTGACATCTTATAGGGTCTCTAAAACACTATATTTCTACTCATATACTAGAAATATGATCCATGCTCTAACTGGATTGATCACCATGAAGACTTACCACATGCATAAATCACACTAAAATGGTCCCTTAGACACCAAATGACACAAGGACCAAGTTAAACTATGACTAAAACATAATGGCATAGGAAATGACATCAAAAAAGATACAACATAACATATTACATTATAAAAATCCCCTATACAATATCTTGACTATAGGGGGTTGACCCATTTTGACCTGAGGTAAAAATGGTCAACATTCTTAGTAATTTCCCAAGGGTGGCATGCTTGTTATGCCATGACCAGTTGCCTAATACTATCCATTGTGATATGGAGTCACATGTATAGTAGGTTTGACACATAAACTACCTTGAACAACACACCAAACAATATAAAATAATAGGGATAAAACACAAAGCAACAAATTAAGTAAAACACACTTGTGTTTAAGATCACTTATTGGGACACAACACACATGAAAAATGAAACACACACCTATTCTAATATTTACAAAATAGATCTTTAGCTCTCAATAGCATGGTTTTAAATAAATCCCATTCATAGGGATAGGTAACTCTTCTCCATTGATCCTTTCTAGTTGAAAAGAGTTGCTTTGCTTGAACTTGATGATGACATATGGTCCACTCCATAAGGTATCAAATTTGGTATGCCTCCCTAGTTTTCCTCTATATTCATCCCATTTTAAGACTGCCACCTTATTGAAATTATCTTGGAGTTGCCTTATTATCAAAATACTTATTAATTAGTACATGGTGATGCTCCATATCTTGATGAGCTTTATCCATATTCTCTTACAACTCCATTAATTCTACCATTCTCCCCTCCATTGGAGTGTTCTCAAGAAAATCTAGTTGGTGTGATAATTATAAGGTAGGTATCTCTTGAAAGATAGAGATTCTGGCTTCCTTTCCATAGACAATCACAAAAGGAGAATTCCCTATTGACCTTTTGGAAGTTATTCTATTAGCCAATATGGTTGTCTTTAATTTGGTATGACAGGCTCTTTAGTTATGCTCCAAGGTTCTCTTGATGATTTTAATCAAGTTCTTATTAGTATATTTAGCCAACCCATTACCTTAAGGATAATATTTGGATGAAGTACTCAAGAATATGCTATTATTATTTGCCTAATCAGCTATCTTAGCACCCATAAAAGAAAGAGCATTATCTGAAATAATAATAGGAGTGCCAAACCTTGTTATAATACTCTCATAAAACACTAAGACAATGTTCTCATTATCTTCCTTTAATGCTACTACCTCAACCCATCTTGTGAAATAGTTAGTTACTTTTAGTATCCATTTATGACCAACACTTGATGGGAGATTTATCATGCCAATTAAATCAAGTCCCCATTACATGAAAGTTGATCAACTTAGATAGGCTTCAATGGGAGAGTTGTAAGATTCTAATTTCATACAAAGAAAGCACATTGTCTACATATTCTCACCCAAGAAAGGAAATCCTTGAAGAGGATTGGCCAATAATATCCATCCTTCATGATCTTTATAGCTACATTTCTTAAAGAGAAATGACATCATACTATCCCATCATGAAACTTCACAAACAACATTCCAAACTGGTCATTATCCATTCATCTCAATATCACACCATTGATGTCCATCCTAAATAGTATGCCATCTACAAGATAAAAGGGAATATATTTCAATCTAAAATATCTCCTTTGTGATCTATTAATTTTATTAGGATACACACCTTTTTAGATAAATCTTATCATATCCTATGTCTAACTTCATGGAGGTAATGAACTAGTTGGTGGGGGACACTCATGGTTGAATAGAGCCTCTTATTTTGACTCATGAAGATATAATGTTAGATGTTCACAAATGACTTTATCCCTTACCAATTTTTTAATTTTGATATCAACATCATACTCCATTACCTTAGTGATCCATCCTACCCTCTTTTCACTAAGATCTTTGATCAAAAGAAACTCTTTGATGCTAGGATGAGAGACCATAACATGAATCTTGTTATTTAACACCATATGTTTGAACTTCTTTAGTCCTATTACAATATCAATGACCTATTTGTCCATAAACGTGTACTTTAATTCATAATCTTCAAAAGCTTGATTGAAGAATGCAATTGGTTATTCCACACCCTCATCATTCTTTTACATCAATATGGATGAGATAATATCAAGATTAACAAATGAATACAACATGAATTCCTTAATAGATTTAGGATTCACAAGGGTAGTAACTTCTAAAATTTCTTTCTTTATGGCTTCAAAATTTCTCTTACCCTCTTTGGTCCAAGAAAAGACTTGATTCTTCATGAGCATAACTGTGATAGGTTTTAATAAAGATGCAAAACTAGGTATGAACCTCCTTACAAAATTTAACTTTCCCAAGAAACTTTGAATACCTTTCTTATTAAATGGAAATTATAATCCTAGAATATCCTATATTATCTTAGGATCAATAGTCACACCATCCTTATAAATAATATGTCCTAAGAGATTACCTTCATGAATAACAAAGATGCACTTCTTTAGATTAAGAGATACCCCATATTACCTACATATTTCAAACACTTGTCTCAAGTGCTGCATGTTTGCATTAGAATATTTATAAAATACTATTATATCATCTAGATAAACCAATAACATCTCATTGATCAAATGTTTGAAGGCCACATCCATTACTCTTTAAAAATTAACACCAATATTAGATAGACCAAAGGGAATATTCCTATAATCAAAGGTCACCCATTTGGTAGTGAAGGTTGTTTTGAACTAACATCTTCATTGACTAAAATTTTATTATACCCTAAATATCCATATATAAGAAAGAAATCCTAAGAACCTAAGACCATTTTTAGAATCTGCTCCATTAAAGGTAGAGGATAGTGATCTTTGAGTGACACTCTATTAAGATATATAAAGTATACACAAATCCTTACCTCCCTATTATTATTTATAATAAGCATAAGGTTATCTACATATGTTGAATTCTTGACGGGAAATATTATCTTAGATTCATGGATTTTGGTAAGTTCTAACTTTATGAGTTGCTCAATCTTGGGTTTAATGGGCCTTTATTTCTATCTAATCGATTTAACTCTAGCTTCCAACTCAATGGTATGGTATGCTAAGATAGGAAAAAATCCTTTGATGTCCTTATATTACCAAGAAAAGATATTATGAAACTCTCTACATATCTCAATGAAATCTTGCTTCTCTAATGTAGAACATACCTTACCTCAGTTTGAGGAATTTGTTATTGAAGATCAAGACTCTTTCATAATTATCCTCTTTTTTAGACATACTGAATTTCTCCTTATTATTTTGATTGTTGTCATTAAAGATAATTTATGAGGTCACCAAATCCTTAGGTATCTTATTAGTTCTGAGATGCACAATCTGATCACCCAATTATTTTTAGAGCCTCCTTTGATTCTTTGAAGAAAACACATCCTAATTTTGCAAGAAGCATGCAATGTATTTATAACTATCAAACACTTTCCAAGACACTCCATTATAAATTATAGAATGTATGATAATGATCTTAATATGATACTAATTTATTTCCTCATTTATGGTGGTTGGAGTGTCAAATTGAGCTCCTATGGCAACTAGTCTATCAACATGACTATTTTGCTCCCTTGGGACTGAGTGAATATTGAATGCATTGATGTCTTCAAGAAGATACCATACCCTATGCTTGTATGACTTAAGTAAAGTGATATTTATATAAATCACATTCCTTACCTGATGCAAAACCAATTCACTATCTTCTTACACTTGAAGGCTCTTGATTCCTTTTTTCCTTGCCCATTGAAGGCCATGAATCAAACCTTCATACTCAACCACATTACAAGTTCAAATAAAATGAAATCTATATGAAGTATATTATTATTGTTTGGATGGAGAGACCAACATAACACTAGCCTATACACCAACTTTACTTCTTGAACCATCAAAAAACATCTTCTATAGTTCATCATCTTCATCCTCTTCCTTAGTAAGTAGAGGTGTCAGCATTCCTTATTCATGTATACAATATACTCCTAGATTAATTTCCTCTATGAGAGCATAAGGATATTGATCATAGGTATTAGTAACATATTCATGAATAAATAAATATAAAAATCCATTAATCTTAGAGAAAGTGCCATCATCTAGAATATAATATTTTTTTTCATGAACAATACAATTCAAATTAGAACTTATATCAATGTAAGGTACAATATGAAACCTTGAAAGAGATTGTGTCCTAATTAATAAATTGTTCCATTATCATGTTATGAAACCCAAGAAGGAATATTTAGATAAGAGATAGCCACCTATCTTGACTGTGAAGTCAAGGTAGATTGTATAGTGGGTTGAGAGATCAGCCACAATTATGTCTTTCAAGATAGGGAAACTAGGATAACCTTATAAGAAAACCTTCAAGACTTTTAATAAATCCTACTATATTGAAAAGTGTACCATCTAATTGAAGGAATACTTTGTTATGTGGCTCATATTTCAATCTTATCTTGTCAAAGAAAACTTTGGGAATGACATAAGTAAAAGATCCACTATCAACTATACAATAATGTACCAACTTGTCACCTAGAATGAGGGTGAGTTAAAATGGTAGAGATTTATCATCTCTAGTAGATGGTTCAAAAATGGTACCATGAGCATTTTCAAGATAAATATGGCCATGACTTTGATTTTAGGGTGAGACAGTAGCAGGGATAGCAGATAACTACTTTTGTAAGAGATCTTTTTGACTAAGTATATGAAGAACATCCTAAAGAGAAATGGATGTTTCAGTGTTTTTTAGAGAATCTACAATGTTTAAATAATCCATACATACTTTATCTTGGGACTTTTTAGGTAGATAATCACTTGGAACTTGATGAATATGGTAATACCTTACCATATTTTGACTTGATGGAGATGTATAAGCTTTTAGAACCATCACACTTATAGTTATGTCTTGTTGCCTTATCGGAGGATTGGATGAGCCTGTGGGTATGCTTCTACCACCTCCTAGATCCTTCCTTTTGACCATTGTATTTTTTACAACAAAGGATCCTTGATTTAGAAAAAAAGTGTCTTCAACTAGAAAATTGGTGAAGATCTCTCTTTGATGTTGCCAACCCTCACTAGCTTACATCATTACCTCATACTCATTTGATAGGAGAGGAGTAACTACTCCTTAAACCACTAAATCTTTTTCTCCATTCTAATTAGCATCCATGAATTGGTATTTCTACGAATCTTCTCCCTACACTAAATTGCCATGAAATCATACCATATCTTTTGCATTAGTGGTAGAGTTAGGATTATATGCATTAGCAGGCCTATTGGGATTAGGTTGCCATTTGCCTCTTCCTCTTCCATATTGTTGGCCATACTATTTTTGATAGGGTTAAGAATTCTAATAAGGAAAGCAATATTAATAAAATGCCTATATTAGCATGTCTATATTGAGCCTCTAAGGATATGAAATTTGATTTCCAATCAATATTATTTTTTGCTTGCCTAGGAGCCACCTTAGTTTTGATATTAGCATTAGGAACTTGGGCTATAGTTGGATTATTAGTAGAAGCATGATACAAAGGAGGCATAAACACTTTAGGTGGCAATCTTATATCTTGGATGAGATTATTTTCAACTTTGATATCAAGTTCATATGCTTCAGGGAGGGTGGATCCTCCCATATATTGAATCATGACAGTAATTTCAATCCAAATGACTTTCAAGTAGGGAACATAAAACTAGAAGGTGGTCTCATACGAGGAGGAAACCTATGCCATATCTTCTAAAAAATTTCATTAAAGTCATGCATTATTTATTTTGGTCCCCTTTTTATCATATTGATCTGATATATGAGAGAAGAATGGTCACTTTCATTTCCAAATCTAAAAGTTAACAACACTCCAAACTCATCCCATATTGTGATGCATCCACATTCTAGAGTCCTATACCAATAAATATCCTTTCCTTTAAGGGACATGACAAAGAGTCTAATGGTAGTGTTCTCTTGAATAATATTTCAGAAACTAAAAAAGTTAGAAACATCTCTAATGTGCTCATTAGGTGTCACATGTCTCTCACCATTGAATGTGGGCACACCTTTCATGGCATTAGGAGGAATTGCATCATATATTAGAAGTTGAATTAGATTATCAGTATTGATGAAGGGAAAACATGAGGTCTAGCCATGTCTTCCTCCTTAATATATTCAACCTCTTCATCCTCTTTAACCTATTAATCTCTAGAAGAATCTACTCATTCTCCAAAGAGTAGATTGGGTTGTGGATACTGAATTACAAGAGGAATTTAGGCTAAATGGGTGGGTTAATATGATTGGATGTTCTATTAGAAGATGACTTAGTGAGAACCATGGATTATGAGGGAATGTTTATAATGAAATGAATGGATTTGAACTAGATTTACCATGAAAGAGTTACCAAATGCTGAATAGTACACCAATTTGTAGCTGATGTTGTCAAGACCAACATTCACCTTGACAAGTTATTTTAAAGATAATGGGTCCCATTGGGCATGCTATAACTATTTTCATGAAATATTTCACCCTAGAAGAATTTGTTCAAGATTACTCCATATTTTGGAAACATGGGAACATTTCTAGATATGTGGGTGTACCTATATTAGAAATGAGCCTCTAAAGTTAAGGAATAACTCCCTAAATATATTATGGAATACTTATCACTTAAAATACTGCTTACTTATGGGGAAAAGAGTTAGAGAATGTATAAATTTAAACTAATATAAAATAGTTGATACACCAAAAATATCGTACACATGACCATAATATTTATACCATGATGAAATAAAAAATACAAACTAGTCTCTAAGTCTTACTGGGTTCTAACATGAGCATTTAAATATAGAGGTAAGATGTGAATAGCAACACAAATCAAATGAACCAAAGGGAAAATTACACACTCCAAAAAAAATTTACACATTAAAATATTTACACACTAGAATACACTCTATATGACATGTTAGACTAGGAACTCTTTCTCAAACATGAAAGGATAAGGGAAGGAAGGATAAATAATTATAACTTCTCATCACCAAACATCTCTTTTAGACTCAGGTAATTGTTCAAAAATAAAAAATATACTTGCATTAATGTTTAAAGGTAAAATATGACATAAATATAGTAGGTATTTGCCATAAATGGTGTGGTATATTTTTATAATGGCTAAAATGATATCTACTTATAGCATTTGAGAGAAAGAAGTGGGAAATAATAAGCTCAAAATGGAATAAAATTTCAACCCCCTTTAAACCGTAGTTATTTTTTCTTCTACAAATATAATCCTTTAAGCCTCCTAATTGATATAGGATATTTTTAGTGGTTACATAGTTACATATTCTTTCCTTGATGCTCCCTAATGGTTGTAATGATAGGATCAAGTTGTTTCAAGTTGGGTCCTAGAATCAATGCAGTTGTGATCCTCATATCAATCTATTAGGGCTTTGTCTTGGTGCTCACTAATCAAAACTAGTTTGTTGTGGAATTAATAGTGGAAATAAGGAGTAATTTTAATGTTATTGTTCCTATTAATGAAACCATTGGGTTCTACATGTCTGCCTTTATTGCATCCATTGAAAACTAGTTCTTATTCCAACTAGATCATGCTCGAACTTGTCCTCATGTTCATAGGTCTACTATAAATGGAAAACTAATCTTGGACTATTGGTTTTCCTATTAGGTCCAAATTTACTATGCATGGGTCCTAATAATGGTGAACATAGTTTTATAACAAACCCTACATGACTCAAAAATGTTGAACTAGAGGTCCACATTAATCTCTAATGGTTTTTCTTTATATCCCTTATTCCTAACTGCATCACTATGTCTTTTTAATGGTGTTCAAACAAGCTTCCATTGTGGAAAATTCCATTTGAAAATATTACCTTAAATTGACCTTGATCATGTGTTTAACCCCCAAAATTTCCCTTTAATTTGATTGGTCATTGATACCTGACTTAACTCATTGATATATTAACCTTTGCTCACTTCATTGATCTTGATTTGTATGATCAAGTGCTAGCCATCTATCTCACCCCTTGACTTGTTACCTTTATCCAAGATTATGCCACATGCAAAACATGCATTTATTCTTAGGATTCATTATTAGTCTATCAATTTTTATGCCTCTACCATGTGTCAACCTCTTGAACCCTTTAATTGTTTGACTCATCGCATATCATTGGATCAAGATGTATGATCGAGCGAGGAACATTAGATGTACTAGGACCCACCATTTAAAACCTAATAGAAAATTTATGAGATTAAATTTGATGGTTTGTGGGATATCATTTGACATCTATGTGATCATATTTGATGTCCTGAAGACCACTAAATCTAGACCATAATGGATTTTTTCTGTCTTAAAATTGGCATCTATATTACCATCATTAGACATTATAAATATGTATCTGATGTCATGTAAACTATAAAATTTAAGATCCAATGGATTTTATAGTGGATTTACCTTGAGTTTAGTGCAAATGTCTTATGTTTTTTAACCAAATTTTAAGGCTTAAATCTTGAAGTGCAACAATCATGGAGGCAAAAAAATTGTAGGAAATGTTCTTGATACTAAAAGGGACAAACTTACTTGGTTTGATAGTTTGAGGAGCCTTATAAGTATTTTTATAAAATTTTCAAGTGAGCTACCCTGTGTAATTTTTCATGATGTCTGCATACATGTCATGATAAAAAATCTAAGGAAAACTAGTGAATTTTATCTAAGAGGCTAACTTTGAGTCTTCATATCTTTTATTTCACTTCATAGGATGACCTAATACTTGGTTCCTATGTTCTTGGGACTAATTTTATCAAACCCATGTGACCAATTCTCCTTAACTCATCCACACATGGAAATGATAACATCAACAAACTACCTACTTCAAATTCTACCACTATACCCAAAATGCCTAAATTAACATAATGAAGAACCAGATGAATGTTATGCACTTTTATACTCATTTAAAGCACTCTTTAAATCCCATTAGTTCTCTAAAATACTATCCATATACTCATATATTAGTAATCTAATCTATTCTCTAACTGCATTGACCACCATGAACAACTACCACTTGCATATATGACTCTAAAATGGTCTCTTAGACACCAAATGACACAAATACCAAGCTAGAATATGAATAAACTATTACTACTTATGAAATTACATCAACAAAGATAAAACATACCCTATGACATTATAAAAAGACCCTATACAAGATTATAACTATAGGGGGTTGACCCATTTTGGCTTGAGGTAAAAATGGTCAACATGTTCTATATATGTTTCATGAATAATTGGCATATTATAGATCTCTTTATCACCCTTATGTTTATTAATTGATATATTCTTAACCCTAGATACTCCCAACATCTATTTTTTGGGGGTTAAATATTTGGTTAACCCAATAGGTGTTTTGTATAGGACACCTACATCTAACCCAAACACTAGCATCAATACAACCATCCAATGTTGACACAAGTGTATAAAGTTGTAGAGGCACTAAATCTAAAATTTGTAAAATTTTATAGAATAATTCTCTATTCTTCTACATGTCTATTTAGTTGCACCTCAGATAGACACCTATATATTTTTAGGTTGCTTAATCTGATACAAGTGTCTAGTACCCTAAACCCATCTAATTTACAAATGAAACATATATTAATGGTCTACCTGTGTGATTTAATGAGAGTTATTTATATAAAAGGATTGGTAAAAATATAAGATCAAACCTCACTCATTACTCGCCTAACATATACAAAGGAAACTTATCAAAACCATTCAATTAAGAAATCAATAAAGAAAAACTTTCTTATTTTCTCTTATTCTCATATTGGTCATAGGATTAAAACATACACATGTTTAAAATATTAAAAGCGTAGCCCAAGAAACTATTTTTTTAAGTTACAAGCTAGGTCACTATTATACTTAATTTTCACATATTTCATGATTTACACTTAAAGGAAAACTACATAATTTTTATGACCTCTTTAGAGTATTGTATATGTAGTTAATGTTCATTGATAGAATGGGATTTGGGGTATCTTGATACCATATGCCTACTAGCCCATTTTTCTCAAAACCACTATGAGGAGGAAGAACTAGGGTTTTGATATTTAAAAAGAAGTAATAGTTCATGACCTAGATCTAAATTCACCAAAAAAAAGGATATCAAAAACCTAGAAGTATCTAGGTGGTTTCATCCTATTCTAGGTGTTTATTATATGAAAAATACATCCAACCAAGACATTAGCATTGACACAATCATCCAAGGCTGACACAAGTGTATGAAACTACAAAGGCAATAAATCTAGAATTTGGTGATTGTTCTAAAATAATCCTCTAGTTTTATTCCTACCTATTATAGATCTAGATCTATATTAACATCCAAATTATCTAAGTAATTGTTTTCATTATCATTATAATATATAACATAGTTGTACTTTCCATTTTTATCATATCTCTATATAATAAATTTAGTATATGTTCTATGTGAGTTTAGAAAATAATTGGCCTACTATATATCTATTTTATCACCCTTATTTTCATTAATTTATATATTATTAATCTCAAATATCTCAATATTTATATTTTTATGGTTAAACATTTAGTGAACCCAGTTCATATGAATGTAAACATTTATGATTCTTAGGGTTTTCAAGCTGATAGTGTTTTAGATTATTGTAATGTTTTATTTAATATTTATATTACTTTTCATACAACCTAAGCGTATCCCTAGATTGGTAAATATTCCTATTGAACACATTGAGCTTCCCCTCCTACCATCTAAGATTTATCAAACCATTGAAAACCTAATCTCATGGTCCATTATGATACCCATGTTGAGAATGAGAAACATGTTGATGAAGTTACCATAGAGGAAGATTTTGAACATGAAAAACCATTAATCTAATGAAACCAATGACCATGAACAAATATATTATGAGAAAGTGTATTCTATTTCCTTGTTTTGTGAGTGTATTTTTCAAAACCCTAAAAATCTTGATGAAGTCTTTAAAATATATTAGAAACTAAAAAAGCAAAAGGCATAGATGATGAAGTATTTCCATATATTGATCATGTTATTAGAGCTATGGGTCATCCTCATATACCAGAAACCCTCCTCTTGAACACATTACAACCTAATACTTCTAATGGGGGCATGGGATATGTATTTAAACCTTTGTTTCCTATAAATACTATTGTTACATCTACCATAGGGATAATACATGTTTTAACTCAAATAATAGTTTCAATGTCTATTACTCCTCAAACCATGTTCAATTATCCATTGGTTACTTTTCAACTTGATAATTTAAACCCTAATGTATCTATAGTTCAAACACTCATACAAGTTATAAATACCTTGGAGAACAAGATTAAAAACATTAAACAAAAGGCTTTAAAGTATCCTTATGTTATTGATTCCAAAGACGCGTTGCATAACTCTAATTCACTTGAGATATATTTGCACCATTTGCCAGCTAGTTTTTTTGCACCCAATTTCCCATTTTATGATGGAAAGGTCAATACTAAGTAACATTTTTGATCTTCCTATGGGACATTCCTTGATTATGCCTCTAATGATAAAATTTTTACCAAATTATTTCTAAGGAGCCTTAAAGATTATGCTTTGAGGTAGTTTTATGATTTACCTTTCTAGTCTATAAAATAATTTAAACCTTTTTAAGATTTTTTTTTTAGCATATTTATCTATTAACATTTTTGAGAAGGTTTCTTATACCCAAATTGCAAAAATTAAATAAAGAACCAATGAACCTATCAATGAATATGTCTTGAGGTACGAGACAATTATGGCTAAAATGACCAATCCTATGAAAGATAAATAACTTCAAGACATATTCAAGAAAAATTTGCTTGTTCCTTTACATGATTCCATAATTTAATGACTTTTGCCATGTTATTCAAGACCATGAAATGAAATTTATCTCATTAAACAAACTTAAGTATGTAGTAAACACACTAACTACATCTACATATAATGCCAAATTTACAATCAAACCAAGTTATAAGGAAAAACCTCTTGAGACTAAAAAGGAAACAACTGCCATGGTTAATACAATTTCATAGAAACCTAATCAACTTGTCTTATCTAATGCATCAAGGACACAATTTACACATTTACCTAAGTTTCTTACTTCATTAATCCCATGGGTAGTGGAGTGTCATCTTATATCTCTCCCTCGTATTATAGAGTTTAATATGAGTCAAACTCTACCCATAAGATATTATGTGAATGCTTATTATTATTATCACCTAGGACTATGTCATTCTATGAACATAGTTTTTACCTTAAAGAATAAGTTACAAGACTTATCAATGACAAAAAGATTAAATTTGATGATCCTCTAAAGGAATTAGGTTCACCACCTAGTGATCCCTAGAAATAGAAAATATTTAAAAATCATTTGCAATATCATTATAAGAAAGTATTAGAATTACAAATGGCATATAATACACATCCTCCTCCATCAATTTATGGGCATCCATTAGATGGGATTATTGGTACTTGTTCAAGACATATACTTCCTATGGCTCAAAAATCCTCTATTACCTTTAATGATAATGAGATTAAGGATTATGGTTCATATATTGATTCTTTATTCATTAGAACATACCTTAATAGACACCTTATATGCAATGTTATTATTGATAATGGTGCAAGCAATAATGGTAAAACCATGACATTAGTTACACATTAAGGTTAAACTCATCATGATTTAAAACCTTCTTCCATATCAATTAGAAAATTTGATAGGACCTCACAATAGGTTTTTGGTGAGATTTAATTACCTTTATAGGTGGGTTCCACACATGTGATTACTATCTTTTCAGTTATACCCACCACAAGTGTCTTTGGTATGTTATTATAACACCTTTAGATATATACTCTTTAGGTATTACCTTATACAATGCATGGGTGTGTAAATTACATTCATGCCAAATCAAGTAATTATAGTTTCAAAAATCCCATATGAGTATCCTCTTGAGCAAGATAAATTTATACCTAGATAGTTAATTATCAATCTTACTAAGGTTAATTCACTACAAAAGGGTAAGTAACAAAAATCCCCTTTATAGATGGCCAGTACTTAAGAGATCATTACATTAGAGACATATAATGGATTCTATAGAATCCTCATATATTATGAACCATATTTAGATATCTAGAGCACCTACACATGTTCATATTACTATTGTTTTAAAAGAATCCATAGAACACTCAATGATGCATCCATGAACCCCTAATCTATTATTATTATTATTATTTCATGACCATAGAGTTCTATTATACATATGTACAAAATCATAGATACTATAGTGACATATATTACACCTATGAATATTCCTTGATAGTGTTACTAGTTTATTACACTAGGTTCACACTGGGGAGATGTTTATGACCACCCTTTGGATGGAATCATATAATAGTATTTTACTTTCCCATCTTCCAAAAATACCAAAAAAATAAAAACACTCAAAAAACCAAAAATAGTTTTAGCACCTACATATTCTATTGGTCCTTGAAAACTATGTGTTAGTTTCATGTTGATGAATATCATATCAGTTACTTCTACATACACATGTGTTTCTTTCTTCTAGTTAAGTGAGATACATGAATATATAGATACATGATTTATGCACTTATGGATGTTAGTCTTACCATTTAATCACATCACCAGAATGTTAGGGGAATCCACCTCTTTGATCATAATACATCCAAGTTATGTCACCCTATGTTCACTTTACATTATCATTTTTGATCTACTATGTACTTACACATGCATTATCCATGTTTATATATTTCATAGTGTGGTTGATATGATATGTAATTGATGGTTTTTATTAATAGATTTGATCCATGGGATAGTATGATATGTTTATACTAGTTGTTTATGTTTTCCTTTATGTATTTCCTTAAGTGTCTTGCCTTACTATTGTCTTGTTTGTCAATCATTTGAATATGCTCCATTATTTGTGGCCCCCATGACTTTACTACTTATTTAACATTTGAATATATCATTGATTATTATATATACATTTGAATATGTAATTATTTATTTTATGGACATTTGATTATGTAGCATTTGAATGCCCCCTATTTGTGGTCTCCTTAAACCATTGCCTTTTGACTTACTTTTTAGTGCTCTTGTGTGTATGCTTAATTTTATTGTGAGCTTGTATTATCACTATATATATGTTTCCATAATATTTATCATGCATATTAGGCCTTGATGTGATCATAGTCTATGTTATTCAATGATACATTTACCTAGACATGTTATCAAATAGCTTACATGGTTTATTCATAGTTATATGGATATCTTTTCCTTTTAAGGTGAGGAATACCAATTTCTATTCTTCCCTCACCTAAAAGTGGGGAATATCAGTAGTGGCATGTCATAGAGGCATGGATTCCACACACTTTATAGTTTCAAATTTAGTAGGGGAATGTAATAGATACATGGATTCCACACATTCATAGATTTAGATATACAATATGACATGTTTTGGAAACATGTTCTCCAAATTTATTTAGCATTCAACATACCTAGATTACAATGGGGGCATGTTTTGGAAACATGTTCTCCACATTAAAACTTATATTAGTTTTCATATTTATCCATGTATAATCTAGAAATATTTTGAAACATGTTATGCACACTTACATAGTTTATTAATTGGATAAAACACATAGTTATATGATTTAGATGCACATTTATAACAAAATTGTATACATTGGTATAATTGTTATACATAGTTTCAACATGAGACATATATAAGGTAAATATTATATTAAATTTGTGCCTAATATTATAAAATCTAAATAAATTTTAGTTTCTAAACACTTTTAAGGACTATCACCACCCACTATATCAAAGTTTTATGAACTATATTGAGCCAATATACTACAGTAGTTGGGTCACCTTTTGGTATGGTTAAGATGATTAAATCACTCAATATTACCAAGATTTAAGGTCGGAATTGATTGTACCATCTATCATCATTAGTTTGGTATTATGATTTGAATTGGTTCACTCAAACCCACTAGGTTATAAGTATGATTAGGTTGCATAGTTGAGATAGTCTCAATTACTAGGTGGTAATCCACCTTTTTTTAAGGTTAGTGGAATGGACCCTCCTATTTTTATCTCTCTCTATATATTTAGATATATGAACTTTATATATTTATATATTTTTCCTAATCTCAATTTTAGTGATTTAGAATGACACATATTTCAAATCAAGTGGACAATAGGCAAGATGGTTGCATCATATTTTATGAACTATATTGAGTTAATATATTGTAGTAGTTGGTTCACCTTTTGGTATGGTTAACATTCTTAAATCACTAAATCTTACCAATATTTAAGATTGGAATTGATTGTATAATCTATACTCATTATTTTGATAGTTTGAGTTAACTTGGTTCACTCAAACTCACTAGGTTATAAGTATGATTGGGTTGCATAGTTAAGCTAGGCTCAATTTTATAAGTGATAATACACCTATTTTTTAAGGTTAGGGGAATGGGCCCTCCTATAGTTATCTCTCTCTATATATTTAGATATATTCACTTTCTATATTTATATATTTTTCTTAATCTCAATTTAGTGATTTAGAATGACACGTATTTCAAATCAAGTTGCCAATAGGGAAGATGGTTGCATCAATATAATGGTGTAATCCTAAACCTTGATTTTTCAATTTCAAATCATTTTTGGTAATTTAAATTGTAGATTATATGCATTGATTATATATTATAACATTATCTTGGTTGTAGGTCAGTCATAAAAAATCACTCAATTTAGAATCAAATAAAGACAATGTGTGCTGTACACACCTAGGTATGTAATCCTTTCCTTTAAACTACAAATTTAATTACTATATTAAAGGGGGGAAATGTAGACACTATTTTTGAATTATATAAAACATCAATATTATAGACTTATAAAAATTAAACGTTGGTTTTTCCTCTTAGTTATAGACCTTTCCTTCTTCTACAAATCTAGCATCTATTCTCTTTTATTCCCCTTGGCCTATCTCTTAGTCTGACTAGTCTTATATTGATGAAACAAGCCTTATATCTTACCCATAATGCTTAAAATTTCTTATATTATGACTTTGAAAGTTTTAATTCTATGCCTATTTTCATACTCCTTGGACACTTGCATCTTCTATAGACCCCTTCATCGACACATGTATCTTATTCCAAAAGAAGTATCCAATGCCCTAAAGTCATCCAGTTTGAAAATGAAGAATATTATAATGGTTATCCTTAGTGATTTAATGTGAGTTATTACTCTAAAAAGTTTTATATAAATATAATATCAACCCTCATTCATTACTCAGTTAGCACATACTAAGACAACTTATCAAAAGTTTTCAATCAAACACTAAATAAATCAAAACTATTTTATTTTCTCTTATTACCATATTAGTCATAGGAAAAACCCATACACATGTTTAAATTACTAATGGAGAATCCCAAGACTAATTTTCAAAGTCAAAACCACTACAAGGAGGAAGACCTAAGGTTTTTAAATTTAACAAGGAGTGATAGTCCATAACCTTGATCTAAATGTGTGAGAGTGAAGGCAATAGAAACTTAGAATCATTCTCACACATTTATGACTATTCTAGATCTAGATCTATCTTACTATCAGAACTAACTAATTACTTATTTTCATTATCATTGTAATATCTAACATATCTATAATTTTCTAATTTAGCATATCTTAGTACAATATATTTAGTATATGTTCCATCTCAGTTTAACAAATAATTGGCCTACTATAAAACTATTTATCACCCTTATTTTTATTCATTTATATATTCTTAACCCTAGATACTCCTAAAATATAGAATTTTTAGGGTTAAATAACACCCATCAGATCAAAATAATTTAACCCTCTCAATTATTCCTTTATAAATTACATAACTTTTTGAGCATTTTACCAATGTCATTATTTGATGTCTCTGCTTACCCATCAAACTATGGATGATATGTGTAGAGACCATTTTATGGATTATATAGCACCTTAGTATTGTACACTTGGAAAACTTAGACCTTGGTTGTTCCTCTCAGTTATAGATCTTTATTGCTTTCCAAATCCTTGCATATACTCTATCTTGTGCACCTTAGCCTATCTCTTAGTCTAATCAATTTTATGTTGGTGACCTAGAACTTTTATCTTGCTTATAATGCTTAAAATATGCTTATATTCCACCTATACAACTTATAAGTTTTTACCTACTTTTTTTAATCTTGGACATTAGCATTTGGGAAAGACACCTACATCAATGCTAGTGTTCTATTCTAATGCAAGTGTCTAATGACATAAAGTCATCTAATTGTCAAATGAATTGTATATTAATGGTCAACCTAAGTAATTTAATGTGAATTTCTTCTCCAAAAATATTGACATAATTATAATACCAACCCTCATTCATTCCTAACCTAGCATACACTCAAAAATACCTAAGGTAACTTATCAAAAAACTCAATCAAGAACTTGATAAAATAAGGCTTCCCTATTTTCTCCTATTTTCATATTAGTAATAGGGACAATGCATACATAGGTTTGAATTATTGAAGGAGTAGTTGAAGATATATATTTTTTAAGATACATGCTAGGTCAATAATTATAATTGATTTCCACATATTGCATGATTCACACAACACTTAGGGGAGAACTAAATCAATATGAGGCCTCTTCAGAGTATTGGCTATATATGTAGAACTCATTTAAAAAGGGGTCTTTGAGGTCATCTCAAGACCATGTTACCACTAACCCATTTTTACCTAGATTCACTATGAAGATGAATAACTAAGGTTTTACAAATTCATGAGGATCAATAATCCATGACCTATATCTGAATACACTAGAGTGAAGGTGAAGTCAAACCCAAAAGCATCCAGGTAGTTGCATCATTTTCTATTAGGTATTATATATAGGACAGTTGTATCATGTTTAAATATTAGCATTAATGTAACCATCTAAGGATGATGTTAGTGTCTATATCTCTAGATGTATCCAATCTAAAATTTAATTACTATTACCAAATCCTCTTCCAATCTACTTTCTAACTACCCTAGATCCATAACTACATTAGCATCAAAACAAGATAAGTATGTTACTTCTTTGTCATTTCCATATTTAGCATAACTTTACTTACTATTTTTAACCTATATCAGTTTAATGAATTTAACATACATTTATATCTAAGTCTATCACCCAATTGGCATGTTGTAGATATGATCATCACCCTTATGAATTGTCATTCTATATTATTAACCCTATTTACCCAAATAGGATCCTTATCCAATTTAGGGTTAAACATTTGCTGAGCCCAATATTTAAACATCAAACCAAGGTAAATTAGTTATTTTTTGATAGGTTCACTTTGTATACACAAAATATTTACAAATTTTATCCATTACTAATGTTTTATTATTACAAAAACACATCAAGTCTTAATCTCTCTGAGTGCATTCCTTAAAGGGTGTACCAATAAAGGGATGGGTAGACCATTAGTTCTTTTCAATATTATTGTACCCTCTACCATAACTTGTAATCTATAAAACCTTCCCCTATACACTTTCCTAAGCTTTTCCTCCTCCCTTACACAATCTTATAAGCAATTCACTACCTTATTTAGCCCCTATCTAATAGAAAACCCTTTTTGACATTTACCAAATAATGTCAGCCTAGGATGACCTGGTACTTAAATTATATTTACACATTATAAGACTCTATCAACCCTGGTTGACCTAGTCTAGGACCTAGCTTATTTTTATAAATTAATAATATAGGGTTGATTGGGCTAACTCTATTAGATAAAATTTCAAAAGGGTCTAGGGTTAAATTCAACTATATGTACGCATCATTTTTTGAAATTTCTTATGAAGAGAAGAAAAAGAAGATCATATGTTGCATATATACTTATCCACCATTATATTTTAGGAGAATTGCTTAGGTTTTTAATACTATACCTGGAAATATGGATCTTGTCTTTTAGATGTATAAATAAGTCATGTAGCATAGAGATGGCCTATCCTTGTTATCCTTACATACCACAACCTCTTGTGAAGCACCTTGGTCAAGGGATAGATCGATGCTCAACAGGTGTATCTTCAAAGGTAAGTATTCCTAGCTTTGTTCTTCCTTTGTTAAAGTAGATAGATTTGGTTTTGTTAACTTATATACTTCTCTCTCATGCATTAGGATTTCCTATACATTAAATTAAGTATATATCTTCTATGCATGTTTAATTTTATGTTTATTACCCCCATTTTATGCCACAAGTTTTGGTGAGCACTAAATTAGACTTTAATTTACTTCTCATTTACTTTGTGAATATATAAAACATAGGACCTAGCTCAGGTTATCACATGGTGTTTATTGACTAGAGGATTTGGAACCCTCTCTCAAAAAGTTATTATGGTAAGGCACCCATTAGTTAGGTCTAGTAGATCTATCTTGGTCATAACCCTAATTCTCTAAACATACCAACAAGTGGAAATGTAAGTTTGATTTATCTTCCTTGCACTAGGATTGATTTGTAGATTAGCCACATTTTCCTTGTATACATTTTGGTGAACCCAATGTGAATCTAACCCATGTAGATTTTATTTAATGCATTTATTTTATTATCATCTTATAAATTTTTATTTTTAAATTACTATATCTAGCCTATTGATATAGTCTAACATTTAATGCATAGGTTTACCATAGTCTCTCCAAATCAAATCTATTATTTTTGTATAGATCTTCTTCAAATATAGGTGACAACATTAACCAACTCGACTCTATTCTCTTCTTTAATCACAGGAATGTAGACTTCATCAACCTAATAAATGTTATTCATAGATATATTTTTCAACACAGGTTTACAAACTTAGTCAAACTAGTCAACTTTGTTAGCATATTATTTTAGAACACAGTTTTAGTAAACTTCATCGACATAATTGACCCTATTCATAGAATATAAAAATCAAAACCTGAACAATATACATAAAATTTTCAAACTATGAATCTTAAAAATTACCAAGGTTCAATCTTACCTTATCTACATTTTTTTCTTCATTTACAGTCTTATTTTTCACATTTTATAGTCTATAAAATATTACCCCTACAACAAACTAGGTTGACTAGCTTGACATAGTTCATAGCTTGTCTTCTCTCTAGAAGACATAGTCAACCTATTTGAGTTTTTTCTTTTGGATTTTGCTTCCATAGAATAGTATCGACCCTATCAACTCTATTTTGTATTTTTTTTAATAGTTTCACCTAAACAAAAAATTTACTCTTCACATTCAAATAAATTAACCTATCTTTCTAGTAATTAATTCACTTTTCATTTTAGTTTTTTGCATGCTTAGAGTAACAAATATAGACTAATTATGTGGTTTTTAATTTACCTATTTAGTCACACTATTTTTCTCTTTTTCACACTTATAAATCACACAATACTAAAAAGTGCTAAACGTTTTCTTCTCAAGGACTACCTACTTGGATTTCATCACCAAAGGAGAAGCTAATTTGGTTTTCTGGCCAAATATAAACATGTGGTTGATGGTATATATTGGAAAATCACTCGACACCCTTATCATTGTGAGATTGTGAAGTGAGGGGGTAGGCCCTAATAATAAGCCATCACCATCACTAATATAGATCCCTTTTAGCCTAAACTTCCTAAAACTATTCATAGATTAATTTCTAGTTCCTTCTTGTATCCTACTCCCTATCACATTAAATTCAAAATTTATTATAAATTAACAAAAATCAAGAATGACTAATTAACTTAGTTTTTATATTCAAGTTTTATTGCTTTCTCTTTTATCATTATATTTTGTATTACAAAACTTGTACTAGCCAGATTTAGTACAAGGTTTGTGTTGTGTGTTGAAATTAGATCAAACACATTAATCTAGTTATTTG
Organism: Torreya grandis; assembly: GCA_037957365.1. NCBI lineage: Eukaryota > Viridiplantae > Streptophyta > Pinopsida > Cupressales > Taxaceae > Torreya > Torreya grandis. Next base: position 706,983 of record JARHVA010001362.1, read on the forward strand.
TGTGATTCATTATGTTTTCTTAGCTATTATATTTTAATTTTTCCCATTTTAATAACATAGTCATCCCTCTCAACATAGTATCTTAAAAATTGGTAGTCGTACCTACCTTCATTATATAGTCAACCTATATGACTATGTATCTTTTTAACCTACTCAATTTCTCTCTATAGATTACACAATCAACCTGTATGAGTGTGTATATTTTCAACCTATTTAGTTTCTCTCTTTGGAGTACATAGTCAACATGTATGATTGTGTTCTTTATTCCCTATTCTATTTCCTATCTTACAAAACACTATTTATTAGTTTGGATCTATATCTTACTAGTTGATCCTCCTTTCCATCATGTTTTTTAGCCTCTTTTCTTCATCATAAATTTCTTGGTTGAGGATAATAAAAATTTAAATCAGACAAACATGATAACTTTTACCAATCCTAATAGGTTTCCCAAGACACAACTTATGGCACCCACCATGGTGAAATAAATGTCCATGTGGTCACTCACATTACCAATTATGGGACTCCTCATTCATCCTTAGTTTTAAATCCTTTATTCTCACTAGAAGATGAGCATGATATAGAGTACACAACTAAAATTCTCTTTTTCATCAACAAATTCTATCAACATCAAGGAAAAGACCCTTCAACCATTTATAATCTCATGATAGGTCCTCGTATAGAAGAAAATTCATCACTCTCCTTTACTTTTTCTCACAAATTTGGGTGAACCACTTTATTTAAATCTCAAACTTTTCCTTCTATTATGTCTTGTTCACACACCATGAATTCTCCTTCTATGACTTATTCAACCTCTATGCCAAGTATTTCTACTAACATATTGTCTTCAAATTCTAGTAGGTATCTTAAAAATACCCATCCCATTAACCACATTATTAGTGCATATTTTTATAACAATGATTCTCATGCCACTAATGATTATTTTGATACCATTGCTACTCATGCCACTAGTGGGGTATATGTTACTACTCATAGTGCAACTCAATATATTAATACCAATACTAATTGATCACATGATATGAATACTAGTCAAAATAATACCCAAACTAACAAATATTTTTTAAAAAAATGAAGAAAATACATACCTTTCAAACCAATAAAAAATATTAGATGATGCAAATGTAAAACCATCTCATTCATCTTCAAAATAAAATCTCAACAGGTTTCATGGGGAGCGTAAAATTCAAATTCCCCCCACCCCCCATTAGGGATTCCCATGGTAACCTTATCCCACAATCTACCCTTATCAATAAAATAATCAAACATCTAAAAAATTAACCCCTTGTACCTCAAAGTGATAATATTAACATAAAAGGTATCACACCCACCATCACCTATATTGGATCCACCGATCCCACATTGCATTTAAAAACATTTGTTAACCTTTACAAAGATTGGGTCAAACTTAACACCTTTGACACTATCAAACTATTAGCTAAAACACACTTAGGAGATGTTTTAAATTAGTACAATCAATTAAAAACCCATTTCATCACTAGCCTCAACAACTTGGTTAACTCACTAGTCCAAGAATTTCAAACTAGTGACCTTCTTGATAATAAGTTATCCCACTTTATAAATTACAAATAACTTGAAACTAAAAATTCACAAGCATTCATAAAAAATGGAAGAAATTTTCTAATAGATGTGATCATAATATGATAGATGACAACCTTTTCCCCCTATTCACTAATGCTCTATACCCAAAATTATAATATTAGGTTAAGACTCTCTCTCTCCAAGAACCTTGGAAGAAGACCTTGACCAAGCTACGAAATAATACTTCCTCATGCATAAATTCAAACTATTTCAACCTATAAAAGGCACTCGTATACTCATTAAAAATAAACAATTTCATGAAACTAATGATGGTGTTACCAATACCTATGGTACTATTCATAACATTCAAGCAATTTCTCCAAACAACACTATGGAACATGTTCCCTCTATAACAACACTCTTACTCATACATTTTCTCAACCTAACCACACTAATGTGCACAAACCATTATCTCTAACAGAGCTTTAAAAACATCTTCCAAGACATCTACCATAAGATCTTTATCTCACCCATCCTATGAAATCATGGTATGATCCAAACAATTTTTTTTGGTTTCATGCAAGTTGAGGACACTCTCATGAGACTTATAGAAAATTACACAATATTACTATGTATTTTATATTTGGTCAACAATTTGATCATGAAACCCTTATTCAAAAGTATCAATAATCATATTGACATAGCTTTTAAATCCCATGAAATGCAAAATAAAAACCAAGATTTAAACTAAGATAATACTCATCTTGTTATCTATAAAGAGCCTCTTTCCAAACACCAAGATAACATTGAAAAACCTAATCCTATAAAAAATGATTAAAATATTATAGATCTCACTACTAATGAAGAAAATGTGGTTAATATGACTAACATGAGAAGATTAGTTGCTTTTATTGACTAAAATCCAACACCTATGCATCATACCTCTCAACCATTCCATGTCATTAATGACATTCCCCATACCATCTAATGGAATTAGGGAAAGAGGAATTTATAACCATTCAATCACCACTCTCACCAACACTAATTAATTATACCTTTCATATCATCTCTAATATTCCCCTAATGTCCACATAGCAACATCCCCATAACTTCCAATAGTATTTCTTCAACCCAACCACAAGAAATACCTCATCCAATAATATCATCACCTAAATTAAATCAACCCATTTGTAATTAACCCAAACCAACTACACCCTATCAACACAAGTTCAATTGAACTTCCAACCCTCCTTACTAGGAACTCTTGTAACATTATGTGTATGTATGTATATATATATATACATACATATATATATATATACATACATATATATACATATATATATATATATATACATATATATATATACATATATATATATATATATGTGTGTGTGTGTGTGTGTGTGTGTGTGTGTGTGTGTGTGTGTGTGTGTGTGTGTGTGTGTGTGTGTGTGTGTGTGTGTGTGTGTGTGTGTGTGTGTGTGTGTGTGTGTGTGTGTGTGTGTGTGTGTAGAAATCCTTCCATGGGTTATGACAAATAAGATACCATTGTATAACTTTCTCATCTCACATCTCAAATACCTTTACTTTAATTAATGTGAACTTCTCTCCATCATCAAAATTTTCTATTGCAATTATTTTTTTGAAATTAAAATCCCTTGTCCACCTTTAGAAGAAAGTGAAACTACCTTATCTAGATCCAAAGATAGAATCCTTCAATAATGTAAAGATATGTCCATAAATTTTGATGAAATAGTTTATAACTATCTTTAAATTAATTTTTCTATCACTTTCATGATTCTTGATGATATATTACTTCATGTGGATGAACCTCTTCTATTCATTAGCATCCAAATTGGTGATATCTAAGTTAAGCATACCTTAATTGACAAAAGTTGAAGTAATTTTATTACCTCCCTTGAATTCATTAAGACACTTGGATATTTTTAATGCAACCTCAAATCTACATGTAGCAAATTTATAAGATATAATATAAGGCAAATAATTCCTCTATGTTGTGTTTGGCTTCACATTACCATTCATCCTATCATCATCCATGTGAAATTTATGATATTAAATTTACACTTTATTAAAACATCTTACTTGATCAAAATTGGAATCATCATATGAGATCATTTGCCTCATCCACATTTTAATGTGTCAAATTCCCCCATAATGGATCTATTTACAAGATTCAAGGAGACACAAACCCTTGGGATTTTGAACAATTTTAATAACATGATGTCTTTAAAATTCCCACCAGTGAACCTTTTCCTAGTATTACATTAATGGAATCTTATATCTTAAATTATCTAGTCAATTCCACTTAAGTTTATAATGGTCATCTTGAATTAATTGGGAACATTCCACCTAACCTCCTAGATTGTGATGATGATGAGCCAAATGAGATTAGCCTCAAGATCAAAACCTCTAATCTATCCCCTCATAGTACAACCTAATTTCTCCTTATTTACAACCTTGATCCCATCAACCACCTATCGATGATATACCTATTGTCTTAACCAAGACTAGACATTTTATTCATCACACATCCTCTGATGACAAATTAATTTCTACGTGTACCATCAACTTACATATACTTGACTATGATGATGGATATGATTTAGATGATGAATTTTTATCCAAATTCATCCAAGATATAATTTATTAATTTTTTTCATATCACTCTTATTTATTTTAGTCTTTTCATTTATCTTTAACATTCCTTCCTTTATAGTACCTAATACTAGTCTTCTTCTTGTTTGTCACAGGGTAGAGATGGAGCACTCACATGGTACACCTCTAGTTATAGTAGAGACCCTTAAGATTATGCTTATGGATCATGACATGATAGGTATTTATTTATTTTATATATACTAGGATCCTTATAGTTTAATTCTTCCAAATATGTTAGTTATTGTTATTAAACTTGTCACATGGCCAACCTCACCCTTAGATGAGCCTAGTCCAAATTTTTCTCTAGCTTTACCTTCAAATGAGCCTAGTCCAGTTTCTATTCTATCCACACCTTTATTTTTTTATGGCCTTCTTCCTTTACCATATTTTGATCCCATGCTTATCTAATGGGTTGATGGACCTTATTATTTTATCCACAAATTTTTTGGTCATTAGATCAAAGATTGCCATTTATATTAGCCACCCTCATCTTTTCCTTTCACCTCTTCAGCTAGAAAGCCCTTAGATCCTAATAACAAAAATATTTTTTACTTTCATGGGATAAATAAACACTCTTCCACTCATTACCAAAAAGTTATGTAATATATCGACACATTATATCCAGCTACTTCTTAGCCCAAAGATAAGCCCATTCCTCCTCAGAAGTTATTACTAGAGTATATCCCTAAATATGGGGAATTATATTGTCTTTGGCACTAGTGTGGTATAAATCATACCAATCACTACCACATTATCTATAAAAACATTTATGACTTCCCATAGTAACACCTACATCAGTCATTCCTTAATCCATAGGTCACACCATGTAGTAAGGTTCCTCCTCTGTAGGTTGTACCTCCTTCTCACCCCATAGATACTATTCCAATTTAGGAATCCATTCCTCTCCTTTATTATTCTATGCATGAGATCCATTATGAACATTAATCTTCATCAACTCCACATACATTTTATTTGAGGAGATATGGAAATAAGTATTTGCATAACTTTCCATGAAGATCAACAAGACTCTAGCTACCACCAAAATTTAGATTTATACAGATGTTTTGGATGTCATGACTAATATTTGTGGTCAAATTTATTATTATTTATGAAAATGTAATGGTGTTATTTCACATTATTAAATTTTATTATTTTGATTGTATTTGTGGTGCATTTTTATATATCTTATACATTTGACTATGTGTCAAATTTGGTTTCACTTCTCTAGTTTACATGGATCATCATATTATGATTTATGTGTAGTATACAATTTCATTTACTTTTCACCTTTCTTATGTATTATTATTATTATTGTCATAAATGTACACTTATATTTATGAGTTTACTTATTTCATGGATTCATGTTTGTTGTTCTATCTTATCGGAATCACAAATTAGATAATTATTATTGTGACTTGGTTATACAAACCTTGACTCCCTTAGTAATGTCTCTCTACCATATGATTAGTTAGGAAATAAGACTTTTCATTGTCCTACTAATATTTATCAATCTAATTTTTATCTCCCTTTAGTCCTTTATTATACTTTCACATACTAAGCATAAATATGGTTGAAACTCCAAATTACATATCGGTTCATAGGTAAGACTAAGTGTTTAGTCAATCATATCTTTGGATACTTAGCCTCCTTTAAAAAAGAGTCTAAATCTCATTTGTGTGTATCACTTATATCACTCATTCTAGTTATTCTAAATATTTATGTAGGAGGAATCATAAAATCCATAAATAAGTTAGAAAAAAAATCGTTTAAACAAAAGGCAATGATTCAAAAAGGTAACATACAAATTCAAAAGTTTAATCATATTAAAATATGTGATTCATAGAACATCTCCTATCTCCAATGAAAGCTTAGAATTCATCATTATATATTTTATCATTTTAATATATAATTTTTATATACTATAATAAAATGGGGGCATTTTTAGACACATAAATTTGGTATTATACACTTGGAAACGTCAATTTTGAAGCCTACAAATCAGTCATCTAAAAATAAATAATTAGGCACATTATGTGTTATATATAAAATTGTAATAGTAGTATGTAATACAATAGATGCATGATATAAATCATAAAATCACACATAATAGATAATGCATGATATAAATCATGACACCAAGCTTATAAATATCCACATAATATGCACACAACATCATGATCATGAAATAAATAATAATTCAAGACATTAATTGATTTTGACTTGAATCTAAGTTGAACATGGCATGGCCATTAAATGGACTAGAGAATACTTGAACATAAATGAAACATGACAATTTAAAACACATTCAATGCACTCATATAACATGCAATGTAACATAAATTAATAATAAAAAGTAATGTTCATCCATATAATTAATAAATGTTATCATCCATTATAAAAAATCATAATATCCAAAATAAATAGTGCCCTTAAAAAGTATATGCAAAATCAAGTCATGTACAAATATTATAAGTATATTAATACAATAAATGGAATGTCATATAAATATATAACCTAAAAAGTGTATTAATATTATCCTATTGCATGCATGATCCCAATGTATAAAGGTAATCCCTGGGTAACAAATGTCATGCATTTGTTAGTCTGTGTATCATATGTAACATGTATATCTTCATCCCACTTATGTATACTATGACAAGCATGTGCATAGAAAATGCACATGCAATTCACTAGGTATATGATAGATAACATTAACCAATCATGTAAACTATAAAATCATTTCATGTATAGGTTCTAAATTTGAGATTTTTGAATATATTTTATTTTTTATTTTTTGAATTTGTGAATTTTTTATTTTCATAATATAAAATATTACATCCAAGGTTTCCAAAATGCTAACCCAAAATTTGATAATAAAGTGTTAATCTTTAGATATATAATTGTATCAAATTTTCACATGTCTCATTATTAAATTCATCATACCTAGGTATGTATATTATCTTTCCATTTTTTTATTTCATTAATTTTATGCATGTGTATTTAATTTTCCTCAACACTATGCGAATAAACAAGTTTTGTAAAAGTAAATAATGACACTTAAATTATTCTTGATTATTTTATATTTTGGTGCTCATTGTTTCCATAAAGATGAATTTTGATTATATTACCCTCAAAAATGAATGCAATATACTTATTTTTAGTATCAACTATAGCTTACATTTATTATAACCACTATTATCCTAATGTATCATGACATTGTTCCTTGGTGTGCATCATAAATAATAACATGTCCACATCCTTTGGCCAACAAGTAATTGGTAATGTAATATGGCCTATCAATCCATCATAATGTATAATGTGTTGTAATTAATCTATTATGTGACCCAATTTTTGAATAAATATAATGTTGCATGTATTATCCCCTTCTTATTCATTAACTTGAAATTCATGATGATAATATCTGTCAATTAATGATTTAACACTCAACAGTTCCTTACATGGGCACTTGTACACTCATTTTGATTGGATTTTGTATTGATTCTTGATGGAAACTAATTTTTGTGCATCCATATTAGGTGTTTTTTTTGTACATATATTACCATGGAAATGCCTTCATCTTTAAAATTATATTTTATTCAATGTTACACAAGTTTTTTTTTTGTGTCTAATTATATTATTATAACCATAAAATTCCCTTCTTGATGCAATAATCAAACCACAACTCAATGTCTAGTCGAATATATAGCAATCCATTTCTTACCAAGTGATATTTTATAATATTATTCTTGGTTTTTATTGTACACTAGTTACTTGGTATGTCT
>JARHVA010001362.1:720000-732500 GCA_037957365.1 Torreya grandis
TAATGGGGGAGTGATGGTAGCTATCACTACCTTGATATTTAGGGAGAGAAGGAGAAAATGGAGCTAGACATGCCCTTTCCCTTTGATTAGTAATTAGAAGTATCTCATATTTGATATTCATACAATATGTGTTACTATGGAGAGCTAAGAATTCACCATTATTTGTATATTAATTCTATTAAATTTTATGAATTATAAAATATTACCTATTTTAGGAATGAAGCATTTAGTCACAAAATCATAGCTTGAATTAAGAAATATGAACTATTAAATTTCATTTTAGCTATGCCAGGGATTGGCTTGTTTAAGAATGGGAAAATAATAAATCATATAATAAATTTAAACCCTAATGTATAATAAATTAAAAACCCTTAATAATAATAGGTGAAACCCTAAGGAACCAATAATTAGGGGTTACCACACTTAAAAATTATATTGGGTTCACAAGAATATTCTATTTATTTTGTGATTAATTCTTCTAAATAAGTTTAAAATATTGAAATTTGGATTATGAAAAATATAAAATTTATCAAACAAATATGAATGTGAAATAAAAATTGATATTATATTTACTATACTTATAATTGACAAGATGAAAGAGCTTAGATGCACTTGGTTGATTTTATGATTTTAATTTCTCACTTCATGCATCACAGTTTCTATTAAATGCTTCCTATATTATCTATAATTATTCAAATGATGAAACATGAAATAAAAACCTTTGTGGATGTTATTGGTGAAGTTTATAACCATGAAGTGACCACTATTTTATATGCTCTACTATTAATGTCCTAGTTTATTATGATGGTCTATGATACCTCAAATATATATGCATATACTATAGATGAATTTTATATTTACATTTACCTCGGTATTTTTTTCTTGTCCTTAATTTGTTTCTCCTTGATTTGTGACCTTAGATACACTTTAAATATAAGTTTAACTTGGAAAACTAGGTTGAAGAACTTCCATAACTCTACACTACATGTCTAAACATTTACTACATTCAAATACTCAAAATAGGGATCAAAATACACATTGTTATCCCACATTGGTATGTGTATGAATGCATGCACATGTGTGTATACATGTACATGCACAAATGTGTGTGTGTGCATGCATGTCTATGTTTGCATGTGTGTGTATGTGTGCATCAATTTGTGTCTATGCACATGTGTTCATGCATACGTGTGTGTGTGTGTGTGTGTGTGTGTGTGTGTGTGTGTGTGTGCATGTGCATGCACATGCATGCATGTCTGTATACATGTTCATGTGTTTGTGTGTGTGTGTAATGTACATGAATGTGTGCATATGTGTGCACATGTACACATAGTTATTATCATGCTAGAAAGTAATTAAATTCTTAGATTTTGATACTTGACAACATGAAACTTTGACCTTTTATTTGTATTTAGATGTCTTTAAGGATACTCATTTGATGGGTTTTAAGTTTTGGAGATTTATTAGTGATGTCATGGAGGTGTCCTTATGAGTGTATGAAGTGCCTTGGTATTATATATGACAATTAAAAAGTGTGCAATGTTATTTTTCTTGTATGCTTGAAGTATGATTGGTTGATCTTTTATTTTGGCATGGTTAGAGAGATTTAGGGATGAGTATGGTGATTTGATCATGTGAAAGGGGTATTATTAGAAGTCAAGAATTATTTGAGTTCTTGTGTACATGAGTTAAATTCATCTAGTTCTTCATTTTGTTCATCTAGACTTATTGGCCCAGTGGCATAAAATATGAGTAGGCAGTTTGATGATGTCATTATTGCCACATGGGAATGAGTCAAGGGAAGTTGGTCATATGGTTCTGATAAAAATTTTCCCTAGTTATTATGTATCATATTTAATTTCATGCATAAAAGCATGGTCAAATATATGAGAGTGTAATGTTGGATTCTCAATCAAAATTCATTATTTTCCCATACTTAGCCAAATTTTCAATGTGGCCAGAAAGAGCCAAGTAAGTAGTTTGATGATGGAATATCTTACATGTGGACATTTTTGGAGAAAGTGGTCATATGGGTTTATTTATTTATTTACCTATATTATATTTTATAGTTTTTAGATTATGTGATGAAGCACATCAAAATATATGCATATGCAAATTTGGGCTCCTAAGTAGTTTGATTGTGTTTTTCCATACTTAACCAAATTTGCATAAGGCAAGAAAGAGCTGAGTGAGAATTTTTATGGTTTTATATCTTGCACATGTGAATGTGTCAATAAAAATTGATAATATGGGTTTATTAATTTTTAATCATAGTTGATTTGTGCTAAATTTGAGATCATGCTCTGAAGCATGACAAAAGTTATGCATGCTCAAACTTGGCCTCTCAAGTAGGTTTTGACATAGTTGGCTTTGTGACAAAAGATTTTGAGAATGAATTTTAACGTAATTATATCTCACATGTGTGAGGTTTCTAGGAGTAATTTCTCATATTGTTGGTTTCTCCTATTTGATGAGATCATCTGGTCCAAATTTAAGATCATGCATCAAAATGTAGAAGTTATTAAGGTTCAAGAATGGCTATCCAGGCATATTGCAGTTGGTCCCCATACTTAGTCAATTTACATGATGTTAAATATCTAAACCTAGTGGAGATATAATAGTGAAGATAAATAATTAACATATAGTTAAATAGGTTAATGTGATAGTTGTTCATTAGAGGTAAATATCGACCATGTCTCAGAAGACCAATAGAGTGTGTGTGGTCCAAGATGTCAGAAAATTGCATGATGAAGATAAGTTTATAAAGTTTATAAATTAAGAAAAGGTATAGGATAAGAATATAATGAATTTAATGTGATTTTATGTATTGATCTAATGGTGTATGGTTGATTTGGACAATAATTCAGGCGATAATTCGGGTGACGGTTCCACCCCAATTGATGATGGAACTTCCAAGAACCATAAATTTTGCATCATAGCTCCAATTGACTCTCCATTTGAACTTTTGGAAAATGAAGAACAAGGAGAACAAGATGAGATGGAATTGAGATTTTATCAATGGATTTTGACACCCAAAAACCCAATGTAAGTGCCCCAAATTTCAATTTTAGTAGTGCAGTCTAGAAATAGTAAGTTTCTAAAAATAATAATTCCTTGAATTCTATATTGTTTTAAATCATGGAAGTTGAAAAAATTAATATCCATTGATATTTTTTACCTTCCACATCCTCTCCATACTTTAAAAATGTGTATAAATGAAGATGTAACCCAAAATGGAAATCAGACATCTCTTCCCAAAGATAATCATATAGTTGTATCGCGATCTTCAGTAATAAAACATCTCTTCTCAGAGAATTCATTGTAACTATTTTATTTTTGTGTTCTTGAAATATTTTTAAACCAAAAAATATTATTTTTGGATCAATGCTACTTGATAAGGACTTGGTTGATCCATAGAGATTGATAGTACACAATAAGTCAACATTCCTATAATACATGAGATGAGGTCAATGTAGCAAATGTTTATATTTTGGCTTTGATGGACTATTCATTAAATTATAGACTATATCAAAGGTTCATGATCTATCCAAATTTTATAGAAAATAAGATATGATCATTATATTTGAAGGTTAATTATGATCATTTTTATTTGAATATTTGAATTTGCAAAGGAAAAACTAGTATCTAGTTTTTGGGCTATATCTTTCGATAAAAGATGAATTTGCTCAAATAGTAAAAATAAAATATGTATAAGACTCCATGTAACATATATTGAACCCAATTTTAAAATTTGAAATTGTGTGTAGACAATGATATTGAGCATAAAATTTAACTATGGTTTTATGCTTATTCTACAAGTGACTCGAGAAGAGTAATTGAGATTATATAGATCTTTTTATGATGTTTCTTGGTGATTTGGTTATTAGGGAGTGTTTTAGAATCCATGATGATGTTATATGTTTATTTTTTATGTGTGATAAATCTATCTTAAGTATAAACAATGTTTAAGAAGTTGATTGTGTGTTCGGTAATGGTGTTCTTGTGTATAAGGTCTTTGTTTGAGTTATTTAAGCATATGCGAAGGTGAGAAAAGTTGATTGTATTAATTTTAGGATGTCCTAGGGGACATAATGAGTGTACTTATGTATTTAAAATTGGTCCTACATTTTTTATTTTAATCGGTTAAGTGTTAAATGGGTGAATAGGTCTCTATGTGGCCTATAAGAGCTACAAGGGCCTTATTAAAAGGTGTAGCTACTTAAGGGTGACCCATAGATGTTATCATTGACCTATTAAGATTTTTTTAATCTATGACTTGATGAGATATTTTAATTAAGGTTTTTATTATCAAATATTCTCTATAAATAGTGGAACCTAAGTTGATGGTTTCTAGACTTAAAAAAGAGAACTAAATGAGAGACTAGAGGGAAAGATTGGAGAGATGCTTATGTGTGTGGTTTGTGGAGTGAAGGAGGGGTAGAGATCCCTTAGGATGAGTTGAAGATCAAAATATATTTAGAATTGTTTGTATGACCTATATGTCATAATTCTATTGGTAGAATAGTTCTCTTCCAGATTGAGTGTGAGTGAAGGTGAAGAGTGATAAGCAGAGGTCTATCATTAGGTGTTGTAGACATCAGTTCAAAGGTGGATGTGTTTATAGTTGCTATTGTGGTAACTTATAATATAAGGTGGTTTTAACCTCCTTGCAAGGTGAAACTTGCTAAAATTTTGGTTGTTATTACATCTCAACTAGATATGTGTTGAAGCACCTTTTGGATTATAGTCTCACTAATTAGGGATTGTAGTTTTTTTATCAATTAAAATTGGTCTTAATTAGTTCTTGTTATTATAGGATAGTAGTCCAATTTTAGGTTCTATTAGATTTTCTCCCCAAAGAGGGTTTCCCACATATGTCATGAGTTATATGATTGATCTTGCATTTTCTCTCTTGCTCTTTTATATGAATTATGTGTATAATTCATGAATGCTTATGGTAACTAGTTTAGTGTTTATAAAGATTAGAATTAAATTTGGATTATTTGGGCTAATTGATTCACCCCCAGTGATTGTACCTATAAAAAATGGTATCATATCAGTTCCTTTGGTAAAGGCTTAATAGTGTGAAGGTGATCCAAGGTACAATATGGGTAGTCATCAAGGAGGTTTCTCTACTAAGAAAGAATTGATGTTCTATGGACCCAATTATGATTTTTTGAGTGCAAGGATGAGGACATATATTATATCCCTAGGGTTTTATGTATGGAAATATATTTTGGATGGTTATGTTTCTCTTATTACTCCTCTATCTAGTGCTACAAACAAGTTGTTTGAGAACAATTACAAGGTGATAAATGTTATCATTTGTGGTCTTTTAGAGATTGAATACACCAAGGTAATCCATTATAAATATAATAAAGAGGTATGGGAAAAAATGAAGATAATTTTTAAGGAGGTTCAAAGGTCAATATTTCTAAGTTATATACTCATAAAAGGTAATTTGAAAGTCTCAAGATGAAGGAAGAAGATTTTGTGGCATCTTTTCTACAAAGAGTTGGTGATATTGTGAACATCATCAGAGGTCTTGGAGAGAATCTTGAAGAGGAAAATATGGTAAAAAAGTTCTTAATGTATCTATTGATTAAGTTTGATGAAAAAGTATCTACTATAGAAGAGAGTCATGATCTTACTCAGTTGAAGATAGATCAATTGCATAACACCCTTACTGCATATGAGATGAGAATAAATGATGATATAACACCAAAGAAGGAAGCAACATTCAAGACAAAGATGAAGCCTAAGAATAATTTACAAGGTAAGATATCTAAATAGGATGACATATCGGATATTGATGAGGATGAACTAATTACTTTTATTACTAGGAAATTAAACATAGACTCAAGGAAGTATAAGGGTAAACTACCCTTCAAATGTGTCAATTATGGAGAGATAGAACATTTTGCTTAGAAGTGCCCTTATAAGCATGAGAATAATAATGATGATGAGCATGGTGAATTCCAATATGAAGATAAGAAGACATATAGGAAGAAAGGATTCAAAAAGTATAACAATAAGAAGTCCTTCAAGAATAAGAAGAGTCTCTACACTAAAGAATATTGCAGCTCATCAAATGAGAGTGAAGATAGTGGTTCAGAATATGATCATAAATATGAAGGTCCTACTGAAGATGAATCCCTATTCATGGTTGAGGAAAGAAATTACTCACATTATAAGGAATCTACTTGGACTGATTTAGATGATGATGAAGATTAGGTAGACTATAAGACTATTTTGATGAATGATCTTGAAGAACTAAATATTGAGAAGAAGATCAATAAGAAGATGAAATCTAAACTCAAGGACTATGAAGAGAAATTTAGTTTGTATGAGGCAAGATTGAATGAAGACACCAAGGAACATGAAGATATGATCAAGCATCTTAGTTGTTAATTGGAAATTATGTCTACAAGTCTAAAATATAAAAAATATGAATGTTCAAGGTATGTTTTTGAAAATGAGTCTTTGAAATTTGAGATAGAAAAGACAACTAGTAAGGTGAAGACATTTTTGAGATTTTTTAAGAGCTCATGTGATTTAGACAATATTCTTACTGGTAAAAATCATGCTAGTGATAGAATTGGCCTTGGATATGAAGAAGAACTAAATAATGTAACTCAAGACAAGATGAAGACTAATGTGAACCAGGACAATCATACTTTGAAGATAAATCATTAGAAAAGGAATGAAGGTGCTAGTAGAGTAAATACAAATTAGATCAAGCATCCAAATGCCATGAGGTATGCACAATTCAATGGTTATTATTATAAATGTAATCAATTTGGTCATAGGGCTAGAGAATACAAGAGATATATTAGAAATGAGTTTGCATAGGATTATGATGGGGGTCATCAGTCAAAATAAGTGAGGAAAATTAAGTTATTCAACTATCTTGATGTGGGACACTTTGCAAACCATATTCAACATAAGATTAGACAAGGTGAGTCCTATTCAAATAAGGGAGGTTGTTTTGTTTGTCATGCTATAGGACATATTGCAAATTTATGTCTAAATAAGGTAAGGTAAGATACATTTATTAAAAATGTATGGTGTGATATAATTATGAATAGAGAGGTCACATTGCTAGGTTCTATAAGTAAAGGTCTACAAGGTAGAATAGATTTAATCAAGCTCCTAGAGTCTAAAGAAGAAGGCAAGTTAACACATGGAAGCCAAATGTGACAAGTGTGAGTCATGATGAGATTTAAAGTCCAAGTAATTTTTTTGCCATGGTGGATAATGCTTTATAAGTTGAATATTACCAAGAGGTTGCATTTTTTGTTCATGTTGATAATAAAGAGATCAAGCTCGAGGAGAAGACCAAGGTGTTGATTGAGGCCAGTCCTGAGGTATGTATGCATCCAAGTAAACATCCTATTGTTGTTGAGCATGTATCATGTAAAACATCAATTATTTGTGCCTAATGATGAGGTTTCAAACTAAAAGGATGATTATTTAAATGAAAATGTATGCCATGAATCTATGTTGTCTCCATATATTGATAATCCCATCCTAAAAGAAATGGAGAATGTTGTAGTAGTTGAGGAAGTTATTTCTCTAAAGATAAAGAAGAATAATAACTATAAACGTCAATTGAGAAAGGAAGATAAGGAATATGAGGATTTGGTTTTTTTTTTTAAGAGCATTGAGGTATAAAGGGTGTCTCTATCTATGCTTCTTAAGAGACTCCTTTCAAGTGGAGAAGTAAGTATTGTTGTGGTGTTTTTAAATTAGAATAGTTTGTAGGGTCAAATTGAAGATTATAAGATGGAAAAGGAGGATTTGTGATTTGTCAAGATGATATTTTTACATAAAAAGGTATGTTGACTTTATTCTAGCATGTTACAAGTGGTTTTATGATCTAAAGGTATGTTGAAGTCAATTTAGAGATTTTTTATTAGATCTTGGGTTTCCCAGTTTGTCCTTAACAGCTTGCAAGTCCTAAATTGGGTTATAGGAATCCAAAGTTCCCAATGGTGTAGAAGCTAAAGTATTGGTCCAAAAGTATGTAATGGTTATCTTCAAGTGTATAAGAAGTTTTAGAGGTGGACATTGATTGGAAGGTGTTGTGTTGACTTTGTTTATTTTTAAGATTTTAAGGTTTTGGGCTCTACTAGAAAAGTATTCTACCTTATGAGTTTAATTCTTAGGATTATTAATATGTTGAATAGCCAAAATGGTTAGTCAAATCAAGATTAATATAGATTTTAAGGTTTGTGGTTCTCAAGTTATTCAATTTTTTGTCATGTTAGAGGCCTAATTGGGTAGTTGGTTTGTGAAGGAATTATATTTCATAGTAAGATAAAGTTTTTTAAAATTATTTTAATTGTGGGGGCATATGAGATTGATCTATGTATGAATTTTAAGGTCTTGAATATATATCTACTAAAAATTGTGGGCTCTGCAAGTTCTAGGTAGGGCTACAAGGAGGATAGACATGCCTAGTTTGAAAAAGAATGTCTTTTGCTCTATTTCTCCAAAGTATCAAGGTATGTTTATTTCAAGGTTATTTGTAAATTTTATTTATTATAGGTCTCCTATTTTACTTATTGAGTGGCATGAAGTTCTGATTGGTGGTCCTTGTAGTAGCTTGAGAGAGGAGGCTAGTTAGCATGTGTGATGGTTCTTTATAGTGTGTGGAGATCCAAATATGCTAAAAATGTGAAACATCTCAAAAATATTAGGGGGATTCCCTATAATATGTTTCTTTATGTGTTCCATCATATTTATATGGTTTTGTGTGTTCTATCTTCATTGTTTGTAGTACTTGATTAAAGAGTGTTGGCATGGAGCAAGATGAGTTTGTCAAGGTAAGAAGAGGTAGGATCAAGGTAAGGGGGATTTTGTATCATCTTTATAAGATGGTATTTTCCTATTTTATAGTCCTTTTAGGTTATCAATATTAGTCTGTGACTATTTTTTTATTGTGTCAAATGGGAGAAAGTTCTTGTTGGGGGATTGCTTGAAGAGAGAGAAGGTGAGTTGCATATTGATATATATGATGTTTGTTGACATAAATGACAAAGGTGGAGATTGTTAAAGATTTTTTATTGATGTAATGGTGATTTAATGTATGTTTAATTACGAGTGGATGAAGTGGCTTAGTTAATATAAGATAATGACAAAGTGTGCAATATGTTTATTCTTGTATGCTTGAAGTATGATTGGTTGATCTTCTATTTTGGCATGGTTAGAGAGCTTAAAGGATATGGTGATTTGAGAATGTGAAATGGGTATTATTATAAGTTAATGATTTTTTGAGTGCTTGTGTTCATGATTATAATTAATCTAGTTCTTCATTGTGTTCATCTAGACTTTTTGGTCTAGTGGCAAAAAATTAGAGTAGGCAATTTGATGATGTCACCATTACCATGTGGGAATGAGTAAAGTGGAGTTGTTCATATGGTTTTGATCACATCATTTCATAGTTATTATGAACCATATCTCAATTCATGTGTTGAATTTAAGTCAAGGATATGAGGGTACAAAGTTGGCTTCTGAGTTAGAATTCATTATTTTCCCATACTTAGCCAAATTTGCAATTTGGCTAGCAAGAGTTGAGTAAGAATTTTGATGATGGAATATATTACACATGAGTAAATTTAAGGATAAGTTGATAATATTGTTTTTTTAAGTTTTATACGTAGTTTATTTACACCAATTGTTAGATCATGTGATGAAGTGCATCAAAAGATATGCATATGCAAAGTTAGGCTCCTAGGCAGTTTGACTATGTTTTTTCATACTTAGCCAAATTTGCACAAGACAAGAAAGAGATAAGTGACAATTTTTATGTTGATATATCTTGCACATGTTAAAGTGTCAAGATAAACTTATCATATGTATTTGTTCAATTTTTATCATAATTGATTTTCACTAAATTTGAGATCATGCACTTAAGCATGATAAAAGTTATGCATACTCAAAGTTGGCCTTTTGGGTAGGTTTTGACATAGTTGGCTCTGTGATAGAAGAATTTGAGAAGTCATTTTAATTTAATTATATCTCACATGTACAAGGGTTATAGGATTAGTGTATCACATGGTTTGATTCTCCTATGTGAGGAGATCATCTGGTCCAAATTTAAGATCATGCATCAAAGAACAAAAGTTCTTAAGGTTCAAAAATGGCTATCTAGGCATATTACATTTGGTCCCCATACTTAGTTAATTTACATGATGTTAAACATATATACGTAGTGGATATCTAACAACTCATAGGAGTTCATACAATGAATATTTATGACATGCATAGAGTCAAAAGGTCAATGTGATAGTTGTTTAGCAAAGGTACAAGCATGTCTCAAAAGATCTACAAAGCATGTGTGGTCTAGGATGTTAGGAGGCTACATGATGAGGAAAAGTGTTTGAAGTTTAATGATTGATAAAAGGTATAATATAAAGATATAATGGCTTATGGGAAATTGTATAGATTGATTGAATGGTGCATGGTTCTTGATAAGAACCTAGTTGATCCACAAAGATCGATGGTATGCAATAATTCAACATTCCTAGACTGAATGAGATGAGGTCAAAGTAGTAGATGTTTAACATTTAGATTTGGTAGACTGTGTTAAAGTTTATATTATATCAATGGTGCACCATCAATCCAAATTTGAGAGGACATGAGATGCGAGTATTATATTTGAAGTTTAACTGTGATCATTTGTATTTGAATATTTGAATTTGTAAAGGAAAAACTAATGTCTAGTTTTTGGGATATATGTTTTTATAGAGGATTAATTTTCTCATGTAGTAAAAATAAAATATGTATAAGACTCTATTATACATCTAATAAACCTAATTATAAAGTTTTAAAGTGTGTTCAGATAAAGATATTGAGCACCATTGACTATGGTTTCATACTTGTTCTACAATTGACCTGAGAAGAGTAATTGAGCTTATATGGATGTTTTTCTAATGTTTCTTGGTGATTTGGCTATTTTGGAGTGTTTTATACTCCATGAGGATCATTTTTGTGTATTTTGGAGTATGATAAATTTATCTTGAGTATGAAAAAGGCTTAATAATTTGATTGTGTTTGGTAATAGTGTTCTTTTGTATAAGGTCTCTATTTGAGTTGTTTGAGCATATGCAGAGGTGAGCATAGTTGATTGTGTTCATTTTAGGATATCCTAGGGGACATAAGGAGTGGATATATGTATTTTAAAGTGTTCATATGTTTTTTGTTTTGTTTTATGAAGTGCTAAATGGGTGAATAGGTCTTTATGTCACCTATAAGAGCTACAAGGGCCTTATTAAAAGGTGTAGTTGCTTAAGGGTGACCTATAGATGTTATGGCCAACCTATGAAGATTGTTTTAATCTATGAATAAATGAGATATTTGACTTAAGGTTTAATTCATGCATAATTACCAATCAAGGTGTTGATTATCAAGTTACTCTATAAATAGTGGAACCTAACATGATGGTTTCTAGACTTGAAAAAGAGACTTGAATGAGAGACTAGAGCGAGATATTGGAGAGAGGATTGTGTGTGTGATTTATGGAGTGAATTATGGGTAGAGTTACTTGAAGATTATTTAAAGAGAAGAATAGGTTGAGGACTATTTGTATGACCTATAGGTCATAATTATATTGGTAGAATAGTGCTCTTATGGATTGAGTGTGAGTGAAGGTGAAGAGTGATAAACAGAGGTCCATCATCAGGTGTTTTAGACATCAGTTCAAAGGTGGATTTATTAGTAGGTGTTTTTGTGGTATATCGACATCTAAGGTTTTTTTATCCTCCTTACAAGGTGAAACTTTCTAAAAGTTTGGTTGTTGTTGTAGCTTAGCTAGACAGGTGTTTAAGCACCATGTGGGATTGTAGTCTCACTAAATAGGGATTATAGTTCCTTGATCAATTGAAGCTAGTCTAAATTGATTCTTTTTATTATATGATATTAGTCTAATTATATATTATAGTGTTTTTTCTCCCCCAATAGTGTTTCCCAAATATGTCATGTGTTATGTGATTGATCTTGTATTGTCTCTCTTAATCTTTGCTATGAATGATGTGTATGCTTCATGAATGCTTATGGTAACTTGTTAAGTGTTTATAAAGATTAGAATTGAATTTAGATTATTTAGGATCACTGATTTACCCGCACACCCCCCCTCTTACTTATTTTACCTCTAATATTAAGATGTGTACTACTTTGTGGTAATGTCTCAACATAATTCCAATGGATTTCTCAAGTTTGATAAGACTTGCCAAAATGAGTGATAGATGAGTCACCAAGTGAGTATGACATTAAGATTTTTTTTTATTTACATATGAATCTTTGAAATTTATTATCATGACTAACCCATAAAACATGTCTAGGGAAATCTAAAGGAGATGCCTCAATTTTAATAGTAGTTGTTGATGGTTCCTAGACACTACTAATGGAGGTAGACACCTCTGATAAATTGAAACTATGTTATTATTTATAGTATTTTCATGAAATTAAAATTTAATTTTATAAGATATGATGACACT
>JARHVA010001362.1:737500-772500 GCA_037957365.1 Torreya grandis
GTATAGTCTTTCTCAAAGCATTTGAATCTCAATAGAAGTAAGTTGAACCAACAAGGTGATTTGTATTTTTTATAGACCCCAATTAAGAAAACTTAGGTCTTCATTCTTTCCATTTTAATACCTTCAAATACAACATTTCTTTCAATGTACAACTAGAGCCAAGTAGGGAATAAATGCACCAAAATCTAACTCAAGGTAAGTATCCCCATCCTTAATCTCTATATTTTGTTGAATTTAGTAGATATATATATTTTTCATATTTTAGATTAGTATGTTTATGTAACTTATTTCATCACCTAGACTATTTAAATGTTTATACTAGTGTATGATATATATGGTTGTAGATATAACTATAGTTAGATTCCTTTATCAAATCTTAGATTAGTCTTATATACCTATACTTGCAATTATAATCCCCTATACCCATTTTGAATTTATATATTTTTGGCTTAGAATATCAATATATTTTATCTAGGTTTCCCTTTTTTTATAAGTTTCTTTCATGTGATTTTATCATTATATATTCAATACCCATCTTATAAAAATATTTTACTTATAGCCCATCCCACTTTATGACATAACATTTCTGTATGTAATTGGTCCTAGTATGGTATTAAATGTTTCATATATTATAGGCTATTTATATTTGTACCATATTTTCCCAACATACATTGTGGTGAACCCAACATGAATACTATCTCACCACTAGTTGGATTATCTTCACATTTCTTATTTTTTAATTTCTCAAACATACATTATTTTCCATATTTGTTTCACTTTATAATTTTTAAAGGATTCTTATCCATTTCCAAAATTAAATGTTTATATAAATCCCTAGAAAAAATCCAACCAAAATGCCTATTGATTATAAAAAACTATAGATCAAAATGAAAAAGGGTTGTATAGCCTACAAACTCTAACAAAGGCATAACTTAGACATGCTAAGCAATGGCTATTAGAGATAGCTCTAATACCATGAAAAAGTTAACAAAACTCTTCATCCAAGATATCTCTAAGAGATCATTACTAAAGCCATGAAATTTTCACCATACACAAAATAAATCAACTATATTCCATTCTCTATTATATTACAGTAGCACAGTGAAGATGAATATATAGGAGTAGGAGGAGTTAACTCATAGGATAACTCATTATGGAAATTAAAGGACAACTCATATTATCACTTATTTTAATTCCAAGTAGAAATCTAAGTGGAATTCACCCTCTCACCACTTACACCTAATTAAGCTAAAGATAAATGTGTAGGGATAATCTATTTAATAAATAAATGAAATAATAAATATCTTACATTAACACCCCCTTAAGCATAGCTTATGGGGCCCGATAAAAAGGCTTGATGAGGTACCCTCTTACAATACAACTCTCAAAAAGTAGAGTAAAAGGAAGAAAACCCACTAGGAATCCCCCGCACCCCCCCCCCCAAAAAAAAAAAAAAAAAAAAAATGGAGACAAAAAAAGAAGGTAGGACTAGAAAGACCCCCAAAGATGATGTTGAAGTAGTCTGCACTTTAAGTACTCAAATTCACAAAGTAAATCAATTTACATGAGCTATCTAAATCCACCACTTGATCACAAAAACAACTAACATTGTGCTTCACCAAAATAACTCCAATTGATAATATTGTTAGTAGTGTTGAAATTACAAAAGAGTTTTGCATGTGCAAGGAATCATCAACACTTAATAAGTATGAATAACTTACAAACAAATGTCAAAGGATGATTGCTATAATGTTGAAAGAAGATGCTCCTATGAAATCAAGATGAAGATTAAGATCAAGAAGATAAAAAAACTACATGAGTACCCCTAATTACACTAATCTAATAATGATAAGATAGAAAACCAGGGCACAATCTAAAAGTTAAAGATAAAGATGGCACATAAATATGCACGAGTGACCCCAATAGCATTATTCAACCAATGCATGAAAAAATGTAAGTTGAAAATATAGGTGCTAATAGTCTCAAGAAATGATCAATTGAAGATGGAATGTTGCCTCAAAACATGACTACAAGAGTTTATATATGGTAAATGTCCCATCTCACTAAAATACATGGGTAACTAGCTAATGCATCCACACTAGATGCATAGCTCACTCTAATTAGAAACCATGTAAGCATTAGTACTAATAGTATGATGCCCCCATAATGCTAAAAAGGGAGAGATGTGATAGGTCCACTAAAACTCTATGTCAAAAAGTAACTATTACATCCATGAAGAAGTACCAACAACTGAAAAAGGGGGAGTAAACACAAGGCATACTTACATGAAAGTAGACAAGGTTGTGATTTCAAATAAGAAATCTCACAACAAACCTCCCATGTAACTTTATAAAGTATTTAAAGTACAATAATTTCCCAATAAAGACCAAATGAAAGCCAATAAATTATTAACCTATCAAAGAAGCCATCAAGTATCATGAAATATGCTAAAAAAAATAAGGGAGCATAAATGTGTCTCCATAGAAGAAGGCAAGGCACTAAGAAATTGGCCTTAATGGAGACATACAAAAATTACAAGTGTGTCAAGGTGATAATGTATAAACTATAATAAAGCATATCTTGGGCTAATGTAAGAGTCTGGCAAATGGAAAAAAAACCAATCATGTATGCAAAAACACACCTAAAATGATCAACTACCAAACACAACCACCTATAAGTGCACACTTAGAATATTAATGTCAGTCACAATAAAAAATGCATCCACATGTGAGAAATGGCTGTATGAAGTACAATGCAAAAATTAGTAGGGTTCATAGCACAAGAAACCCCTTGAATATGGCACTTTATAAATTTAGTGCATTTAAAATAAAAATAAGACCAAATGGTGGGAAATTCAAAATAAGGAACTTTTACAAAAAATGACACTCAATTTTGAGATACTAATAAAAATTTATTACACAATAAATTTCTCATCATTAATTGTCTATTTTAATTAAATTTACACAAAAAGTTTAAATGATCCAAAGTCTGCAAGACAAACATAGCTTTATAGCTAGTCATTGGAATTGACATAGAATCATGGTCTTCCTCATGAAAACTAAAGTAAAAAAATGTGCCTTTGCATACCCATATAAGCTATAAAGTGATAAATAGTTCCACTTTAAGGGGTAAATACATAGCTAATTAAAAAAAGGGCCTAATGAAAAAAAAATTATTTCAATTTAATATAAAATAGGGTTTATTTATTTTAAGTCTCATTTAATTAAAAAGGTATCTATTAGGGAAACAAATGTTTAGGTTTTCATCTTTATGAATTTTCAAAGGAGCTTAAGAAGGGAGAGGTGCTACCATATTAAACTCTAGGTTTGTGTATGTATGTTAATTGTGGATACTATTGATGCATGTATTATGCTTCCTATATCACTAGGAAATAAGGGGAAAGTGAGAAACTCAATTTTAAGTTATAGAATGACTTGGGGATTGAGTTATTTATACAACTATTTCTAGGAATAACATAAATAGCATAGATATGGTCACCACTTTGAAGTTTTCAAGCATACCCTACTGTAGGGATAACAAATGTTTATGTAATGATACTTTTCTTGCTATTCTTTTTTAATCATCTTAATAATTTTCAATTACTTTGCAACATACAAATAAATAGTGGGTATTTATATCATGATCTAAATTAAGGTTATTCATGGGTAGATCTAGGAGTGAGTAGGGTATGGCATAAAAGAGATTGTGTTTGAGATGACTAAAGATACCAATTATACTAAATTTTGAGTCAAAATACATAAAATAACACCTACAAACCCTAGCATAATTCTAAAAGCTAAATAAATGTAGTTGAAGCTTCCAAAGAAGGAAAATTCATATTTTTAAAATCATACATTATACAAGATAACTCACTCACAGTAAATTAAATAAGCACATCTAGTAGCAAATGAGATGAAAATAGGGAAAATATACTAATAGATTAGTCAACCTAGCATTAATATCAAACTAATATATGCATGTAAAAAATGTAATTTCAAAATCAATTTGAAGAAAATAAACAATCAAACATATAAAATCATGAGGAACAATAACTACAAAAATAAACAATTAAGCACTATAGACAAACTTGAAATTTCTTAAGCTTTCTTAAATTAATTCTTGAAAATAACTATTTCTGATTATAAATGAGGGGAACCCCCTATTTATAGGCTTTAAATGCCTAAAACAAGTTTGAGTGGGCCCACAAAAGATGCCCAATATACAACCAAGTGGAGGGAAAATGCCATACACAATAGAATATCCTAAAATTAAATTTACAAAACATGTTAGAATATTCTGATGATCCTTAAGGCTATTGGGATGCTTGTTGTTATTATTATTGCTACTGATTCTACTTGTTTTCTACTTTTTCTTTGGTCCATACCTCTTTATAGTCCTATTAATTCTAGTTAATTTGAGTAAAGTCTACGATCATGGGCCTAAATAAATCATTTATGTCCTAGATCAGCTTGTCATCCTCCCTGAGTATGGGTCTTAGTGCTTCCTCAATTGCTTCCACTTTCTAAATTTTTTGATTGAAAATAACATAATGTCTATCACCTTGGTAGTCATCTTGGTACTAGCTACATCATATGCAAATTATGCAATGAATGCCTTCATATGTATCCTAAACTCTTGATTGTTCATGAAAGAGCCATTAGGCTTGGTCACTCTAGTGATCATGGCATCCTTTAGTAAGTGGGTTATCTTAAATTTAACTTTATCAAAGGATGTATATGCATCCTTGAGTTTATCCAACCATGTATTCAAAATCTTCCTCTTATTCATGAGGATGGTCTATATAGGAATAATGTCTTCAATAGGCAAGATTTCATGTTAGGAAAATTATTGCTTCTTGACACTCTTGCCAAGTTTTCTAACTTGGTGTTATAGAGGGAAAGACTTTGGTCAAGTTTTATAACCCCTTTAGCTTGCTTGATCCCATCCTCACCTTTTCTTCATAAATTTGTAAAAGTTAAAGATATTTACTATTGAAATTAGAGTGTTGTCTATCACTATTGGTAGTGCTTGTTCCTTTAGCCTCTTCAACTCTTATTATATCCCCTTCATTAAGGAAATAGTAAATTCTTATTTTGATGTACTATAGATACAATTTCATCTACATACTCTTATACCTCTCTAGGTATAGCCTTCCTACTCTTATTCAGAGTGAAGAGTGGCTCTTCACTCTCATATATCACACTCGAGCTTGACTATGGCTGCTCCACTTGTCTCCTTAGTAATCTCTTCATAGTGCTAGTGTCCACATCAAGCCTCATGCCAATTTGTGGTACAACTTGGGTTTCTTAAGGGATTCCTTACCTTATTTTTTGCATCATATCCCTTACCAAATTTGGGGTAGCTATAGATGGTGTCTATGATGGGAGTGTATGGGTAGAAGAGGAGGAAGCCAAGGTTGTGGTAGGGATGAATAAATTGGTTGGGTGAAATTGGATAAGTGGATAAAAAAAGGACTTGGCATGGACCAAGTTGAGTAAAAATGATG
Organism: Torreya grandis; assembly: GCA_037957365.1. Classification (NCBI taxonomy): domain Eukaryota; kingdom Viridiplantae; phylum Streptophyta; class Pinopsida; order Cupressales; family Taxaceae; genus Torreya; species Torreya grandis. The sequence goes on from JARHVA010001362.1 coordinate 743,007, forward strand.
GTATAATTTAATGCCTAATAATTTTGGCTGATGTGGTAAGGTCAAGTGGTTTTTACTAGGTAAATTAATTTGTAATGGGGTTTAATGGCCTTATGGATATAGGGGAGCCAAGAGCGAGTGATGCACTTGATGTGGTATCTTGAGAAGGAGTAGAAACCATAGCTAAGCTAACACTAATTATATGAGATCTTGGTGGAGGTTAAATGTTGATGGTCACATAGGAGATTAATTGGGGATTGGTTCCCCCAAAGGAAGTAATAGTGGGGGATATGAACGTGGGAGTGTGAGTACCATCAAAAACATGGGTAGTTGTAAATGTACCAATGATTGTGAAAGAAGACAATGATGGGTTACTTACAAAGGAAGATTAGGAATGTGATGGAGGGGACATTGCTCTTCTCATTGTAGTCTTGGGGGACCTCTTCCTTGTTTAAACTTATTTAATAGTCCTCCCAGCTAGTGCTTATATTCCCTCTATTAAGACCTCAATTCCTTATTATCCTTCCTCAAGATGAATGACATTAGGATATGATTGGCCCAAGTATTATGTGGTAGCTTCCTTAATAAATACTATTATATGCCCTTATGAAATTCTAGTCTAGTTACTTGACTCTCCTTCTTTAGGGATCAAAGGCGTGTCATGTCCACTTCCAGTGGATTGAAGTGGAGGCTTACAGGGCTTGTTTCTGATAATAGTAATGTTATCTTCTTCCTCATCTTATTTCTCCTCATAGTCTACATTGAACATGATCCCATGAGTTGGGGGAGGTGAGGCTTTATTATGTCTTCCTTCCTCATTTCTTAGTTGAGCCTCATTTTAAGTGATATTCTTCTTTATAAAATTTCTTAGGACTACCTCATCATTCATTACATCTAGGTATATCCATTCATGTACCTCTTATTTGTGATTATGTTTTATATTCACATCCCTCTTGACCTTGATTAGGTGCTTGGAAATGACTTGGTTTTGATACCACATCCTGAATTCATCCTTGGGTAATAGGTACAAGTCCCCATGCCTTACTACCACTATTACATCTTAACATTTCATTACCTTGGCTCTCCCTAGATGGTAAGGAGCCTTGTGGGGGGGGGGGGGGTATTGTTTCTTCTAGAAGATGAAATCAACTCCATGGAGTAGTTGGTAGGTTATCTCCACCTTTGAAAACTTCATCATTACATACCTAGGCAACCCAAGGGGGGCCACCGTCACCCCTTTCACTTGGATAATTATGCAATCAAGGTCAAGCTAGAAGCTACCTATTTATCTTAGTGCCTATCTAATTTATGATGAAACCCTTTTCATTTCACATTTTTTGATGGATTTATAAATAGGAGGGTAGAAGTCTCCTATGATTATCTTCATATGGTACCTAAAATGGTGAATGTGCATCATAGAATATATCTGGAGCACAACTTAATCTCATGTAAGAGTCCATGTGTTTGGTCCTAATTATGTAGTTGCACATATAGAATATAAAAAATATCTCATCATGTATAATAGAGCCCCATTTTTCCATGTATCATGCATAACTAAAATTATGTTGTTGTTAAAAATATCCCCAAGTGAGGGGATCTATTGATGTTATAAAATTATTTTCAATAGTGGGATATCCCTTATATCCACATATCCAATGTGTGCATTTCTAAATACTTTATTTAGTATAGAAAGGCTAATCTTGAATCCCTATATAAACTAGAAAATGGGTATATTCCCTTGGTCATCCATGAAGACCCCAATTGGGTTTGTTTCCCATGAAGCTAAGACTATCTCTAGCCTATGTGCCTTGTACCAATTATCAATAACACTTTGGTTATAGTCTAGCTATGGTAGGGGTAGGTCATAATATTTTGAAAAACTTGAAGCCATAATGAAGGCAATGGTAAACCCTTGGTTCACTGACTTGAGCAATCCATCCTCGTATCTCAACCTCCTGAAGATGCCATAGACCAGGTCAGCACATGATGTGACCTCTAGTTTTGTTGTGGCCTTGTGAATGTTGGAAACTTAAATTGTAAGGATATCTAAATAAATATAAATAATGTGGGGTATGGTTTTATATTCATATAGATCCCTAACTCCCTCAACATTGTAATAGACATAGATATAATGCATGTCCCCTAAGTTTATGGCTTTGGGGATGAACTTTGTGTCCTTGAACATGATTGAATTACCATATTGAAATAGAAAATCATCACTTCTAAATGTAATGATCTTGCCTAGGGTGGAAGGTCCTAACTATGCCATTTTATAGTGTTTGGGTAGCAACTGATGTCCTCTAGTACCTATCTTTAACTTTTAATATTGATAATGGTGTCCTAGGTGCAACTTGTGAATTAGCTCGAGCTTGGTTGAATTGAGAATGAAAATAATAGATATAGCAAATGTTGAGTGATTTAAATGCAAATGTAGGTATAATTAGTTGAGTTGGGTAGCATTTTTTAAATTATCATAATTAATGAAAGGTTTGATGGTGATTATGGTTCATGTCTATTAATGGTGAGCTCATCACCTTTGCATTTGAAACACCAAACTATTGCTTTTAGAATTTAATTTCTTATAAAATTCACATTTAGCATTGATTCATTGTCAATTTTATATTTAAAACTAAATTTTTTCACCTTTTGATATATGGTATGCCACCTCAAACCTAATCAAGAATTCATGTGGCTTAAAGATGAATAGGCTACTTAGTTGGCTCAAATCTAGACACATGGCGCTTTTTTATTACTCTCAGCCCCTTAGGGTGTAGCTTAGTTTGTTGAGTAATTTGTACTATGCCATGTGACATATCTATATTTATAGTGATATTTCAAGTGGGGCCCTCTATATTTGGTTGGTTGTGGGAGTGCCATATGTCACTTTTGCAAGCAATCAGAGTTTATTATTTTCCAGGTGGCTCTCTCATTGATGATCATGGATTTGCTTTAATATGTGTCACATTTAGAAGGCCTCTGGGCAACTATTAACCACTTTGTTTTAAACATGGGGCTTAGGTGGAGCCATGCGTCACTCTTATATATGGGTTGGTTGATATTAGGATGCAACTTTATGGTACTAACATGTGGCATCATGATGTGGGTTTGAACAGGACATACATCATTTTAGAATAAATTCTATTGATCTCAAGTCATAGCTTTATGGGAATGACATGCATAATCATCTCTCAAGTTTAGTGGGGACATGCATCACATTTGTGGGCCTTCATAGGTGTTCTAGTGGATCCTTAGATATAAGTAGTGTGGGCATGACAAGTGCCATCATCACACAGATCTATAGGAGACACACATATTTATCATGAGTTTTTCATCATTCTTTTACCAATTGTCACTATCAAAAAGGGACATGGATAACTATACACCATTAAGCCTTGATTAGATTACCCAGATGTATCCACATGTCCTTTTTATAGATCTCATGAGCTTTGGATTGAATGTGATGTAGTATTGAAATGAATCATTCTTTGATTAATCTAAAGGGGATATGCAGTACTTTGAAATATTGCTTGAGTTTGGATGATCATGATTGAGACACATGGTAGCATTTTATAGGCTTCAAGAATTTAGTGTGATGCATGGCAACTCAGATTGAATGAAATTACTCATGGGAGATAGGATCTTGACATGTAACCTATGGATTTTAATTCCAATGGCTAACTCCCTCATGAGATTTTAGGATGATGCCACATGGCTTGTGGGTTTTTCAAACTTGTTCCAAGTGTCCTACACATGGTGATGAATTGTTAAGGCATCATGAAGGCTTACAAGGTTGTAACCTATCCTTTATAGGTTAAAATCTTAAATTTTACATCCTATGAGACATCTCAAACCACTACTTTAACTTTGACATCCTATGAAGCCAAATGAGAAGTTGAATTAGACTTATTAAAATGTCAAATGCCCATCACAAACAAAAAACAAGTCTAAATCAAAATTACATAAGTAAATGCTTTAAAAAAAGTGTAAGGTTAATTTATTAATAACTATAAAGGATTATTACTCTTATGATGATTTTAAAACCAAGTAGAATCTTCTTGTCAAAGGCCTATCTACACATTTTTGAAGCATTCACAGTTAATAATCTAATGTTTAAATGAAACTTGAAGAAAATTTGCAATAACTTTTTTTGAGTGTCAATAAGTATTATAAAATTAAAAATTAACCAAAAATTTCTAATAAGTATTAAATTATATTAGTTATTTAGATAAATGACTTAGCAACCTTGGCATCTTAGGCTTTTTGGAAAATTTAAGAAAGGAGGGTCCCCATTCTAGGAATAGGGGGTAGTTGAGCATAAAAAATGGTGACCTATGTAGGGAAACATTTAAAAATAATATAATCCATATATTATGTTCAAATATGAATAAAAAATAACTCATCTCATCAGTCAATATCAAAACTACTTTTTATAACTAATGAAATCTCACAAGCTAGAACTAGAGTTTAAACCTTGTAGACAATCATACTATGTGTGTGCTATGAATTTCATTAAACATTGCCATTGGGTTCAAAAATGATAAATTTCAATATTTAAAACATTATAAATGAAATAAATAAATAAATATTTATATTTAATTAATAATTCTTTGCTAAATTAGGGATCGCTTGGGCATTGCTCTACTACTAGCCAAATGTCCATAGACCCAATAGAGATACCTTTGGCTCCACTCCAGGACTTCTTATATTACTAGCTAGGCATCCATAGTCTTGGTAGAGATTTCCTAAATCAAAATTCATTTAATATGAAGTATTTTATGATTTCACTCATTGTTGTATCATAGATACATACATACACACACATACATAAGTATACACATACACAAATACACACACACACACACACACACACACACACATAATTTATACCTACATTCATAAACTATAATGGTTGGGAACATTAATTATCTAAGTTTAAGGATTATGTCAAGACATAGTCTAAATGTTATCCACATTTAAATAAAAACTTCTACCTAGGTGATTCATTTAGTAAATTTGAATGATAGTATTATGGCCCACATAAATTCAAACTTTATTTCAAGTAAAGGCTTAGTCATCTGAACTATATTATAGCCTTAAAATAACTTAGGATTTTCATGAAAACATTAAATTTTAACTAACACTACCATGTTTTTCTAAATTAGAACAAATTATATAGGCTTCCAAACTTTGGACTACTAATGTTTAAGATCAACAATCCCTTCTTCCCATTTTGGGATCAGATTGACACAAATTAAGCTAATGAAATCTAGTCTAGAGGACTTATTACTAAGCTAAAGTACATAGTAGAAAACAAAAACACAATAGGAAGTGAAAAGAGAACAAAGGAAAATCAAAGAATGAAACCAAAGTGGAAATCAATATAGAAATGGAAACTACACTACCCCTACCTACTCTAACTCTAAACAAGCTTATTGTCCTTCTTGGATTTATGATAGAGAAGTAGATAATTAATGCTTCATGTATTTCCCATTGAATGGAAAGGCTAATTCATTCCATTTCAAGTCTTTGAGTCTTATTGTATTTTCACTGAGTATATCTACTACTTGATAGGGTCTAATCCAGAGAGGAGTGAACTTGTCATGTTGACCTTTTTTCTCATGGAATTTATCCCACAGTAGGACTATCTGAGATTTATAATGTTTTAGTTTTAGCTCACTTTTCAAACCATATTTTTACAAAATCCTAATGCATACTAATATTTTTTAATGCTTCATCTCTAGCATCCTCCATTTAGATGATGTTTAGTATCTTGGACTATACTCTTTCATCATCTTCCATGTACTCAGTCATGAACTCATAGGTGGGAAATTTCAATGTGATGGGAAATATAGGTTACTTCCCATAAAATAATAGGAATGGGGATGCCTTGAGTTCCTACTTGTATCTAGTTCTATCCACCCATAAATTTTATTTTAGCAGGGACTTATATTCTATTGGTTTCTTTTCTATAGAATTCTTAATGGCATTCATCAAGTATTTATTAGTGGATTCAACTACTTTATTACCTTGACGATAGTAGTTTGAAGAAAACTTGATTATCATATGCCCATTCACTAAACTTATCTAATGTAAATGTTGGGTCATTATCACATATTAGAGATAGGGGTTCCCAAATTGAGTGATAATGTTTTATTCAAGAAACTTGATGACATCAATCATTCTATTATTCTTAGTGACCACTAATTTGGTCCACCTAGTGTAGTAGTTTATGGTAGAAAGTACAAATTTGTGTCCTAATGATCAATTTGGGTTGATTATTCCCTTAAAATTGAGGCCCCATTATGAAAATGGCTTTGCCTCAATTATAGGTTGTAAAGGCATGGTTGCTTTTACATCTCTTTGATCGAACACCTGACATTGATGGCATGTTCACACATGATAATGTGCATCTTTGAAAATGTTTGGAAAATAACATCCAACCCTTAATATCTTATGTGCATTAGTAAATCTTGAAGGATGGCTAATTCCTAACTTTCCATGTAAATTATTGATGATCTCAGTGGCTTTATCTTTAAAAACACACATTAGATCAATTCCTTCATAGTTATTTCTATAGAGGATTCATCTTTTGATCATAAAGTGAGATGATCTCAATATAAGGGACATTATTTATTCTCTCTTGAGATGTGGGGGACATTATCCATGCAACAAGTAATGAACAATGTCCTTATACCAATCTCCACTAGGTACCTGGTTCACTTCCACCTATAAAATATGAATGTGAGGATCAGTGTTTACAATGAGTTAGTTAAGACCTTGACCTCTTATTAGCTTATAATATTTTATCTATAAGTCATATTATTAAAGCTTGGTCATCCACTTCCCTCTTCTTTCCCCAATTTTGTTCTATCCTAACATCAATTTGATAGCAGGATCAGACACTATGGCATATGTCTTGTTTCTTAGGATGTAGTGTTTGAATTTATTTACAAATTTCACTAGTGTATAAGCTTGCTTGTTCATAATAGGATAATTCAAATTTAAATTCTTAAAATGAGTGCTCATGAAGGCTATGGTATGATCTTTGTTGTCTTCTTTATATTTTAAGATAACAACAATAGTATGATTAGAAGAAAAAGAGTATAGATATAAATATTTATTAAAATCAAGTCTTATCAGAACAAGAGCTTAAACAATAACATCCGTGATGTATTGAGAGGACTTATTCAATTCAAACTATCAATTATATCTTGTCATCTTTATTTAATATGACATTGAATGGTCTCATAATCTCTACAAAACTAAAGATAAACTTTCTCACAAAGTTAATTTTACCAAAGAAATATTTTAAGTCTTTATTTTTATTTAGAACTTCCACATTTGAAATTACATTGATCCTATTAGGTTTGATGGTCATACCTTCTTAATTGATTACATGTCTTAAGAGTTTACCTTCAGTCACACAAAATATGATTTTCTTGGGGTTTAAGGAAATACCATACCTTTTGCAATTATCTATCACTTGTTCTAAATGCATAATGTGATTTCCCCTAATTTTAGAAAAAATGGTTGGATCCTCCATGTAAATAATAATTAATTTACCTATTAATCTACGAAATTCATGGTCCATCACTCACTTGAAAGTTTCTAACACATTGATAAGTTTGAATGACATTCATTTGTAAGCAATGTTCCCCATTTAGTTGTGAAGGTAGCCTTCATTTTATCACTCTTGTTTACCAGGACTTGGTTGTAGCTTAAAAATACATCCAAGAATGACATCATTATAGAGCCACTTACCAACTATATGACTTCATCCAAAGATGGAAAAGGGTAATTATCCTTCTTAAAATATTTATTCATGTTTTAGAAATAAACATAAAGTTAGATTTCTCCATTCTTCTTTTGAACTGGCACTAGGTTTGTAAACTATGTTGAGTGCCATTTAGGAAAAATTATCCTTGTATAAATCAATTTCTTTACTTATTTATAAATTATTGTTTCCAATACTAGATTTAATAATCTTTATTTTTGCTTGATAGGTTTGCAACATTCCTTTAAGGGGATAGTGTGAGTGATAACACTAGTTTAAAATATCTTTAGGCCATCATATGACAATGAAATAACATCCTTGAACTTGGTTAATAGAGAAAAAACTTTATTCACTTCTTTATTAGTGCAAACTAGACCAATGTTGACATTTTGTTCATCCCCATGGCCTCCCAAGTTGACTTGCTTATAGTCCTTCCCACTTACTTTAGGCTACTTGGCCTCAGTCTCTTGATTATCTAAATCAAACATCCTTTCCAAGAAAATCATGCCTTTAGGGATTTAACTCTCTTTAAGATAGATTATTCCATCTTCATTGTCTTTTAAATCTTGTGCAAGAATTTTGTTTTGTTCATAAATGATATGAGATTTAAATACACTAGCACTGCATAGGAAATCAATTATCTATTGATCATCATCAAAATTTTGGAAGTGTTTGATGTTGTTTAGTATAGAGGGGCATGAATTATCTCCACAATGAATTATTGAAAGTTTAAGGCCTCCAGAGGTACCAAGTTTTTTATTGTTGATGATAGGGTATCTACTAACTAGTTGTATCACCTGGGCAAGGAAATAATATTAAATGAGTCAAAATATTTGATTAAATCCCAATCTATAAACTTATTTTTTTTTTAAAGTTTGCATTGGTACCTACTTCTATTTTCATTAACTACTAACTCAAAATCACCATAGACTAGTAGTTCTTTAACCTTATTTTTTATTGCAAATTGAAGTCCTAAGATAAGAGCTTCATATTCTACTAAATTTTTATTATAAGAGAACTATAATCTATAATAAGCTAGATAATATTTGCCTTTGGGATTTGTTAAAATATTTCCAATGCATAATATTTATTTAGCTCATCCACCATCAATGTGAAATTTCCAAGGACCTTGGCTTTGTTCTTCTTCTATATTATATCACTTGTAATAACATTAGTGGTTTTTATGGTATAAACACCTAGGTTAGAGGATTGGTAATTTAAATTATCATTCTTCGCATCGTAATATATAATAATATATTTCATATTTGGCTCCTGGTCGATCCTAATAGAATTGGTAATTCCTTGCCAAGGTATCCACATGTGAGAGTAATCTATGGACATGTATCCATTCAAGGATTTAATCTAGTCATGGCTTAGTAACAATCCATAAGCTTCAGGTACGTCAATGACCTGAATGTTGATGAATTGTTATATTTGAGGCTCATGAGATAGATGTATATGGACGTTCATCAATTCACCTATTACCTTCACTCTTGACTTATCCAATTGTACCACTACCTTCTCATACTTAACTTGGTTTAACCCCATTTTTTCACAAATTCCTAGAGGCTTAATATTAATTTAAGCACTAGAATAAAGAAAGAAATTATGGAGGTTATTACCAAAAAATGTTAATAGTTAACAGGAATGGGGTAACCTCATGCTTACTTTTGTACATTACCACATTGGCATGAGCATGTTTAGCCTTGTTAGAGCTAAGCTTTTCATTTAGTGATTTTAGAAGCAAATCATGTTATACAATTATTTGTGTGAGCTCATGTAGTGTTATATATGCCTTAATATTATTAATGGTTTCCACTATGTTGTATCCACCCTTTGATTCTATGTAGGGAGAATTTGTTTATGGTTGACTCTTCTTGCCTTTGGGGTGTGGAGGGTTATTATCTATCCTACCATCAGGGGGTGTGTTTAGATTATTAGGTAGAGTGGAGGTTATCAAGGGTGGTTTATCACCTTTGGTTTTCAAGGTGTAGTTTCTTTGATGTAAATATTGTAAATCATGCACCTCTTCAATATTATCTTTGGGGTCATTCTCATCTTGACTCGGGAAGTCATAAGCCTCAAACATGAGGATCAATTTAGGTGATCTAGAATCATCATTGGATTTATCAAATATTTTAGTATTGCCTTGATCTATGGTATTCAATTTGAATCCATTAATTTGGCTTTGTATGGCTTCAAATGCATGGTATAACTTGACTTAGTCTAACTCTCCATGTCTAGTTGTATTGTGCACTCAGAACCAATTAGGCAAGGCCATCTCACAAATATTAATCTCAAGCAGTTTTCTCAAAGGGGGATCACTATTTTTTTTGTCTATTAAAATGTCTATTTTATCTATGAAATTTATAATTTTTATTTGAAATATTAGTAGTGTTACCCATTTACTTCTTGAGATCAAATAAATCATTATCGAGATTTTAGATAGTTCTTTGGATTGACTCTAACTCTCCCTTTGGGGGTTATGGGTAATTTTTTTAGGTGGTAAATTTGACATTGGTATTATTTATAAGCACCATTAATTGATTATTTTTTTATTGTGTTCTGTCATTTACTTGGTTAAAGAATCCAAGTTACTAGTTAGGTATGACATGACTCAAAATCAATTGGTTGAGTACTAGTAATTGGTTCAATACAAGCTAGTTTTGATTCATTTTAGGGATGAGATTTAGAGAAAGAAAATTTGGATCAAAGTTTGGTATGGAAAAGGTAAAGTGCCCTTTCAGGTACATTTTCTCATCACTATGAATAGCCTCAACATAGGTTAAAGGCAATGTGTCAATACCGATGACTCTCATCAATAATATAGCTATCATTGTGTCCAAAGAATTCTTGTATATTTATAAGGTTAAATCATTTGTAGGATTATATGATGGGGATGTCAGGGTGTACATCTTTTGGAACCAAGTATTGAATCTCCTAATTGGCTCTATTAGGTCCCTTTTTAGGGTGGTAAAATATTGGTATAAAACTCCCAGATACTAACTACCATTCTAAATTAGGCAAAAAAGGTATCATTAAATGAACCCCATCCTATGATGGAATCTTTAGGTAATTTAAGGAACCAATCATAAGTTACATACCTAAAGGTGAAGGGAAAAAGGTGATCAAACACATCCTCATGAATCACATTGAGAAACCTTACAGATGCCTTAAATGACTTCACATGTTATTAAACAATCACTCTCCTAGTGGGGGTAAAGAGAGGTAGGTACTTTTTAGATTCCTAGGTAGATCGTGCATGAGCCTAGGAACATTGATGGGTGAGTCAACTAACCATTCCATTATTATCATGGGAAGTTGTAGATTTTGGTTAGATGTGGAATATGGCTAGGTCCTATAATTCCTACATCTACCTCTATCTACTCTTGCCTTCCTATGGGTTTCTAAAGATGCTAAAAGGGTCTTGGGTTAAGATCAAGACCTGGTTTTAATCCTAGGAAACTTTAGGATGCAATATGGGTACTAAAGCATAAATATCTTCTGAATATGATCTCAAAAGTGTTAAATATTTAAAATATCAATGAATATTTGATAGAAAATCTTATATTAATAAAATTCACCTTGATCTTTGAGGATCTAAGATATAAAACCTCAAATTTCCTAAGACCTTCACAAATATCATTAGCTCTATATGTTAACCTACAAAGATCTATGTTACATCAAGGTGTATATATGCCTTATTTAATGAGATAAAAATGTTTGAGGATTTTAAAACAACTTCAAATATAAATCTAAGAAAAGGTTCACTTAAGTCCAAGTAAATTATAGAAATATGATCTCAAATGTTTAGATCTAATACAATCAACATCTTAGAGATTGATCTCTACACAAATATTTAAATTCTTTAACAAATTTATACCAAACTTTGCAAAGATGATCAAAATAACCCTTAATATGTGTAAATAATTGGTTATTTCACCTTTATTTACATGAATTTGAGCAAAGATCCATATCATTTTATAAATAAACACCAATATTGATGAATTATTTCAAAAAATGTAAATATCCATACAAAGGATGCAAATATTCCTATAAATAATGTAGATCCTTAGTGTTCTTTAATAATGTTAATGTATTTTGAAATAATTAATCATGTATATAAATAATTACACTATAATTCCATAAATATACATGAAAATAGTTGCATAAGTCCCTCCTTTTAGTGACAAAAAATTTCCCTTCTTGTTGATACATGTATTATGCTCCTTATGTGATTATGGAACAAGGGGAAAGTGAGAAAATCAATTTTAAGTCTTAGAATGACTTGAGGCTTGAGTTTTTTATACAAATATTTCTAGGAATATCACAAATAAAAGAGATATGGTCACCACTTTGAAAGTCTGTAAGCAGACCCCACTGTAGGGATAATAGATGTTTATGCAATGACACTTTCTTTCTAATCTTTGTGATTTATCTTAATATTTTCCAATTGCTACCAAAAATACAAATAAATAGTGGGTATTTATAGTATTATCTAAACTAAGGTGATTCATGAGTAGATCTAGGAGTGATTATGACAAGGTAGAAAAATAGTTTGTGCTTGAGATGACTAAAGATACTGATTCTACTAAATTTTGAGGAAAATACATGAAACTAACACCTACTAACCCTGAATAATTATCAAAACTAAATAAATGTAGTTGAACCTTCTAAGGAAGGAAAATACATATGTCTAACAAAATACATTTCAGAAGATAACTTACTCACATTAAACTACATAGCAAATCTAATAGCAAATGAGATGAAAATAGAGCAAGTATACTAACATATTAGTCAGCCTAGCATTAAGCTCAAACTAATAGATGCATGTATAAAATGTAATTTCCAAATAAATTTGTATAAAATAAACAATTAGACATCTAAAAGTTTGAGGAACAAAAACTATAGAAATAAACCATTAAGCACTATAAACAAACTTGTGAATTCTTTGGCTTTCTTGTATTAATTATTACAAATAACTATTTATAATTACAAATGAGGGAAAACCCACTGTTTACAGGCTTCAAAATGCCTATGAAAAGTTTTAGTGGGCCCATAAAAGGTACCCAATATATAACCAAGTGAAATTCCATACACAATATAATATCCTAAATTTAAATTTACAAAACATTTTGGAATATTCCTAAGATCCTTGAGCCTATTGAGATGCTTGTTACTATTGATGTTGTTGTATTTGATTATTTTCTGCTTCTTCTTTCATCCATACCTATGCATAGGCCTAGTAATCCTATTCAATTTAAGCATAGTCTAACATTATGGGCCTAAATAAATTAGGTATTCCCTAGATCAGCTTGCCATGATCCATGAGTATGGGCCTCAATACTTCCTTAATTTACTCCACTTTCTATAACCTCTGATTGGAAAATTCCATAATATCTATCACCTCAGTATCCATCTTCTAACTAGATACATCATATTGGAATTTTTCAATGAAGACATTTATTTTTGCCCTAAAATATTGATCATCCATGAAAGAGCCATCAGGCTTGGTCACTCTAATGATCATGGCATCTTTTAGTAAGTGGGTTATCTTAAATTTAATTTTATCAAAGGATGGTCTGTGTAGGAATAATTTCTTTAAGAGGTAAGACTTTTAGGTTAATAAAATTATTGCTTCTTTCCACTCTCACCAATTTTTCTAGCTTGGTGTCATAGAGGGAAATACTTTGGTTAAGTTTAATGACCCCTTTGGCTTTCATGATCCCATCCTCCTACCTTTTATTCATAACCTTATACAAGTTAAAGACATTGTCATAACATTAATTATTGAAATCAAAGTGCTTTATGGTACTATTGGATCTAATTATTCCTTTAGCCTCTTCAACTTATGTTATATCCCCTTCACTAAGGCAATAGTAGATTCTATTTGTGCTTGTACTATAGATATAGGGTCATATGCATACTCTTATACCTCTCTAGGGATATCCTTGATCTTCTTAGTTAGAGTGAAGAGTGGTTCTTTGCTCTCATATATCATAGTCAAACTTGACTATGGCTACTCCACTTGTCTCCTCACTACTCTCTTTATAGTGTTATTTTTTGCATCAAACCTCATGCCAACTTGGGGTGCAACTTGGCTTGCATGGGGCCTTCCTTTCCTTATTGTCTACATCATGTCCCTTACCCAATTTTACATAGCTATATATGGTGGCTATGATGGGAGTGTCTAATTAAAAGAGGATGAAGCCAAGTTTTTAGAAAGGATGAATAAATTGGCTGGATATAATTGACCAAGTGGATCAAATAAGGACTTGGCAAGGCCCAAGTTGAGAACAAATAAGGGAAACATTAAAGGATGAATCATTTTTGTTGTTATAATGAGGTAAAGTCGTTTATGCTAAGTGAATGACTTTGAAATGGGTTTTAGTTACCTTATGGATATACGGGAGCCAAGGTTGAGTGATGCACTTGATGTGGTAAACAAAGAAGGAGTAAAACCCATAGCTTGGCTAATACTAGTGCTTTGGGAGCTTGGTGGAGGTGGAATGGGAGATGAATTAGGGAATTATGCCCTTAAAGGAATCAATGGTATGGGATGTAAACATGGGAGTGTGAGAAAAAGTAGGAGAAATTATAGATATACCAATGACTAAGAAAGAAGAAAATGGTGGATTAATTATAGAGGGATATTAGGAAGCTGATGAAGGGAAAACTCCTCTTCTCATTATAGTCTTGGGGGACCTCTTCCTTGTATAAATTTTTTAAATAGTCCTCCCAATGAGCACTCATAGTCCCTTCATTGAAACCTCAATTCCTTATTTTCCTTCCTTAAGATCAATGAAATTAGGATTTGGTTGACCCATGTTTTCTATGTAAGCTTCCTCAATAGATACAGAGACTATTGTAGGCCCTTGTGAAAGGCTAGGCTGGTTGTTTGACTCTCCTTATTTAGAGCTTGAAGGCATGTCTTGTACACTTGGAATGGCCTGAAGTGGAGGCCTGTAGGGCCTATTTTTGATAAGAGGAATTTTAACCTCTTTTCCATCCTCTTCTTTCTCCTCATAGTCTACATTGAACATGCTCCCATGAGTTGGGGGGAGTTGAAGCTTTACTATGTCTTCCTTCCTCCTTTATTAGTCAATCCTTATTTCAAGTGTTATATTCTTCCTTATAGATTTTTTTAATACTACCTCATCATTCATTACATCTAGGTATATCCATTTGTGCACATCTTTTTTATTCCTATATTTCATAGTCACATCCCACTTTAACTTCAGTAGGTGTTTGATAATGACTTGGTTTGGATCATGTATCGTAAATTCATCCTTGGGAAATAGGTATAAGTCCCTATGCCTTAATGTCACTATTATGTCTTTCCATTTCATCACCTTGGATATACATAGATGGTAAAGAGCCTTGTGGGGGGGTTTATTCCTCTTGAATATGCCATCAAATCCATGGAGTAGTTGGTAGGCTATCTCTTCCTCTGCCAACTTCATCGATACATACCTAAGCAACCTAAGGGAGGCCACCATCACTCCTTCCACTCGAATAATCATGAAATTATTATATAGCCATAAGGTACCTATTTATCTCAATGCCTTTCTAGATTTTTATGTAACCCTTTACATTTCACATTAGGTGATGGATTTATAAATAGGAGGGTAGAAGTATTCTATGATTATCTTGATGTGGTGCCTAAAATAATGAATTTGCATCATATAATATGTCTAGGGCATAACTTCATCTCATGTAGGATTCCATGTGTTTGGTCCTAATTATGTAGATGTAAATATAACATCCAATAAATAGCTCATCATGTAGAATGGATCCTCATTTTGAAATGTATCATACATAGCTAAAATCAGGTTGCTACTAATAATATCCCCAAGTGAGGGGATTTATTGATCTTCCAAAATTATTTGTAATAGTGGGATAACCCTTATATCTATGTATTCAATTTATGCATTACCAAATAATATATTTATTATGGAAAGTATAATATTTACTTCTTATCTTAACTAGGAAATGGATATATTCCTTAGGTCATCCATGAAGACTCTAGTTGGGTTTGTTACCCATGAAGATAAGACTATCTTCGACCTATGTGCCTTATACTAGTTGTCAATAATGCTCTAGTTATAGTACAACTATGATAGGGGTAGGTAATAATATTTTTCAAAACTTGAACCCATAATGAATTAAATGAGAAAGCCTTGGTTCACTAACTTGAGAAATCCATCTTTGCATCTTGACCTCCCAAAGATTCCATAGACCAAGTCAACACATGGCATGACCTTTGGTTTCACTACAACCTTTTGAAGGATAATAGCTTCAATTACAAGGATATATGAATTAAGATGAATAATATGGGGTATGGTTTTGGATTCATCAAGATCCATATCTCCCTTGAAATTATAATAAACATTGTTACAATGCATGTCCCCTAAGTTTATGGATTTAGGGATAAACTCTGTTTCCTTAAACATGATTGAATTACCATATTGAAATATAAAATCATCACTTTTGAATGAAATGTACTTACCTAGGGTGGAAGGTCCTATTTTTGCAATTTTATAGTGTTTGGGTAGTAATTATCATTTTTTGGTTTCCTATCTTCAACTTCTAAGCTTTCATAATGGTGGCATGGGTGTAACTTGTGAATTAGATCAAACTTGGTTGAATTGAGAATGTACACAATAGAGAGAGAAAATTCTTAGGGATTAAAATGAAAAAATAGGTAACAATAGTTGAGTTGGGTATCCATTTTTATATTTCCATGATTAATGAAATGTTTTATGGTGTTTCTTGTTCATTCTATATTAATGATGAACTTGTCACCTTTGCTTTCGAAACACCCAAACTATTGATTTTGGCATTTAATTGCTTTTAGAATTAAAATTTATCACTAATTAACTTTACATTCACCATAAATTTTATCTTTTAATCTAAATGTTTCCACCTTTTGACACATAGCATGCCACCTCAAACCCACTTGGGCATTCATAGGGCTTGAAGATGACTAGGCTACTTAGTCAACTCAAATATGGACATGTGGCACTTTTTGATTACTCTCATCCCCTTAGGTTATCTTAGTGTGATGATTCATTTGTGATATTCCATGTGGAATATCTTTATTTTTAGTGAGCTTTTAAGTGGGGTCCTCTATCTTTGGTTGGTTGTGGGAGTGCCATGTGTTGCTCTCATAGGCAATCAATTTTTTTAATTTTCTAGGTGGATCTATCATAGATGATCATGGATTTACCTTGATAGGTGTCACGTTTAGAAGGTCTATAGGAAACTATTAGCAAATTTGTTTCAAATATAAGGCTTAGGTGGAGCCATGTGTCACTCTTAGAGATGGGCTAGCCAATCTCAAGATGTAATTTTGTGAGACTAATAGGTGGTATCATCATGTGATTTTAAGATAGACACACATTTATTTAGATGAAATTGTAATGATCTTGGGTTTTAGTTCCATGGGAATGACATATGGCATCATCTCATAGGTCTAGTGGGGATGCACATCACTTTGATGGGCCTTTTGAGGTGTTCTAATGGATCCTTGGATAGAAGTAGTACATACATGATAAGTATCATCATCATGTGGATCCATAGGGAACATGCATCATTCTTATCAGCTTCTCTTCATTCTTCTTCCACTTGTCACTCTTAAAAAGGGCCATGGAAAATTATACACCATCGAGCCTTGATCAGATGGCTTGGATGCATCCACATGTCCTTATATCTCTCATAAACTTTAGATCAAATATGATGTAGTGTTGACATGTGTCATTATTATATGAATTTAAAGGGGACACACGATACTTTGGTAGACTGCTTGAGTCTATATGATTACGTTTGAGACACATGGTGACATCTTATGGGCTTCAATATTTTTTTATGATGTGTGGTGACTTGAATTGAATGGCCTTATTTATTAGAGCTAAGATATTGACACATAGCCTATGGTTTTGAATTCTAATGGATAACTCCCTCATAAGCTTTTAGGATGACTCCACATGGCTCACGGGTTTTATAGACTTGTTCTAAGTGTCTTGAATGAGGCAAAAAATAATTAAGGCATCATAAACGATGGTGAGGTGGACACCTATCCTCTTTAGGTCAAAATCTTAAATTTGATTTCCCACAAGGCATCTCAAATTGATACTTTAACTTTAATGTCCTGTGAAGCCAAGTAAGAAGTTGAATTAGACTTATGAAAATTTTAAATGCTCATCATAAGCAAATTAAGCAAGTCTAAAGCAAAATTAGGTATGTAAATTATTTAAACAAAGTGTATGGTTAGTCTAGTAAGATTTTCCAAGGCTTGTGGCTTTCATGTTGATTTTAAAACTAGGAAGAATCTTCTTGGTGAAGGCCTGTCTACACATTTTTTAAGCATTCATGGTTAATAATTTATTTTTTGAATGAAACTTGAAGAAAATTTGCAATAAATTGAATATTTTTGAGTGTTAATAAGTATTTCAAAATGAATAATTAACTATAAATTACTATTAATTATTAAATCATATTGGTTATACAGATAAATGACTTAGAAACCTTAGAATCTTAGGCATTTTGAAAAATTTAGGAAAGGAGGGTCCCCATTCTAGGAATAGGGGGTAGATGAGCATCAATAGATATAAAGAGGGAGATGTTATCCATGGGTAATGGGAATGTTAGAGCCACCATACCCAAACTACTTGGTACTTAAAGCACCAAATGGATTATCTCATGAATCTTGAAAGTAACTAATAGAAATAGAAATATTCCACTGAAAGAATTACCTAGTAGAAAAGGATCTCCAAAAAGGTCATTGGATATCATGATATTGTAGGACATGGAAGAAACAAAGGTTTTTGAACATGTGGAAGGAAGTGCTTTGACTAGAGAGTATAGAAAACATGGGGGTGGTAGGTATTAGACATGTCACATCTAGTCATATGCCCATCACTCCTTGAATTACTCTTTTGATATTATATACATTTTTTTGCTTCCATTTGGGCTAATACCTACATGTGTAATTACTTTGAGAATGTTGGTCTTACTTTGGAAATAAAGAGCATCACTAAAATATTCATACTAGTTTTGGTAAAAGTAATAGCAACTATTATGTTTAACCCATTAATGAAACCAAAATCATAGATTATGAGAGCAAGTGCCTTATCATTTTGCCTCATGATCTAAGAAGCACGATTAAGGTAAGGTACAATTTCTACCCCTCTAAAATTCTAGACTATTTTAGAGTAAGTGCCATATATTATACATTATTTAAATAAGGATAATAAATCCCTCACATAATGTTTGGTTGCATTTGGAGATAAACTAATCACTTACAAAGCATAATGCTCTATAGCCATGTTTCACAAATATTTTTCTACCTCCATTTGATTGATGTTGTAAAAGAATCAACTGACACAACAAATACCAACAAAAATATTTCCCAAAAAAAATTTGTATGCAAGTTTTCTAAAATTAATCAATGCCCCATATTTTCAAGTATATTGATCCATAGCAACATCTTAACCATAAGAAGAAAGGAATTATAATTTTTCTACTAAAATATGTGTCTCCTTTATAATTGCTCTTTATTATCTAGGTTATGGTAAATATGACTATGATCCATTGATGGATCAATCTAGGTGGAGAGGTCATTAGGTGTTTGGAGGGTGAATAAGAATAAATATTAGTGAAAACCAATGGCAAGTGGAGAAACAATGGGCTCTACAACACCATGGAAGCATATAACAATTGTAGGAGATCCCTTTGAATAGAAATGGGTGTAGAGCTATAACACCACCTTCAAAACCTATCCATAATTTTTTTATAATATAGAGATGCTAGGAGCAAGCTATCATAGGGATAAATAGAATAATAAAGACTAAGGATTACAAAAAATTCTAGATCCAAATTAAAATAGCCTACAAACTATAATAAAGGCATAACTTAGTCATGTTGAACAATGAATATTAGAGATAGCTATGATACCATGAAATAAATAACAAAACTCTTCATCCAAGATCTCTCTAAGAGATCATTACTATAGCCATGAGAGCTTCACCATACATATAATAATTAACCTATTTCTATTCTCTATTAGATTATTATAGTCTAGTGAAGAGGAATATATATAAGGAGTAGGGGGAGTTGAATCATAGGAGAGCTCACTATGAGACTAACTGTAAATCACTATGGAACTTATAAGAGAACTCACAGTAGCACTTAGTTAAACTCCATGTGGAAATATAAGTGGAACTCACCCTCTCACCCACTTATACCTAAGCATGTTAAAACTAAATGTGTATGGATAATCCATTTTATAAATAAATAGAATAGTAAAGATTCTAGACTAACATGGTAATGATTCAAAATGTAATTTATGCCACCACAACATTTAAGGGTTGTCTTTGGGCATAATGAAATGATATGACTATCATCCATAAAAAGTGTGTTTATATAATCATTAAATTTCTTTCATTGCATAATTCAAACATAATCATATCCAAGTTTATTATACCATACAATAAAGCAACACATATTAATTTATAAAGGTGCAATGCTTTTTGCAGAGAAGAAAACCATTGAGAACTAATATGTTATTTTGTTTGTTGTTCCCAAAATCAGCTACACTCATTTTTGGAACAACCCCTACGAAACTTGTCTGTTTCATGTTTTTCACTCTAGGTTCATCTTTCGAGGCAAGTTTCTCTTGATCTCAGGTTTTGTCAACTGACATCTTTGAAAAGTTTATGGCCTTACTTCGTTATGATTTCCCAGAAAATATTAAAATCATTATGAATTCGATGCGATCAGAATGTCAAAATTTTGATAAATTTCAAAGAGTTAGTATTTTTTTTAGCTTTTATGCAAAGGTGGCAATTTTTGTCACCATTACATATTTTTTAGATTTTATGCAAAGGTGGCAAATTTTATCGCCATTGCATATTTTTTAGATTTTATGCAAAGGTGGAATTTTTTGTTGCCATTGCATATTTTTTAGCTTTTATGAAAAGGTGGCAATTTTTGCCACCATTGAATTTTTTTTTCTCTCTTTTCACTTTAGCATGGATCGATGGTGATTTTTGCTGCCAATACAAATATCCCCCATATGCGAGGGTGGAAATTTTTACCATCCATGCATGTATCCTCTTGAATTTCATAACTCTAGGGTATTTTTAAGTTTACTTTTTTGAGCCCACTTTCATTTTTTTGGGGCCTGCTCATGCCTTGGCCCTTTCGAGCGCATTCCCATAATCATGATCATCAAACATGAAATTTTCCTATATTGCTAATTTTTTTCTGATTGCACAATCATGATTCTTATTACAGTTTCTTTAAAGGATCCCTCTTCATCGATGTCTTTTCAACAAAATTTCTTCTAGATCACTGAAGTTTCTCCAAATAAGCGAAAGAAAATGAAGTACAAGTATCAAGGTGTTTTTATAATCACCTTAGTTTCTTCTAATGTTGACAAAATTAAGGATATAGAGATCGAGCATGTGGATATGGATGAGTTTGTAGAAAGAACCAAATCAAGCAATCCCAGCCATGAAATGAAGAAGACTAGCAATAAAGATTGAAGTTGTTCTTCCATGCTTTATTAAAAATGCACTTTTGTAATCACTTTGGACATTTCCACATGTACTTTTGTTATGTGTAAATACATGTAAAAATCTATAAAGTCTCAAAGTCAACAAAGATTCTCACCTTTGACTAGGTTATAATATTTAATTTTTTTCTCAATTCTCAAGGCTTCTCCCTATATATAGAGGGATCCTCTTTTGTAATGGGAGATATTTTTGATAATAGAGAGAAAAAAATCTACCCAAATTGAGATGATTCCTAAGACTTTGAGCTCAGATTGTAAATCATATTTTATTGAATGAATGAGAAAGTATGTTACTTTTAGAATTTGCGTTGGAATAACTTATGTTACTTAGGAGATCGTTCTTATGTCTTTTTCCTAATAATCTCTCATCTATTTTATTAAACAAGCAAAGTGTGAGGAAATTATTTGAAGGTGTCTTAAAGCCAATTATGGAGAGACTTTGTGCTACTACAATTGTCTTTAGTCTTTCTATTTTCTATTTCTATGTAAAGGATCTTGGGATGAATTTGTGCCCCCATTATCCTTCGTATATTTCACTATTTGGTAGTTGAGGTGGAGACTTTGTGCTACACCTCATTCTGCTAGTTACTGCATCTTGTTACTGATTACTACCCAGGAAGAATTCCTATTATTTTTTGAATATCAATTCTGAAAGAAGAGAAGTGCCTTCAGTAATTTCACCTGAATTCTCCTTTGATTTGTGAACATCATCTTTGAAAAAAGAGAGATGGATGGTATTATCCTACCTTGAGTGTTATTTTCTTCTTATTTATATATATAACATATCATAGTTATAGGGAACCTCCCCTTGATGAGAGGAGAGATTTGTCCCCTTTTGATGTGGTAGACCTGAACATTTGGTAGATCAATCTCCTTGTATTATGGTTGATATACCCATTTTTTTGTCAGTTGCTTGATGACAAAATATTCACCCAACAACTTTTGGTGATTCTACTGGGGATATTACGTGCGGTCTGAAGCCTCAAGCTTTAGATTAAATCAATTCTTATCCTTATCCATTTCCATTTTATATCTATTTTCATTATCCATTTCTATTATTTTTATTATCATTATATAGCCTTATTCATACTCTAGTAGCTCCACACTCTACCTTGACACGAACGTGCACTTTGAACCCCCAAGCTTCAAATTAAAGCATTCATAGTACTTGTTTAGTTTTACACTTTGGTAGATCCATCGTATATGCGAAGTCAGAGAGCACAAGGCATTGTTGATCCTATATTTGAGTTGGTATAATGAAATAATTTTGATATTTTTCCTCCACCATCTCGACTTCAGCAAATCAGGATTTCCCTCCTACTAGCATTAGATCACCCATACTAGGTGAAGCTTCTAGTCTCAGTACTAGTAAGGTCTTGTCCATACTTACCCCACCAAGATTTTTTATCCCACCATTTAATCAACATATTATGGCAGTCCAAGGCCCTTGGGGCAACACTTTTGGCCCTCTTAATCTGACCTCACCTTTAGATGAACTACCCCATAGTTCAAGAAATAATTTTCCCAAATTCTATGGTGATGGAAAAGTTCATCTAGATGAACATATTTTAGTCTTTTACATAGCATCTAGTGTGTTAGGCCTAGAGTATGAAGACATAGCAATTAGGATATTTGTTTAAACATTCCAAGGCACTATTGTAGACTAGTTTTGTCATTTACAGGTTCAGTCTGTGACTGACTGGAACACCCTCAAAGCCAAGTTTGAAGCAAGGTTCAAGCCTATAGAAGATGCACATGCCCTGCTAGCCCATGTCACATAAATGAAGAAAGAGCCTCATGAACCTATGATGGAATTCATTTCTAAGTTAGATAAGATGAGGAATAAGATTCCCATGATTACTCAACTGATACCTGAGAATCTCAAATGCTTCTTCATCAACTCTCAGCTACTTGAAGTAAGTTTCTTATTGAGACGGGTTGGCCACATAGACCTTGTTACAACTCAAGATTTGGCCACTGAGGTAGAAGATGATCTTATCTTAGCAGGAAATATAAGAAGAGATCTTAACAGAGGTAAATATTCTTCATCTTCTAAATATTCATCTACAAGCACCACTGATCCCATGGTGAAAAAATTGACAAATGAGTTGCTAGCTCTCAAGAAGTAAATGGTACAAGGGATGTCTGCTCCTCCTTCATACTAAGATATGCCAAGGAGAAATTTTCCCAATCATTCATACTAAGGCAATGTTTGCAAGGGATCAAGGGCAGCCAAATCACCTTCCTCCCTTACCAAGGAAGCTTACCATCGAAGCAGCACTGGCTAACTCAATAGTTGGTTACCTTGAAGCTAAACATGATTTGTCATTCCAACCTGAGTTAAACCAAGAAGATGATGTTAATCTATTTACAAAAGGAGAAGAAGAATTAGCTAGTGAACTCTAACATTAATTTCCTAAATTATCATGAAGAAGCTAAAAGTAAGCCATAAGTGTTTGATGGATCATACGTTGTATTTACCTGATCCCAAAACTAGTTAGCTCAACAAACTAATAAACAAAAAATAGGGGAAGAATATCAACTAGCAATTTCAATTGCTAAAAGAGGGACCACTCTACCTTTTTGATCAAAGGACCCAGTGATCACTAAAAAAGTAAGTACATCAAATATTCCTTTCTCTTCTGCTTTAAATCTTCAGACCAATACCACCCCCCTTAAAAACTAGAAGGATGAATTGCCTTCCCCTATTTCTAATTCATTTCAGTCATTTGATATAATTGACCATGTTAAGAAGGCCAAAATTCAAATGTCTGAGTTTGAATTCTCACAATCTAACCCTAAGCAATTGGATAGGTTAGTTGAATGTGTAAAGAAGAAATCCATCCCTACAAGACAAGAAATTTTGAAAGTAACCCCTGGTCCTCTTAAGAACACATCCACCCAGAATAACCTTGTCATTACTCCTCCAGCTACCCCTGGGAAGACAAAACCATTTTATGTCTCCTTGTTGATAAATGGACACAAGTTGAGAAAATGTATAATAGATTTTGGTGCCTCCGACAATGTTATGCCTAGCAATGTGGCAGATTCTCTTGGTCTCACACTAAGCAATACTTTTGGGAGATTTTTCTCCATGGAAAACAAACAAGTGCCACTTCTAGGACAAACCAAGGATGCCCAGTTTGCATTCACAGCCTTCTTAGAAAAAAAAATTAAAATGATAGTCTTGGTGGCCTATGTCCTAGCCTCATATGACATTATTCTTGGGAAAATTTTTGCAAGGACATTAGTGGAGAATTGAGCATGGACCTGTCTGAGGTGAGGATCCCTGTCAAAGGTGTAATGCAGAGGATACTCCCTAAGAAGGAGTAAAGGTACATTATCACCCAAATGTTAACCCTTGAAGCTCAAATTATATTTGAGTCTTTAGGCAAGAGTAATTATTTTTTGTCTACTGAAGAAGTTTCTATTACAGTTGATGAAATTCTTGTAGGTGGTGATCCAAAAATTGATTTAAAAAAGACATTAGAAGAATTGGTAGGGCATAATACAGATGAAAAAGGATCATCCCTCTCTAATGAATGATGTTTAGATCTTAGAATTTGATGGTAGTAATTCTTCTACCATTTCTAGAGTTGGAGTTATTTTAATACCTCCTTAAGGAGATATTTTCCCCTATGCATATAAGTTATAGTGCAACAATGCTAACAACACTGTTGAATATGAATCATTGTTGCTCAGTTTAAAGGCCACACAAGACAAAGGTGTCAAGATTCTTCATGCCCAAGGAGATGTTGAACTAGTGGTTTGTCAGGTGAGGAACCTGCATCAAATCAAGAACAAAAAATTGTGACATTACCATAATCTGGTATGGGATCAAATTGAAAGTTTTGAAGCTTTCAATATTACTGTAGTGCCTAGAGAGCTTCATTTTCATATAGATTCATTGGTTATCCTTGCAACCTTCATGGTTTCTCACCCCAATTTCAAAGATAACAGGTACACCATCAAACTGGTCTTTTGACCAAGTGTACTTGATAATGCCAACCATTGGTAGGTGTCTGATAGAGACCATCAAATCATGAGCTCAACTAAAATAGAAGAAAAATGAATTATAGTAATGGACCATACTACTACACATCAAAATTAGGAAAAGAAACTCTTCTACAAGAGAGCAAGGATTCATGATTTTCATACTGGAGATCGAGTCTTGCTATTGGGCAAGAGGAGAAAACAAAAGGAAGGCACAAAAAACTTGATTCTTGGTGGAGAGTTCCATTCACCAATCACTAATTTTGGGGTGAAAATGGTTTCTTGCTAGTGTATCAGGATTAAATTCCATTTTCATTACCTCACAGTAGGTGGCATCTAAAGCATTTCAATTTTTGAAGTATTAGATGAGAGTAGTATATTTGTATAGTCATTTAGTTTTTTTTGTTTGTTTCATTTTATTTTATTGTTGTACCTTAATTTTTGGCTAGCATGACTCTGTATCCCAATGGAATTCATGAAGGCAATGGAGATTCTAGTTACTACTTCAATTGTTTTTACAATTGATGGAAGTTTCCCAATAGGAGTCAGCTGTTGTTCCCAAAATCAACTACACTCATTTTTAGAACAACCCCTATGAAACTTGTTTGTTTCATGTTTTTCACTCTAGGTTCATCTTTCAAGGAAAGTTTCTCTTGATCTCGGGTTTTGTCGACTGACATCTTTGAAAAGTTTGTGACCTTACTTCATTATGATTTCCCAGCAAATGTGAAAATCATTGTGATTTCGATGCGATTAGAATGTCAAAATTTTGATAAATTTGAAAGAGTTAGTATTTTTTTTAGCTTTTATGCAAAGGTGGAAATTTTTTCCGTCATTGCATATTTTTTAACTTTTATGCAAAGATGGCAATTTTTGCTTCCATTGCATATTTTTCAGCTTTTATGCAAAGGTGGCAATTTTTGCCGCCATTGTATATTTTTTAGCTTTTATGCAAAGGTGGCAATTACATATTGTTTAGCTTTTACGCAAAGGTCACAATTTTTTCCACCATTGCATATTTTTTAGCTTTTATGCAAAGGTGGCAATTTTTGCTGCCATTGCATATTTTTTAGTGTTTATGCAAAGGTGGCAAGTTTTGTCGCCATTGCATATTTTTCATATTTTATGCAAAGGTGGAAATTTTTGCTGCCATTGCATATTTTTCATATTTTATGCAAAGGTGGAAATTTTTTCTGCCATTGCATATTTTTTAGCTTTTATGCAAAGGTGGCAATTTTTGTCACCATTGCATATTTTTCAGCTTTTATGCAAAGGCAGCAATTTTTGCCACCTTTGCATGTTTTTCAGCTTTTATGCAAAGGTGGCATTTTTTTCGCTCTTGCATTTTTTTTCTCTCTTTTCACTTTAACATGCATCGATGGTGATTTTTTTTTCCAATACAAATATTCCCCATATGCGAGGGCAGCAATTTTTGCCACCCATGCATGCATCCTCTCAAATTTTCTAACTCTAGGGTATTTTCAAGTTTGCTTTTCTGAGCCCACTTTCCTTTTTTTTGGCCTACACATGCCTTAGCCATTTCAAGCATATTACCATAATCATGATCATCAAATGTGTAGTTTTCTTAGATTGATAATTTTTCCCCTGATTACAGGATCACGATTCTTATTGCAATTTCTCTAAAGGATCCCTCTTCATCAACATCCTTTCAATAAAAGTTCTTCCAGATCATCTGAAGTTTCTCCAAAGAAGTCAAAGATAATGAAGTACAAGTATCAAGGTGTTTTTCCAATCACCTCAGTTGTTTCTAATATTGATGACATTAAGGATATGAGAGATCGATCACATGGATATGGTTGAGTTTGTAGAAAGAACCAAATCAAGCAATCCCATCCATGAAATGAAGAATACAGGAAATAAATATTGAAGCTACTCTTCCATGCTTTATTCAAAATGCACTTTAGTAATTGCTTTGGACATTTCCACATGCACTTTTGTTATGTGTAAATACATGTAAAAATTTGGAAAATCTCAAAGTCAACAAAGACTCTTACCTTTGACTAGGTTATAATATTTAAGTTTTTTCTCAATTCTTAAGGCTTCTCCTTATATATAGAGGGATCCTCTTTTGTAATGGGAGATCTTTTTGATAATAGAGAGCAAAAACTTTGCCCAAATTGAGATGCTTCTTGAGACTTTGAGCTTAGATTGTAAATCATATTTTCTTGAATGAGAAAGCAGGTTACTTTTAGAATTTGCATTGAAATAACTTATGTTACTTAGGAGATCATTCTTATGTCTTTTTCCTAATAATCTCTCATCTATTTTATTAAACAAGCAAAGTGTGTGGAAATTATCTAAAGGTGTCTTAAATCCAACTGGGGAGAGACTTTGTGCTACCACAATTGTCTTTAGTCTTTCTATTTTCTATTTATGTGTAAAGGATCTTCGGATGACTTTGTGCCCCCATTATCCTTTGTATATTTCAATATTTGGTATTTGAGGTGGATAATTTGTGCTACACCTCATCCTTCTAGTTATTGAATCTTGTTACTGATTACTACCCAGGAAGAATTCCTATTATTTGCTAAATATCACTTCTAAAAGAGGAGAAGTGCCTTCAGTAATTTCATCAGAATTCTCCTTTGATCTGTGAACATCATCTTTGAAAAAAGAGAAATGGATGGTATTATCCTACCCTGAGTGTTATTTTTTGCTTATTTATATATATATAGCTTATCATAGTTATAGGGAACCTCCCCTTGATGAGATGAGAGATTTGTCCCCTTTTGATGTGGTAGACCTACACATTTGGCCAATCAATCTCCTTGTACTATGGTTGATATACCCAATTTTCCATTAACTTCTTGATGACAAGATATTCACCCAACATTTTTCATTACCATCCTAATATTAGTCATAGGTGAAATAGTTTCAATACTTAAATTAGCTAAAATAATTAATAGTCTATCGATTTAAAAACATGGTGTGACCATGCTTAACATGTAACAAATAAAAGGGAACATCTTTTTTAAAATAAAATTATAATAATGTGACCAATAGTCCATAATATGATATAATTATGACATATATTCCATCCATAAGATAAAACACCTACTACAAAATAATTACTTTCAGCATAACATCACCGAATGTGAAAGAGTGAAGGCACAATGTAGTTTTATGACAACCACTATATGGTTGTACATGCCTATTTTTATGCTCATTAGAATGAAATAAATCATATAACATGGTTTTACATGGTTTAAACCTATAACCATTACATCATACATAAATAAAATACATATTGGAAAACTTCAACTCATAATCTAATTCACAACTTCTCCAACTAAGTCATGTATACTTAGCATGTTACCAAGTGATGTAAGATTCAAAATATGTATTCAAAATCCTATTAATATGGTGGTACATAAATTTTTATTTTCACACAACATAATAAGATAAACATGTAACCTGGTTATAGGTTTTCATCTCCTACAACCAACACATTTTTATAAATCACATGATGCATGTTTGTGAGACAAGTAGTTTAACAATGACAAGCCATTATTAAATACTTTAAATAATTCCAATATAAAAATAATCATTTATAAATAATATATCTTACATGAGATGCCATAATATCACTATGCATCTACCAAATGAGTGTATAATCATATGATCAAATACAACCAAAAGCATTATACAAGAAGGAATAAATTTCATAATTCAATAACATCTAAAGAATATTATTTCACTAATAAGAACCATATTAACTTGTTATATACATAAATGGGATGAAATAAAATTTCAATAATATTTTATAAAGTATCTTTAGCACATGAATCCAAGTGAAAATCACATCTACTAGTAAGAGGGTGAACCAATGCATGCAGTCCAATTAGTCCAACCATATAGTGGCCCTAACCACCCCATCTAGCTGAATAATTCCAATATAAAAACAATCATTTATAAATAATATATCTTACATGAGATGCCATAATATCACTATGCATCTACCAAATGAGTGTATAATCATATGATCAAATACAACCAAAAGCATTATACAAGAAGGAATAAATTTCATAATTCAATAACTTCTAAAGACTATTATTTCACTAATAAGAACCATATTAACTTGTTATATACATAAATGGGATGAAATAAAATTTCAATAATATTTTATAAAGTATCTTTAGCACATGAATCCA
>JARHVA010001362.1:777500-952500 GCA_037957365.1 Torreya grandis
TAGAATTTCAAATCTTCCTAATCAAGACTTTACATTAGTCCTTTCAATAATAAAATCAACATACCTTCCAATCTTGATTTTAAACAAATCAAAAATATTCCTTTCAAAATGTTAATTTTAGGTATACACAAAATAATACCTTGTTCACATCATCATGTTTGCACTTACTAGCCAACACATGTCTTAAATTATAATATTCCTTCTAGATCACTATTTTTAGTAAATCAACCTTACCCCATTCATAAAATGAATGATTTTATATGCCAATACATGTCTATATTTTAGCAAGTTTAACCTTGCCATTTTTACATAAAAGTCAAATTGTTAGGACTAATTTGTGCTCAACGAGGCTACAATAGAGAGATTTCACAAGGGTAATTTTTACAAAAACCTCTAAGAGGAAGATAAAGGTACAATCAATCCATAAAGTGACCATTATGCATAAATATCTCACAAACAACTTGTGGCACTCATGTACATAACCCAAATGAATTAGGTGGCTACTTCATGCAAAAAGGAGAAGTGGGTTTTCATCCTACATGAAACTCCACTCTCTATCCCATACCTATTATAATCATCATTAATATAGTGTTTATTCACACTCAATCTCATAATTTCATGAATTTTCATTACTAAAGTAGTGATGTGGGATGACAACACATAATACAATCATTATACCCTAGTACATTTCAATTAATAGAGGCTAATGGGAAAGTTACATCACAAGTAGTTATAATCACATTACTACATATTAACATGTTAACTATTGTCACTTGGATTTTCACCCTTTTAGGATATGTCTCATATCTCCTCATCCAAGTGGTACAATGAAAACATCTCACTTGTTATGGGTAATCAATTTGGTGAGATGAATATCTAGAATTAAGGGCTAGCTCCATAAAATTTTTATTGAAATGCTTTCAATTATACTAACTATTTGTTTGTGGTGAAAAATGGTTAGATTTTGCATGAAATAAAACCTATTATATGGGATGATGCACCAATATGTTTACCATAAGACTATCATAATCTATCACAAAGACACAAGGTATATAACACTAATCTAAGAGTCTTAGAATGCACTAACATCAATATTTCAATATGAAGGTGGCATGCATGAATACTATCCAAGTTAAGTGGATCCATAGATTATTTTAAGATACTAAAGGATTCATGTACACTTAAAAAATATCCATAAACTTAACAACACTTCATATGACCTGCTAGGCATGAAATCACTTGCATTAAACATGGAAAGATTGAGATAAAGCAAGGATAGATGAATATCTCTTAACCATTCACTATGCATCTATTAAAATAATTTGAAAATATGATATATGAACTCAAATTATATCTAATTTATTTTCTAAGTCAATTAAAATGTAAAATCTAATAAGGCTTCACCATACATGGTGTGGTATTAGATTACAAAAGTCAAAATGGCTAGTTCTTATAGAACTTAAGAGAGAGAGGAGAAGAGATAAGTCCAAAGGTCATAAGGAAACTTGTTAAAATAATAAAAGGAGTTAAATATGCATGATAATAATATGTGAAATGAACCATGTAAGGTTAGAAAGCACAAGTGTCACCCCAAGTCATGAAACTCTTGAAGTGTGGCATAAAAGTTGTCATTCTAGCTCAAAAAACTACCTTCATGATTTAGACCTATTTTAACATCCAAAAACTGATTATATATAGGTATAATGATTAGAATTAAGGGTAAGGATTTTATGAATGCCTCTCCATGCATTGGTTATAGTCTTGGTCACCTAGAATCATCTAGAAATGAGATATCACTATCTGCACTCTAAGAAAACTCCTCTTTCAGTCACCCCTCATACTTGGCCTCAAAATTGGATTTAGTTTTAAATGAAAATATATGTAAAGGAGTGGATTATACTTAGAAAGACTCTCCATGGATTTATAATAATTAGAAACACCTTAAAAATCCATCCACTTGAATTTTTCACACTTCTCACCATCTTGTTCACTATGCCAATTTTGTTGTGCTAATATGAAGTTGTTTATTGGGGTACATAAGAGTTTTTATAAGTAATTAAATTGAAATTGTGATTTATATTAAGTATTATTCTTCCCCTCCAAGTGATTGGAATCTCTTGAAACCTCATATAACCTAAATAATGCATAAAATAGTCAAGAAAATCGTATTTTTATGCTATATGTACATATTCTATACAAATCATCTTAATATTAGGGAGTATAACCAAGTATTATACCTCATACAATCATCATTATATAAAAATTATTCCATTTTTGTATCTTACCTTCTTCATTTCCTTCATCAGGTCTTAACTGAGGGTTTGTAAGGGTTTTAGGTAGTTTCCACTCTTAAGCTTTGTTCATAGAAATGAAATTTTGGAAATGTAAAAAAAATATCACAATAATGATTTAAAATGAACATATTAACCTCATTAAACTATATTTTCCTCCATGCACATCCTCAGAGGAGATGTGAGCCCTTAAAGTTACTATATCGAGCTCTTCTTTAAGTTCTTTCAAGCCTAAGTTGTCTTAAATCCAAAAAGTAGAATTTTCATGGTTTTATTTACATCTCAATAGATTAGATACATATTTTTTTCCCATAATATTCATGATATAATCCATCATAATTATTTCTTAATGTTAGAAATGAAAGTGACCTATCATTTGAAATCTAGGCCTAGTCATGCCTAATAGGCTTGCCTGCAAGTTTGAGGGTCCAGACCTCCAAGATGGGATTTATCCTATGGGATATTTATAATATTTTTTTATATTTCCATAAAATTCCCACACCTTATATAAATATTAAAATATCTCATGGTCATCCTTTCGTCACTCTTTTTCAAACCTGCTACCTTATGCATAAGGGGAAGTGCCCTCTATCTAAGACAAAATGTAGGGTACCTCCCCTATTTATTCAGATAGTTTGAAAGTTTTAGAAATTTATCCAAGTTATGGATAAAATATATACAAATTTTTATCCTTTTATAAATCTATTTGACCCCCAAATTCCTTAGATCTTGAAGCTAGACTATTTGAAGCTAGACAATGCAAGATGTAATATGTAGACTGTGTCTTGCTTGATTGAGGGTCCTTTTTCATCTATTTTAATTATATAAATGCATATGATGAGGGATAAATTTACACTTACAAAAAATTTACCATGGTTTTTTACCCTTTTTAAACTCTTCAAGTCATACCCTTGAGTTGACTGCTTAAGGTGTGGATAGTGTGTAGGGTTCTCAATATGTACTATGTAATACATCATAAGAACATTTTATCTACTTATTTCCATATAATTAGGGTATAATAATTCCATAATTACCATAATTAATTTATTATATTCCTAATGTATTCCTCCAACCTCTCATGTACCCTTCCATACACTTGAACTCACAAGACTGTGTAGGAGTTTGACCCTTGTAGGTGAATGGTCTATAGGTGTTTATCCCTATAATTAGTGCATGAAACTTAGATAAAGTTGATAAATATATCATTATATAATTTTAGGATGATTTTACACTTATTTTTACCCATTTTCTTCATCCTTTTTCTATACCAACACTCATAATTCACTTCCCAACCCATTGCTACCTATAGTTGACTGAATTGGAGCAAGTAGGGGCCTATGGGTGAGAATTAATATTAGGGAATATATCACCTTAAATTTTTATTATTTGGACCACTTGAAATCATCATTCATAAAAAAACATTTCTAGTTTCATTTTTAATCCTTTTATATAGATGATATAGAAAATGGCCTTTAGTTGCCGGTGTATTGTTTAAGAAGTAAACACTTGTAGGTGTATATGGGGGTCTAAAACACAACCTATGAACCTATTTGATGATCTCTTAGGTCAAAATTAGTCCTTTAAATAATTTTTAAACAATAAATTATGGTTTCAAGGCCTATTTTTCAACTTTAGGTGAAAATAGGTCTCTTTTGGACTCAGACTTATAGATGTCAATGAAGGATTTTAGTGTCTTTATAGGCAACTTTGAGCCTTCAAAATTCCA
The DNA here is from genome assembly GCA_037957365.1 of Torreya grandis. Lineage (NCBI taxonomy): Eukaryota > Viridiplantae > Streptophyta > Pinopsida > Cupressales > Taxaceae > Torreya > Torreya grandis. Next base: position 781,518 of record JARHVA010001362.1, read on the forward strand.
ACCTCTATTAGTAATGTGCCCTCAATATTTTGTATATATATTTCCATATGTATGGAATACAATATTTGGTCATTATATGCATCAAAACCTTTATTATCCCTATTATATGATCCTCAACAAAAGCCTTAGGACTATAATTTGTACTTTTGGGGACTATGTCCTAGAATACAGTCATTTCCTATTAGAAGGATTTATCACTCTTTACTTGCCCACTTAACATGACAAACAAGAATTATATGGTATTATTCAACTTTTTAGGACTTCAAGGAGATTTTTATCATGCCTCATCTCTACCTTATGATACTCCAGACCTCTGTTAAGCCACCTATAGGTGACCATTTGCACATATAGGCAAGCATGATTAGTAAACTAGTATAATACATGATTTGTGAGATTAAAAATAATTTTTATCTATTTAAATGATTTTAAATTAACTCCTTTCATGGATTATAACCTTGCTTAGCTCAAAATATCCTTAACATGATTAGTTCCATAAAGACACTTATAGATGAACATTTTCATGTATGCAGGTAGATAGTGAGTTGGAACCATGTCTGGTGTGTGGGATTTAAAAATAATTATAACTCATTATAATGTTAAAATTTATCCTCTCTAACTTGTGAAGGTTTTGATCAAGTCAAGATATCCTAATTTTAACATGATTTTCCTTTTCAAACACCTGTAGGTGTACACTATAATGGAAAACTATGTGTACGTGTAGTGTATGACTACAAACCATGAAGATGATTTATGGAATGAAGATATAATTAAAGGAAATCACACTTGAAACATGTAAACAATACATCACTATCCTTTGACACCATTACCAGGACTTGAAGACATTGAAAGTGGTGGGAAACTACCAATAATATCGAAAGTGTCTTCTCTTGCAACTTGAGATAGTTGGCCCATAAAAACAAATTAAAACATGAAACTAATAATTTAAATTATTTTATAATGTATAAAAAATGATCTAAGAACAAAATTAGAAAGTTAATTTTATGGAACTATCCATAAAAGAGAAAAACCTATAGGGTGCATAAATTAATAAGCAAAGTAGATAATCTAACTTCTTAAGAATGGTTCATAAAGCACAAGACACTATTACTATAAAAAGAAACATAAAATAAAATATGATTTAGTTTAAAATACACCTATAATATCATCTTTCTTGAAACCTCTCCTACTAATCGTACCAAGTATAAACTTGAAGACCATTTTTACTTACCAAGCCTAGTGAAAGGAAAGAGAAGTGGTTTTCTTCACTTCCTTGAGATTATAATAAAACTAATCAATATAATGAGTGTATGGAAGAAAAAGTTACTTTATTTAAATTTCATAAACTATAGGAGGCTGTAAAAGTCTTACACCTCATTAAAACTCCTCTTTTCTCTAATAAAACTACCTTTTTTCTAAGGAACCTGACACTTTTTAGTTATGAATAGTTTAAGAAGGCATAATAAGACACCTAGTATGTTAAATAACCTTTTTTAACCTTAAAATTTCCATAGTATCCCATACAAGTCATTAAAAACTCTTTTTTGACCCCCAAAATGACTCAAAAGGACATATTGACTAATAAGGCTAATGACCGAGGCTAATATAAAATTAAATGACATTAATTAACATATAATACACCCATTGAAATAATAATAAACCCCTTATAAATCTTTTAATATAAACTTTTTACCTATAGGGGTCCTAATTTGACCTACAGGGTCAAATTTGGTCAACAAATTGGTGACTCATAGGGGTAGTATGCCTATTATACTAGCTAGACTAGTAGCTTTATCAGTCTATTGGGATATGGAATCACATGTAAATGAATTTTGACATACACCTTTCCTTTAAAAAAAAACAAAGAGAAACTAATAAGAAGCAATACACAAGACAAGAAACTAAGCAAAAACACACTGTGCTTCATGAGTTCTTATCGAACACACATACTAAACTAAACAACTAACTTAAACACTAGCTAACCTAAGATTAAAAATCCCTCATGGATCAAAGTAGAAGTTTAAAACCTTCTTTGCTTCATGACATGAAGTATTTAGTGAGACATTTAGCCTTTTGACCTTTAGCATTGATGCATCTATCTTATTCATGGTGTTTTGCTAACTTCATTGGCATGATATTAAATGAGAACCAAATAGATCCATACATGTTGTATATGGAAATTAAATCTTATTTCATCCAAATAGTCTCAACCTTCTCATGTACTTGGCCTTTGATGTGAAATTTTTAAAACATGATAGTCCTTTCAACCTTGATCTCATCCTTGACATAATGTTCTTGATGTTTGGAAGCACCAAGATTTGTTACAACATCCCTAAATGTGGTTATACCTTAGATGAATCTATTGAATATATTTTAGGTATAAAAATATATTCCTTGACATCATTATCCATGTCTAAAACTTCTTGTACACTAGCATTATAAAATGGCTTCATGATAGCAAGTTCTTGACTAGTAGAATGACCTTCATCTTTATGTTTGATTGAACACTCAAGACCATGTTTATTAGACTCATCAACAAAATAGTCATTAGATATGAAATATTTTAGATAAGAACAAGCTTTACCAAAATTATCAAATTCATTGCATATGGCATTAAAAATTTTCCATAAATCTTCTTCCTTATAATGTCATCTTCAAGAGCTATTTCTTCTACCTTGGTCTCATGAGACTCTCTTAGGACTACCCATTCTTGAGGAGTGACTTGACCTTAATTATTAATAGTACACTCCACTTCATGCTTGAGATGGTCATCCACAACTTCATGATCAAAAATGGAGTTTTCTTTAAATACCTCTCTCTTTAAGTCTTGGCCACATTCCTCATGGATACACATCCCCTAAAAAATGGAGGCATTAAAGTCTTCTTCATCGACACACATCCCTTAAAATATAGAGGCATCAACTTTTGGATTATCCTTTTATTCACCAATGATATTCCCTATGGTGATTTATTCCTCATAGTCACTCATGAGATCTTTATTAGCCATAAATTGAGTTTGTTCTTCTTCACTTTCTTCTCTCAAGATGGGCTCTTATTCAAGAAGGGGTGAGGTAGAAGTTTGATGGATAGGATCATGTGAATAATATGTAGTATGAGTTATATTATATGGTTGATGAGTTTTATATGGGGTGTGAGGTCAAGGAGAAGGTTTATGAATGGATTTAGGAAAGATAAAAGCATTAGTAAGCTCATAGGGAAGTGAATTCTTGGTTTGATTAGAAGGAATGACATCTACATAAGTAGGAGCTACATATTTCCAATAATATCTTTGTGTATAATCCATGGAATCATCTAATTTCATATGAAAAGACTCATAGAAGTACTCTTGAGGCTAAAAGGCATCATGGTATGAATGATAGGGCTCATATTGGGACAAATAGAGAGGTGTTTCTTGATAAGTTTATTGGTATCTTTCCTTATAGGGTTTACAAAAACATGGTATCCATATAGAGAGTGAATTTAAGGGTTATAGGACTTCCATGGCTCATAATATTGATAGACATTTTGATAGGATTGTTAAGGGGTAAAAGGTGATTCATATCAAGGCTGATAAGAAGGCTCATCATAAGAGTATTGGCCATAAGCATCCATAACAAAATCATATGTCAAAGGAAACATAATAACTAACCAAAATTTTCAAATAGATATACTTGGGTTGGTTACAACTATAAGTTATCAATCATAGTTTCCATTGGTGTTAGCTTGCTTACTTCCAAAATCTAATTAGAGGGAAGACACACCAACAATATTCACACTCTCTTGGACCTTGGTCCCACCAGGCCTAACAAAAAAAATTGTCACTTGTATTTTCTCCCTTTGATAAGATGTCTCAAATATCCTAATCCAAGTGACACAATGGAAACATCTCACTTGTTTTGCATAATCAATTTGGTAAGATGAATCTTTAGAATTAAGGGATAACTCCCTAAATGTGTCTTGAAATGATTTCACCTATACTAATTGACTATTTATGGGGGAAAAGGGTTAGATTTTGCATGAAATGAAACCTATTATAGGGGTGATGTACCAATATGTTTACCACAATACTATCATACTCTATCACAAAGAGGCAAGGCATACAACAATAGTTTAAGAGTCCTAAAATTTACTAACAATGGTATTTCAATATGAAGGTGACATGAATGAAGACTATCAAAGGCAAATGGAACCATGGATCATTTTAATATACCAAAGGCTTATTTTTACACTAAATAATAGATCTATACACTTAAAAACACTTCATATGACCTGTTAAACATGAATTCACTTGCATCAAACATGGAAGGATTGAGAGAAAGCAAGGATAGATGAATGTCACTTAACCATGCACTATAAATCTCTTCACATACTTTTACAAGTTTATTTATGAAATCAAACTAGATTTAATTTATTTTCTAAGGTAATTATAATGTAAAAAATAGTAGGGATGCATAATACATGGTGTGGTATTAGATTATAAAAGCCAAAATGGCTAGTTCTTAGAGAGAGAGAGAGAGAGAGAGAGAGAGAGAGAGAGAGAGAGAGGAGAGAGAGAGAGAGAGAGAGAGAGAGAGAGAGAGAGAGAGAGAGAGAGAGAGAGAGAGAGAGAGAGAGAGAGAGAGAGAGAGGAGAGAGACAAGTCCAAAGATCACTTGTAAAACTTAGAAAATGAGTTACATATGAATGAGAAGAATATGTGAAATGAACCATGTAAGTTTAGGAAGCACATGTGTCACCCTAAGTCATGAAACTATCGAAATGTAGCATAAAAGTTCTCATTCTAGCTTAGAAAACTACCTTCATTATTTAGCCTTGTTGAACATCCCAAAAATAATTATGGATATATTTTATGATTGGAATGAGGGGGAAACTTTTCATACATTCCTATACATACAATTATTTTAGTCCTAGTCACCTAGAATCATTTAGAAATGAGTTATCACTACCTACACTCTAAGAAAACTCCTCTTTCAATCACCCCTCACACTTGGCCTCAAAATTGGATTTAGTTTTCCATGAAAATATATGTAATTTAGTGTATGACACTTGAAAATACTCTCTATGGACTTATAATACTTAGGCACACCTTAAAAATATATCCACTTGAAGTTTTCACACTTCTCACCATCATACTCACTATGCCAGTTTTGGCTGGCTAAGATGAAGCTATTTGTTAGGGCACCTAGGATTTGTTTTTATGAATTTAATTTACATGGGGTGTTATCTTAATTCCTATTATTCTATTTAATGTGATTGGCATCTTTTGAAACCTCTTTTTACATGCACATTACACAAAATAATCAAGAAAAACCTATTTATACCCTATTCATACATATTCCATACAAATAATCATGATTATGATGAGAATGAATAATTATTATACCTCCTCTAATCATAATTCTAGAAAAAATATGCCATTTTGGTAGCTTACCATCTTCATTTCCTTCATTAGGTTTTGACTGAGGGTTTCTAAGGGTTTAAGGTAGTTTCCACTCTTAAGCTTTGTTCATAAAAATGAAAAGTTATAAATTAAAAAATATATCACAATAATTATTTTAATTGACCCTATTCACCTCACTAAACTCAATTTTCCTCCATGCACATTCTCAGAGGAGATGTGAGCACTTAAAGTTGTTATATCGAGCTCTTCTTTAGGTTCCTATAGGACTAAGTTGTCTTAAATCCCAAAATTGGAATTTTCATGGTTTAATTTTCATATAAATATCTCATAAACATATTTTTTCCCCCCATATTCATGCTATAATCCATTATTATTATTTCTTAAGGTTAAAAATGAAAGTGACCTATCATTTGAAATCTAGGCCTAGTCATGCCTAGTAGGCCTGCCTATAAGTTTGAGGGTCTAGAATTCCAAGATGGGATTACTCATTTTATGGGATATTTATCATATTTTTTTGTATTTACCTCATATTCCCACACTATATTGAAACATTCAAACAACTATTGGTCATCCCTTTGTCACTCTTTCTCAAACTTTCTAGTTTATGCATAAGGGGAAGTACACTCTATCTAACATAAAATATAGGGTACCTCCCTTATTTTATCAGATATTTTGAATGTTTAAGAGGGTTTTAAAATTTATGGATACCATTTTATCCAATTTTTATCATTTTCTTAATCCATTTTAACCCCAAACTCCTTAGATCTCCAAGGTAGACTATTTGAAGGCAGACTATGTAGAGTGTAAGATGTAGATTATGTCTTTCTTGATTGAGGGTCATTTTTCATCTATTTTCAAGATATTTGTGTATCATTATGGATCCATTTACACTACATAAATATTTACCATTATTTATAATCCATGTTAAACTCTTCAATTCATACCCTTGAGTTGACTACTTAAGGTGTAGATTATGTGCAGGTTCTCAATATGTACTATGTGATGCATCATAAGAACCTTTTATCTATTTTTTTCCATATCATGATGGTGTAAAAATTCCATAATTAACATAATTATGGTATCATATTCCTCATTTATTCCTCCAACCTCTCATTTTCCCTTCCATACACTTGAACTCATAAAACTGTGTAAGAGTTTGACCCTTATTGTAGATGAATGGTCTATAGGTGTTTATGTCTGTAATTACTACATGGAACATAGATAAAGTGTCTAAATATATCCTCATATAATTTTATTATTATTTTAAAAAAAATTAGATCCATTTTCCTCATCTTTTTGCTATACCAACACTCAAACTTCACTTCCCAGCCTGCTACTACCTACAGTCAACTATAGTTAACTGAATTAGAGTAAGTAGGGGCTTATGGGTGAGTATTCATATTGGTAAATGTATCACCTTATATTTTTATTATTTTTAACACTTTAAATCATCATTAATAAACAAAAAAAAATAGTTTCATGTTTAATCCCTTGATATAGATGATATAGAAAATGACCTTTGGTTGTAGGTGTATTGTTCAAGAAGTAGACACCTATAGGTGTATATGGGGGTATAAAACACATCTTATGGACCTATTTGATGATTATTAGGTAAAAATTATTCCTTTAAATAATTTTCACACATTTAAATATGGTGGTAAGGCCTAGTTTGTAACTTTAGGTGAAAAAAAGTATCTTTTGGACTCAAACCTAAAGATGTCAATGAAGGATTTTAGTGTCTTTGTAGGCAACTTTGAACCTTAAAAATTACAACCTCCATTATTAATATGCCCTCAATATTTTTTAAATATTTTTACATATGTAATTACTAAAATATTTGGTCATTATATGCATCAAAACCCTTAGTATCCCTATTATATGATCTTCAACAAAATGCCTTGGGCCTTTATTTTGCACTTTTGGGGATTATGTCCTAGAATACAGTCATTTCCTATTAGAAGGATTTATCACTCTTTAAATAACAACTTAACATTCCAAACATTAATTATATGGTCTTATTCAACATGTTAATACTTAAATAATATTTTTATTATGCCTTAACACTCTCATAGGATACCTCATACCTCTGTTAAGCCACCTGTAAGTGGCCATTTGCACATACAGGTAATCAGGATTAGTAAACTAGAAGAATACATGATTTTTGAGATTAAAAATAATTTTGAGCTCCTTAAATTATTTAAAATTTAATCCTTTCATTTACTAAAACCTTTCTCATCTCAAAAGTTCCTTATCAACATGATTAGTTCCATGAAGACACCTATAGATGAACATTTTCATGTATGTAGGCAGATAATGAGTTGAAACCATGTATGGTGTGTGGGCCTTAAACAAAAATTATATATCCTTCATATTTTAACATGGATCCTCTCAAAAAATTTAAATCTTGTATCAAGTTAAGATTACCTGATTTCAACATGATTTTCCTTTTCAAGCACTTATAGGTGCACACTCCAATGGTAGACTATGTGTATGTGTAGTGTATGACTAAAAACCATGAATATTATTTAGGTAATGAGGATATAATGAAATTAAAAAACACTTTAAACATTGACACAATTCATCACTATCCTTTTACATCATTACCAATACCTAAAGGCATTGAAAGTGGTGGGAAACTGCCAACAACATAGAAAGTGTCTTCTCTTGCAACTTGAGATACTATACCCATAAAAAAAAATTTAGAACATAAAAAAAATCATGGGAATAATTTTAGGAGGTATCTAACATCATATGTAAAAAAATATCATCAAGTGAATTTCACATAACTATCCATACAAGAGCAAAACCTATAGGGTTCATAGATTAACAAGCAAACTAGATAGTCTAACTTCTTAAGAATGGTTCATAAATCACATGATATAATTAATATAAAAAAAATTTCAAATATAATTTGAATAATTTTATAATACACCCCCAAGATTTTTTTTTTAAACCTCTCCTACTGGCTATACCAAGTACAAACTTGAAGACCATTTTTGCTTACCAAGCTTAGTGGAAGGAGAGAGAAGTAGTTTTATTTACTTCCTTGAGATTATAGTAAAAATTATCACTATAATTAGTGTATATAAGACCAAATAACTCTCCTAAAATTTCATCCACTGTAGTAATTTGTACAATTCTGTACACCTCAAAAAAAATCCTCTTTTCTCCAAGAAATCTACCCTTTTTTGGAGGAACTTACCACTTTTTAGTTAGTAATAGTTAAATAAGTCATAATAGGACACTTATAATATTAAATAAATTTTTATAACCTTCACATTTCCCAAGGATGTTGTATAAGTCATTAAATACTTTATTTTGACCCATAAAATGACTCAAAAAGTCATATTGACTAATAAGGCTAATGGTCAAGGATAATATAACATTAAATTACATAAATTATCATATAATAAACCCTATTAAATAATAATAAACCACTTATAAACCTCAAAATATCAATTTTTTACATATAGGGGTCCCAATTTGACCTGTAGGGTCAAATTTGATCAACACTAACAACCTAAGATTAGACTTATTCATGACATGTTTACAAAATACTCATAAAAATGTGGAAAAACATGGATAAATATAAGGTTCACATGGTTGATTACATACATTTGTCACGAACGGTCTACATAGCATATAACATCTTTCATATATGGAATAACCACATAAGATAGGTTACATATTATGATTTAGGTGTTTATGCCAAGGGTATTTTCAAATGATAGATTTACTGGTCATACACTAAAAGTCCCAAAATATCATCATTCCACTTGATGACATCAATTATTCATAAACTTTTCATAATTATTAATTCAATTGAAATGCATGGATTTTCTAGTACCTCCATATTATAGTACATAGTGCTTATTCATTTTTATATTATATAGTGATTGTAATCATCCAACCATATCAACATTTCAACCAGCAAATCCCTCCCATTTTTTTCTTATAATTCTACTACTTATGTCAAAACAATGTTCCTCGAGAATTAGTTACATATAGTGACACATAATCCAAGCAATAACTTATAGTTGTTTTCCCCAGTTGTCAAAAAAAATATAACTGCATGAAATTTTATGTTTGATGACAATAGATTCTATTAAATTTTAGAAATTGACGTAAGGAGTGCCCTTGAAATTTTTGTTAATCTCTAGAGGACCCAACATTACCTCACAAACATCTATTATATTTTAGATTGCATCATGGTGCAATTCAGTCAATCAAAATATATATATATATATATATATATATATATATATATATATATATATATATATATATATATATATATATATATATATATATATATATATATAATTTCTAACATAATTGTTGCTTACATAAAATAGATTAACATCTCCTTCACCAAGGTCTACTATCAAGTCTCTGTAGGGTAGACATACCTTGGAATAGCCTTGTTCAACCACAAGTAATCTAAACCCATAGAGACACTTTACCTCACTTATAGTTGTTCATCTAAAAAGTGTTATACTAGCTCTAAAATTTCAGCATTAAATCTCTTTTTAATAATTTAAATAGGATGTTCCATTCACTGAATGAGAAATTACAATAGTCTTATCTATAGGACCAAAAACATTTATCACAACCATTCAAGCCTTATAATTTTCAATAGCTTAAGACACTCCCTTTACAAGTGGAGAGATCCAACTCTACTGACTTATCCAGGTAAATTAGCTTATCACACCCTATTTAGCCTTCCAGGTTTGAGATGAACTCTTGGTCTTCCCTAGGTCATAATGTTCTAAGTATTTGGTGATGGCTTACCCATACAAACCAATAATAGATATCGGGCATTATTTCCCTTAATTATAATAATGAAGTCTTTATCACCTATCTCTCATTTAATCAACCATAAAATTTAATAGTCAAAATGGGAGGCTTGTCCTGACATAAAAAAATTCCAGAAGGGTCAACCCAACCAAGGATAGGGGAGATAATAATGATCATCACAAAAGTTTAGATTTTTTGCAACCATTACTTCCAAGAAATGCACAAACCTTCCAACATCCTAGTGTTTATAAAATAACACTATTTTATTTATCCCAAGGGAAAAAGTGCTATTGGAAACTAAATGACTGAGAGGGGGGTGAATCAGTCTTCAAAAACATTAATTAACAATCTTACTTAAGCAAACATATATCACTTGAACAAGTATGTACATCTTATCAAGCATAAGCACCAATCCGTAGGAGCATGAAACACATGAACACAAAATATATGTGTGAAAACCTTAATGGGAAGAAAAGACACTGATGATACAAATGGACTATAGTCTTATAAAAAAAACACCAACTTTAGTTAAGTACCCACTTCACATGGATCACCAACCCCAACTAGCTAAACACCAACTCAGCTAGGCTTTAGAAAGCACCAACTTACAAGGAGGCACCAACCCCCTAGATGAATTAGAACTAACTCAAACACGTAAATCACTTGATAAACTTTAGAATACCTTGTTTCTCATATAACATATGATGATCTTGTTCCTCAGCTATTTACACACTTTTATCCCTCTCAAATTGGCCTCTTTCCTTCTTTGCTCAACAAGCCCTTTTCTTGAATTGATTAGGTCATATGAAATTAATCTTCATATGTATAATCTCTATTAAATATTCATCACTAATACTATATACTATTATTATGGTCTATAAGACCTTCTTCTACTTTCTAAGTGTTATATTATTTGCTTAATCTCTTCATACTTCTTAAAATTGCCTAGTATTTATACAAGTCAGTCATATCCTTCTTAGTCAGCTAAACATTCTTATTTTCTTAAGTCAAACATGGAATATATTTTAAGACATCTCATATACATGGATCAAATGTGATTTGAGTTCCTTTAGGTCTGACTTATTTCAGTTAGGCCTTATCTGTCTTTTAGGTCTCATGGAGACCTGATGCCATTAGGCCTACTTAGCACATGTTACCCTTTGATATTATTAGATAATATTTAAACATATCATATTTCAATTCCAATATACCCCTTCTAATATTATCTAGGATTCATAACACTTTTCATCACAAACCACTACTTGGACAACATCATTAGTATTATTCATATAAGGCATGTGCATACCTAAAAAGTCTATCTTGAATAATTGAAGCATAAACACAAATTTTCTAAACAATCATGGAAAATAATCATATATTAAAAAACATCATGACCCTATGTTAATTATAAACTTCATAATAATCTTCAAATTATGGTATATAGGCTCACACTTTTCTCTACAAGAAGCTCACTCAAAACTACCAACTAGTCTCAAAACATAGTCATAGAAACATGAACATTTGACATCTGATAGAACATAATCAAAGAATTGTAATGCATAAAAATTATTTTATAAAATACTTAGATAAAATTTAAATAAAAATTTCATAATCACTAATGGAAACAATTGGTCTTACAAACCAATTGGTTGACCTTCTCTCTTACAGTCCTTCCTCAACCTAATAAGCTATTTTGGTTTCAATGTTTCTACCTATTACATTAAATTCCAAGATTCTAAAAATAATGGATATATTATTAAAGTACATAAGAAAATAATATGCATTTAATACTTCATATTATGTAAAATATCTTCCAACTTATCACCACAACTTGTTTACCTAATTCTACCAATTTACCTTCAAACATAGTCATGGTGTTAATGACCTTCAACACCTGTGTAGACACTTTTAGAGAATTAAAATGAATGTTTATGATATTATAATACCATTATAACAATCTAATATATATATATATATATATATATATATATATATATGGTCATATGTAAATATTGGTCTTACAGACTAATCTCACAACCTCACACCTTCACGATTTTATCTGCACTAGACAAGTCAACTTATGAGCAACATTTTCATCATATTCACTAACCTCAAAAACTTATATCCAACATGAATATGTATTAAATGTCTTTAAAAACATATTGCTTCACTTGGATTCATCCCTAATCCATGATAGCACATCCCTATCCATATTCTCACTTCTACCTAGTTTCTCATTGTTTGCACCATCAGGCCTTTTCGAAATAGGTCAACTTGTATGACTTATTTATCACTCCTGAGGGATATAACCTGATCATAAAACACCATGTAAATATAATACAATTATAAATATTCAACCTTCATTCATTTAGCAATTTTGACTCGATCAACTCTGCATGCTACAATAAATATCTAAGAAATAAGGCCTTTATTTTAGGGTCCACTCACTCTCTTGAAAAACAAATCACACATAGATATTATTGATAGATTTTAATTCATTATACAATATATAAAATATCCAAACCAATCCATTCTGATAACTTTAGAATAAGTTATTTCACATCAGGTCACTATTAGGGTTCTTTGAGGGTTTAAACCATCTTACAGTCTTAATGATCATTCATAAAGATTATCCCATTATTATAGAAAAAAATTATTGTAACTTTGATATAGGATCATTAACAATATACCATGAACATCTTAGGTTCTCATGTAGAGGTTACACATTCCAATAAATACTTGAAATTTCTTCTTGGGTTGAGAACCCTTCATTTTATGCACATGAGAGACCTCAAAATACTTTTTTTTGCCTTAACCTTCAAATTTTGACTTAAAAATTATTAAAAAAAATATTACATACCTATTAAAATTCAAAAATACTCTCACTTTCCTTGTAAACTAATCTTGATACCCCGTCTAGACACCATCTCTCTCTTTTTTCTCTAAGACTTTGACCTGCAAGTCACAATAGGTCTTGAAACTAATATTATAACCACTTTAAAATATCTCAAAACCTAATTTAAAAGTTAAAAAATCCTCTCTCATGCTCAAACACTATTAATAATTATTCATATGTCTTATCCATATATCATGTTTATTCATTAGGCCAAGCAGGGTTTAGATGTGGTCTAGTTGCATACTAGGTTTGTAGGTTTTACCCATGTATGCTTACTTTGAGACTTAATTTAGTGATCCAAATCCTCATAATAATTCTCAAACAACCTCATACATCCTATTATGTCTTTTTACATTCATCTGACTAGGCTCTAATCTCATACCTTCTCACAAGGTGTATTCATGCAATGACAAGTGTCATGACTAGATTTCTCAAGCACTTGAAGCTTGAAAAATAACCTTGAAACACTCCTTAATTATTATACACCTTTATCACATGAATTTCATGTTCTTTAGATAATATCATACCTCTATATATACTAATTCATGCTCACTATGTACATGCTCATGATATGACTATGCTTCTCAAGACACCTTGTATTCAAAGTCAAGTACTTTAAAACATGCTTACCTTGACCTAAAACTTGACATCAACCTTAGAAGAATCAATTTTTATTCAAATTTTCTCTCAAAATAAAGACATTATTAGATCATTTTAGACTATTACTATGAATAGTAATGTCTAAAAGAAGATATCTAAAAAAGTAAAATCTATATATGTACAATTTATCTTTAGAGTTGATATATTAATTTGTAGAGTAAAATTAGGCATATTCAAAGTGTGGCTAAGCATACATAGAGCATGGTTAGATAGGTCTTCAGAGCTTCATCAAAATGTCTTTAGAGATACCTAGTAGATCTTTGGATCTTGACTAAGAATATTCATAGCTTATTATGTTCTATGTTGATTCTTCATATCAAGCATACAATATCATACCCACACACCATGCATCTTTACTAGATGCATCTAGACATTAATGAATATTATATTGAGTCTTCATATCAAGCATACAAGATCATACCCCACACACCATGCATCTTCACTAGATGCATCTAGACATCAATGACAAAATAATTTGACATTAACAACATTAGATTGACATCATGACAACATTATGCCAACAAACTCCCCCTTTGTCATTGATGGAAAAATACACTACAATCTGATCAATCTTTTCTCCCTCCAACTAGTCTTTCTCCCTCTTTGACATTAATGAAAAAGGGTCTTCCATAAATATATTATCTAGTCCATAGACTTAAATTTCAAAAAACCACATAAAAAAATGCTAACCAAGTACTCAACTTAGGCTCATTATTTATTGCAGGCACCTTTTGGAAACTCTCTCCTGTGAGCAGATACTCCATCTTAAAGACACTAGATGTCACAAAATCTTCATAAAATATGGAAAACATTCAAAAAAACTTCTTTCATGAATGACCTCACTCATGAAAAATCTTTCATGCACTTAATCACTACTAACTATACTCTTACAATTATCTCAATTCAATTTTGATATCCACCTTATGCAAGATGATCTTTGATATTAATATTGATCACAAATTAGAGAATTAAATGTTCAACAATCTCACTTTGAATATATCACTTAAGTTATTATTATCCATTCATACATTATGAAATAAATATCTTTTGATCTTTTCTAAGCTTCACATGCCATATATGATCCATATACATCATGATGACCCTTCTTATAATAGTTCACTATTCATTAGGATAGTAAAACACCTAGTTCACTATCTATCAGACTTCTATCTTGTTTGATCACCTTCAAATCACAAAAATAGGGAATACTAAGCATATAGACCTATGACACATGACTTATAGGTAATCTTAGAAGACCTAGAACATTCACACTTAATGCCTATTAGCATGAAACATCTTTGTAATCAATACTTGTCCACTATGTCAATTAGGTATGTTTGTTATCAAAGATATTGTTCTAAGGGAACAATTTAGTCTTTCATGATGAATAAAATATCACTCATTTCATGTCCATATGGCATATTTAGATGTTCTTCTTGAATAAATATTTTTCCCTCATGTTTTTTAAGACACCATAGTATATAAATCATCATGACACCTTCTTTGCATCATTCTATCAACTAGGTCTATGCTTACATGCTTTACTATGATAGGCCTCTAACATAACTTGTCTTCTTCATGATATTCAAAATGAGATAATATAATATATTCCTTAGTCTTGTATGAACTTAAGGTCATCTTGATGCATGTATAACACTCAACTCTCTTTCACAACTCTCAACAAGTAGAATCATGAAACATTTTAGACATCATGCTTCCCCTAACTCCATGTTTAACTTTGTCTAAATAACAAAGGAAACCACTCTCTTGATAAATAATTCAAAGCTAAAAATCTCTCCTTTAGACCAAGCATATATCAATCAATATCATAACTCAACAAAGAAGAACTATACATAACTACATAACCATTTTCAACACAGATCAAGTACCTTGCTACCAATACTTACCTCCCAATATGCCAAAATATCAAACTTTTGTCTTACACTCAATAATATTCAACATGTATTCATACCATACAACACTTATCAAATCTCAACAAGCATCCATCATGCTTTTACTTATTGATGAGTGTATCCATGAAGCCTAATGGAGTCACCCATTTCCATAGGGAACTAAAATAATAATAGTTCAAGAGATTCCTAGATTTCCATGCTCTCGCAAGAATAAATTTCCTTTAATATCCTTTTATGATTGATTGGAACTATAGGTTTAATCTCGTCATTAAATATTTTATCATCAATGTGAGAATACAATAGACATTCCTAACTTGATTTCACACTTGAGGCATGATCTATCATAACATGTAGTCCACTTGAGATTGTAGACTGATCATGACTTATCTTTACTATGTTTAGTTTTCATACATTCATTTGCCTTCTTTCTTTCACTCTAAGGGATTCAAACTTCTTGTTTTGATTGTATGACCTTCTAAATATATTAGGATAAAATATTCCAATGTGTCCTACATTATAGTAGCTTTAACAAACCACCTTATGCATACCATTTGACTGATGTGAATTGTCATTCCTTCCATAGTTCTATGAGTACTCATTCTTGTAGGGTCTTATACAATCTATTGCTCCATGACCAAACTAACTACATACAAAATAGTAACCATTGAAATAACTAGCATAACTTATAGTAGTAGGATATTTGATAGGTCTTTTCATGTTGACATTTTTGTATTCAATAGTCTTTTCCTTGACTAGAGTTACCTCCTTTTGGTATTGATTGAAACCAAGACCTATATTGTCACTTGAATACTTTTGACTATTCAAGATATCATCTAGAGCCTCAGTGCTCTTTTCAAACCTCACAAAGATCTTCACCTTGCTAGATGTTTGATCCAACTCAAATTTCAAGGATTCTATTTTAGTTTCATACCTAATGTATTCTTCCTCTTTAGCCTTTATGTTTGAATTGACTATCTATATTTGTGACTCAACTTAATTGATGATATCATCATACTCCTTAGAGGTGTTACTCAAATTCTTCTCAAATAAGCTAATTTACTCTTCATAGTCCATAACTAGAGATCTTAATTTTTTATTCTTTCTTCTTTAAAACTTTAAATCCTCTAAGGCACTTACCAATTCTACCTCAAAATTCACTTTTATTTCTTCTTCATCTGATTCTACATGAACCATAAGGCTTTTCCCATTTTACCAACCCTAATTGTCTAATTTTATGGCCATGAATAAGGTTCCATTATTATCATGTTCAGGTTTATTAATACCAACATCACTATAAGATTCACTTGAGTCACTTACATTAGAAGAGTTATCTTTTTAATGTATAAGCTTCTCTTATTTTTGAAAGTTCCTTTCCTATCTTCCTACTTCTTGATTTTTTTTTCTATTAGGATTATAGGTCTTTTTGTCATATCCATGATGTTCATCATGTTCTTTATCATGCTCATATTTATCCTTGTTAGGACATGTAGATGTAAAGTGACCAATCTTTCCATAGTGAAAACCTTTGAAGGGAAACTTACCTTTGTACTTACCAGATCTAAACCTCAACTTCCTTAAAAACATGGCTATTATTTGATCATCATCAATATATAAACATTCATCATCCTTGACCTTCTTCTCAACTTTGAAATTTAATTCCTTCTTGGGAGGTCTTCCTTCATTATTTCTCATCTCATAGGCAGTCAAAATGCCATGAAGCCCATCCATCTCTATCTTGTCCAAATATTTCATCTCTTCTATTGTAAACACCTTAGAGTCAAACTTAGGAATTAGTGATATCAACACTTTTTGAATAATAGTATATTCTTTCACTTATTATCCCAATCCTCTAATGACACTAAAAACTTCATCAACTCTTAATATGTAAGATGCAATTATTTCATCTTCATTCATCTTTAGGCTTTCAAACTATTTTTGATGGGTTTATAACTTGGCCATATTCACCTTGGTGTATCCTTCATGGATAGTATTCAAATTATACCATATATATTTAGCTAATTCACAATATCTACCTCTGATAGGACATAAAAAAAATGGTAGTCATTGCCTTGGAGTTATTTTCACTAGATTTCTTACCTATTGCATCCATTGGTGTAATAGGAGAAGCACTATGGCCATCCACAACTAACTACCAAATATCAAGACCTTGATTTATCAAATATATATTCATTATAACATTCTAAAATTCATAATTGGATCCATTAATTAATTTATTATTAATGGTATAGAAACCACCTTGAACTTGTTAACTAGCCATCTTTGTTTGTAGGATCTCCTTTAGGTTTTGGACTTGATTTAAAGGACTAGGCTCTGATACTAATTATTATAAGATAAATTAATGAGAGAGGGGGTGAATAAGTCTTAAAAAAATTCATTAAAAATATTAATTAATAAAATATAGATCATTTAAACAAGCATACACATCTTAGAAAGCATAACCACCAATCCATAAGAGCATGAAACACATGAAAATAATATATATGTGGAAAAATATCAAGGGGAAGGAAAACCATTGATGATGAAAATGGAATATATTCCTATAATAAAAACACAAACTTTAGTTAAGTACCCACTTCACATGGAGCACCAACCCCAACTAGCTAAGCACCAACTTAGTTAGGCTTTAATTAGCTTTAACTTGAAAGGAAGCACCAAAACCCTAGATGAATCAACACCAAATCATCCACCTAAAACATTTTATCACATTTATAATACCTTATTTTTCATACAATATATTATGATCTTATTCCTTATCTCTTTGCACACTTTTATCCCTCTCAAACTGGCCTCTAGCCTTCTTTGCTCAACTATCCCTCTTCTTGACTTGATTTGGTCATATGGCCTTGATCCTCATACAATATATATATATATATATATATATATATATATATATATATATATATATATATATATATATATATATATATATATATATATAATCCTAATAAATAATAATATATACTAATTTTATTGTTTATAATAATTTATTATACTTACCAAGTGTTATATTACTCACTTACTCTCTTCATACTAACTTCTCCAAATAGGCCTAAAATTGCCTAGTATTTATACAAGTCACTTTATCATATCCTTATTAGTCATCCAAAAATTATTAAATTCATAGGTTAGACATGTAATGGATATTAATACATATAATATACATGTATAAAATTTTATTTTATTCCTTTTAGGTCTGACCTATTTTAATTAGGCCTTATCTTTCTTTTAGGTCTCATGGAGACCTAATTCTTTTAGGCCTACTCAACACAAGTTACCCTTTGATATTATTAGATAATATTAAAAAACATAATATGGCATTAAAAAATAATATTCCACTCCAATATACCCTTAATAATTTTATCTATGATTTATAACATTTTTTTATCTCAAACCACTACTTGGAGCACATCATTAGTACTGCACATATAAGGCTTGTGCATACCTAGAAAGTTTGTCTTGAATAATTGAAAAATAAACAAAAATTTCATGAAAAATAATTGAAAAAAATAATATATTTATAAAAATAATGACTTTAGGTTCATAAAAAACTTTATAATAAGATTTAAATTAGGGTATAAAGGCTCAAACTCTTTTATGAAAGAATTTCACTAAAAATTGCCAACTAGTCTCAAAACACAATCATGGAATCATGAAATTATAAAATTTGATAAAAATAATAAAGGAATTATAATTAATAAATATGATATTATAAACTCATAATATAAAATTTAAACAAAAAATATCATAATCATTAATGTCAACTATTTGTCATGCAGACTAATTTGTTGACGTTCTCTCTCATAATCCTTACTCAACCAGACAAGCCATTTTGGCTTCAATGTTTCAACATATTAAAATAAATTTAAAGATTATAAAAATAATTTATATATCACTAAATTCTAAAAATTAAACATAATATTAATTAAATTCTTCATCATGTGGCAAAGAGCCTCTAACTTATCACTTCAACTTGATTACCCAGATCTACCATTTTACCTTCAAAGATAGTCATGGTGATAATGACCTTTAAAACTTGTGCAGACACTTTTATAGAATTAAAATACATGTTTATTATATTATAATATAATTATACCAATATAAAATAGATATATAACATGGTCATATGTTAATATTGGTATTGCTGACCAATCTCACAACCTCACATCTTCACTATCTTATATGCACTAGATAGGTCAACTTATGAGGAAAATTTTCATCATATACACTAACCTATAAAAATTATATCCAACATAAAAATGTATTAAAGGTATTTAAAAAAATATTAATTCACTTGGATTCATCCCTAATCCATGATAACACATCCCTAATCATATTCTCACTTTTGCTTGGTTCTCTCACCATTTGCACCATTAGACCTTTCAGTGATAGGTCAACTTGTATGACTAGTTTATAAATCCTAAGGGATATAACCTAATAAAAAATAACCATGTAGATATAATAAAAGTCTCAATATTCAACATTAATTAATTTATAAATTTTGACTCGATCAACTCTACCTGCTATAGTAAATATTTGAGAAACAAGTCCTTTCCTATAGGGTCCACTCACTCTCTAAACAAAAAAATAAAACCTAGAGATTATTAAAAGAGTTAAATTCATTATAAAATATCTAAAATATCCAAAACAATACATTCTAATCACTTTATAACAAGTTATTTCATATCAGGTCACTATTAGGGTTCTTTGAGGGTTTAAACCATCTTACAGTCTTAATAATCATTCATAAATCTTATCCCCTTATTCTAGAAACCAATTATTTTAAATTAAATCTAGGATCATTCCCCATATAAAACCAATATCTTATGTTATAATTTAAAGGTTACACATGAAAATGAACACTTGAAAGTTCTTCTCGGGTTGAGAACCCTTCATTTGGTGCACATGAGAGACCTCAAAACATGTTTTCTTGCATTAACCTTAAAATTTTGACTTGAAACTTGGTTAAAGTTATTGAAAAAACATAAAATACCTATATCAATAGATTCATACTCACACATTACTTGGAAATAGATCTTGATACCCCATCTGGCCACTGTATCTCTATTTGTTCTCTAAGCTTTTGACCTAAAAGTCATAATAGGTCTTGAAGATGATATTATAACCACTATCAAATCTCTAAAAATTTCATGTACAAACTCAAAAAACCTCTCTCATGCTCATATATTATCAATAATTCTTCATATGTCTTATTAATAGCTCATGTTGGTTCATTAGGCCAAGTAGGGTCTAGAGGTGGTCTAGTTACATACTAGGTATATAGGTTTTACCCATGGATGTTTACACTGAAACTCACTTGAGTGTTCCAAATCCTTAGAAGCATTATCAAAAAACCTCATACATCCTCTTATGCCTCTGTGTATTCATTTTACTAGGCCATAAAGCCGATACCTTCTCACAAGGTTTCTTTATGCAATGACTAATGCCATGACTAGACTTCTCAAACACTTGAAGCTTGACAACTAAATAATAAACACTCTTTGATGATTATACACCTTGATCACATTAATTTCATACTCATAAAATATTATAATTCTACACATACTAATTCATGCTCACCATGCACATGCTCATGCTATGACTATGCTTCTCAAGACACCTTGTATTCAAAGACTAGTACCTCAAAACATGCTTATCTTGACCTAAAAATTGACATCAACCTTATAATAATCATCATGTTGCCTTCAAATTATCTCTAAATAGAGAGACATTATTCTATCATTTTACACTATTACTATGAATAATAATGTTTAAAATAAGATATATAAAGAGGTAAGATCTATATATGTACTGTAGATATCATTAGAGTTGCTATATTAATCTAAAAAGTAAAATTAGGAATCTTTAGAGTGTAGCTAGGCATCTTAATAGCATGTTTGGATAGGTATTTAAAGCTTCATCATAATGTCTTCAGAGATAACTAGTAGATGTTTAGAGCTTGAGTAAGGATATTCATATCTTATTGTGTTTTATGTTGAGTCTTCATATCAGGCATACAAGCTCATACCCCACACACCATACATCTTCATTGGATGCATCTAGACATCAATGAGGACTATGTAAAGTCTTCACATCATGCATATAATCTCATGCCCCACACACCATGCATATTCACTAGATGTATCTAGACATCAATGATAACATACTTTGACATTAATGACATTAGATTGACATCAATGGAAACACTATGCCAATAAGTGCCCTTATAACTCATTTTTATAATTTTGCCTAAATGGAATAATTCATTAGTGCCATCATATCAAACTTTCCATGTCCCAAAGTTCTTGAGAGTAAAAAATGGCTCTGATACTAGGTGAAACAACCTATAAAAAATATTATAATTTCTTATCAAAATAAGGAAAGAAAATGCATGTATGGGTCACTACACATCTAGAGAATACAAACATAATATTTATTGCATACAAACATGTGTGTATTCATAACCATATGAGGTAGGTTAAGACTAGTTGGTAAAGGGTAAACATCCACAATGGATACTACAAGGAAGTATGTTTCATTTTGATAATATATATAGTTTGGGATGTATTAGTGTGTATAATAAAAGGATAAACTCCAAATTCCATTTTTAGCATTTATCTTCAACATAGGACCATTTGAGGATCCTTAGCCCTACTTAAGGGTATTGTTGTCCTCATTTGAGTTTTTCTAACATACAAGATATGTTTATAAATCAATAAAACTAGAGGTGATAAGGGTATTTAAATAGGTGCTACCCACCAAGATTTCATATATAAATCTTGGGTTGGGGTCCTTGCACCCTAAGACCCCATACCATCAATTTCTTGGCTAAGGATTTTCTACTTCAGCAATATTATATGAACCAAATCAAATTTAAATAATAATTTTAGATTTTAAGAATTTAATTTACTCAAGGACCAACTCACCAACTTATTCCTATTTAAGGACAACCACCATTGTATTGGTTATACACAATAACCCCAAGTTGACCATTCTTATCAAGGGAGGATTACCCTTGTGAGTTATAATGTAATAAATTTATTATATAAATAAGCCATAATCTTATGAGATAGTTTATAAAACCAAAGAAACCATTCAATTAGATATTAATTCATCATGGTGAACATTATTATGTAAATGCATAATAAGAACTCCTTATCATAATGCTACCCACTAAATTAGAACTTAACCTTCAATTTTTGGGTCCTCACATTAGGTTCTCTTACCACTTAACATTTGATTAAAATATTTTCATTGTCCAAGTAATATTAGTATGATCACAAAATGTATAAAATCTCCATACTAGATCTTATAAGTGACCTCTTCCATCATTTCATAATGAATAAAAATTAGTTAAGGGAAGTAGAGGATTGTCAATAATTACACTTTCCATTAATGTAGATTTTACATCACTAATTGTAAACCTGTAAGTATAATTTTAACTTGCCCATGATTGGTAATGATTCACAATATAATTTATGACACCACAACCATAAAGGGTTATCTTTGGGCATAATTAAATGCTATGAATATCATCCAAAAAAATATGTTTATGCAATCATTAAATTTCCTTTGTTTTATAATTGAAACATAATGGTATCAAATTTTATTTACCATACAATCAATCAACACCTATTCATTCATGAAGGTGAAAAAAATTTTGAATAAAAGAAAATAATTGAGAACTAATATTTTTGTTATTCATTACCATCTTGATAGTAGTCACGGGTGAAATAATTGTAATAATTAGTTCATCTGAAACAAGTAATAGTATATAGTTGTAACAACATGTTGTGCCCATGCCTAACATGTAACAAATGAAAGGGAAGAGCTTATTTAAAATCAACTTGTAAGAATGTGACAAACAACCCATAGTATGAGACAGTTATGATGTAAATTACAAACATAAGAGAAAACACCTACTATAAAATAAGTACTTTCATCATAACATCATTGAATGTGAAAGAGTGAAGGCACAATGTAGTTTTAGGACAACCACTATATGGTTTTAAATGCCTATTATGCTAATTAGAATGAAATAATTCATCTAACATAGATTTATGTGGTTTCAAACTAAAACCATTACATCATAAATAAATAAAATACATACCAAAACATAATTCAACTCATAATCTAATTCATAACTTCTCCAACTAAGTCACGTACACTTTAGCATGCTACCAAGTGGTGTAAGACTCAACATATGCATGTAAAATCCTCTTAACATGGTAGTACATAATTTTTTATTTCCACACAACATAATAAGAGAAACATGTAACTTTTTTTAGGTGTTCATCTCCTAAAACAAACACATTTTTATATATCTCATGATGCATGTTTATGAGACAAGCAGTTTAACAATGCCAAGCCATTATGAAATACTTAAAAGAATTACAATACAAAAATTATGATATAGAAACAAAAATATCATACATGAGATGCCATAAGATCAGTATGTATCTACCAAATGAGTGTATAATCACATGCTTAAATGTAACCAAAAGAATTATATAAGAAAGAAGAAATTTCATAATTCAAGAACATCTAATGAATATTGTTTTAATAAGAAGAACCAAATTAACTTGTTCTAGTACATCTATGGGAAGAAATAAAATTTCAATAATATTTTACAAAGTATCTTCAACACATGAATTCAAAAGAGAATCACATCTACTACCAATAAGGAAAACCCATGCACGTAGTTCAATTAACACACCATATATTGGTCCTAATCACACCATCCATCAACTATATGGTCGATTTTGAAAACAATTAAGGAATAAAGTTATAGACTTAACAAGGATACTAAGCCAAAGACCCAACTCATATAGTAATAACCAAATAACAAGTATTCATAACAACACAACCCAATGTACATAGAAGGAGGTTAAACAACTCATAAAAACCTTGATAGCTCAAAATAACCTCATGGCATTTGTGTATTATTATAGGAAAAATTATTAGGCCAATTCATATCTATAATTTCTTGAAGGTCATGATTAAGCCAAATTATGTGGCTTAGCTATGCCAGGGGGCTATTTTCAACAATCAATAATGGTTACAATGAGATTAACTCATTAATCTATGTTGATTAACATTAAATGATTTAATATTAAAACTAGTTAAATGACATATGCATCCATCATAGACACTCAATGAACCAAAAATCAAGTAATAATACTAATGATTGGTTTCCAAGTTAATGAACATAATAAATGATTATTTATTTTAATCATATAATGGCATCCAAAATATACGTAAAAGAAAATCAAATTTTTAACAAAAATTTTCATAAGCCCATAAGGATGTAAATAATTCCACTAAAATATTTTTAACCAAAAAATTTCTTATAATAGTTGCTAAAAAAGGCACCATTGGGTTTTGGGTTTCATTTATCAACTAATGCAACCCATAGATTTCAACTTGCTATACAAAAAAATATAACCCTCACAAAATCCCCAACATCAAAATTGTATTTAAATTTGGCAAATTGAATGGAGGTTATAGGTAGTCTTGGTTATAGAGAAATTTGATTTAAGTATTGTGGATTCCTCATGAAGTCCCACGACTTTGTAAGGAACCCCCAAACCCTCTCATAATAATTTAATGGTTTTAAAACAAACAATTCAGCCCAATGATTGTTCTAGGCAAATTAAATCAAGGACATAACTAGCCAAGCAAAAATAGAAATTTTATTTATTTATTAAATTATTTTGAGAGGTTTAATGGAGAATAAACTGAGTTTGCCTTGCAAGGGTTTAAATATAAAAACTTGTTGTTCAACACACAGGGAATGAAATTACCAAGGCTAAATTGTTCATACTCATATTCATCGAAAAACCCAATCAAATATATTCAATTACATCCATTTATTTTATGTATAAAAATCCAATTCTTCATTCACCACTCACAATATAATTTATTTACAAAAAACCCCAAATATGATTTATAGCATTAAAATTCTATGATTCCATCCACAAGGGAAAACCCCAATTTAAATTTATTTTAATCAGCTAAAAATTTACTTACTCGGCAAGTAGGTATGAGTTTTTTATTTGTTTTAATATATTGGATTTTACCTCTTAACTAGCTCAGCTTCCTTTATTCTCCTCCTCTCTTCCCCCCATTTTTTTACTTATCTCCTATCAAAGATGGGTGCCACATCTTTCCCCTATGTCTTCCATTTTATCCTATCCAAAAACCCTTCCTTTCCCCCACACCAAATCTAGTATCTCCCAAAAGGGGGAAAAAATACAAATAAAAATTAAAGATAATGCCCCTCTCTTCCTTACATCTCCCTCTCATTCTCCATTTCCTCTTTCTTCTCTCTTCCAACCATCTCTCCTCCCCTTTTTCCATCACCCTTCCCTTATTTTTTTCTTCTCTTCTCCTCTATCGTATTTCTCTTTCTCCATCCTCCTTATGCCTTTCCACATGTCCCTTCTTCTCCTCCAAAACTGTATTATTTTCCCAAGTCTCCATAATGGATAAAACATAAAATAAAAATAAAAACTAATAAGGACATCCCCTTCCTTGGCATCATAATCTTCTCTTTAATATTTTAAGCTCTAAGTATTTTTCATACAAACCACTTTAGCATTCTAACTATATTCAAAGCTATGACCCACTTAAAAATATATAATTATATACATTTATTTATAAAAATATATATTCATATATATTTATATGTATATATATATATATATATATATATATATATATATTCATTTATACGAACAAATCATAAAGCAAAACTAATCCCCACTTAAATATATGTATATGACCTTACCAACTTTGAACATTTCAGACCCATATCACTTTATAACTGTATATATAAGATTATATCCAAGATCATTGTTACTCGTATAAAACCCATATTATTTGAACACATATCCTTAGAAAAATTTGGTTTCTTGGACAATAGAGTCATCCATGATGCCATTGGCACAACATAATATGTGATGCATTTGATCAAAATAAAATATATATCAGCTTTTCTTCTCAAAATTGCTCTTTCAAAGGATTTTGATAGGGTAAATTGGTTATAACTTAGACTTATCCTCACTCAGGTGGGATTTTTTCTAGCCTTCATTAATTGGATTGAGGATCACTGTTAATCTATTACATATGTTGTGTTGGTTAATGGTTCTACTACAAAAAAATTCTCCCCCTCCTGAGGTCTACATCAAGGCTTCCCCCTTTCACCTCTTATCTTTATTTTCATTATTTGGGCCCTTAGCTAGCATATCAAACATGATAAATTTGAAGGTAATCTAATGGGGGTTAAAATAATTGTTGGTTCTATGCTCTCACATATATTTTTTTTGGATGACATTCTCATTTTTTAGAAAGGAACTATCTAGAAAGAAAAATGCTTGGATGGAATTTTGAAGCTCTTCTCTTCAATAATAGGAATGGTCCTAAATTTTTATAAGTCTATTGTATTTTTCAACATTCCCTATGTGGTTAAGATACTGATTCAAAAACTCCTACCCTTCACCACACCAAACTTAGATACCATAAAATATCTAAGCTTCTTCCTTAAAACAAATGATTATCATGTTGGATACTGGAAATGGCTCATATCATGTTGGATACTAAAAAAACATGTTACTCTTTGGTGTAATAGGTGGTTTTCCGTGGTAGTAATATTGGATCTTATTAAAAGTGTACTTGAGGCTATTCTATTTTACTAGTATGCTTTAGCATACCTTCCAAAAACCATTCTCAATCATATCAGAAGGATATGTATGCATTTTATTTGGGTTAGAAATAAAGAAAGGAAAAGCAGTTTAGTGATCAAATGGTCCTTGATATTTTAGCCAAAATTTGAAGCCGGATGGGGATTAAAGGATTTACCTACTTTCTATAAGGTATTGGTTGTCAAAGGGGCATGGAATATTATAAAAAAGTAGGTCCTGTGGTAGAAACTAATAATCCAAAAATACATCAAGCCTCTTTCCATTATGGACTAGATATAATTTTATCTAAATAACCACATACAAGGCTCCCTTTTATGGAAGGTCATTATATAGAGCATCAACATGATTAAGACTTCCTTGGCTTGGGATCCTAGGGATGGAAAAAGATAAAAATTAGAAGGGATGTTGTTTTTGGTATTCTTGGAGAACTCAAGTTTCTAGATTACATGAAGGAACCCCTTCGACAAAAAATATTCATTCACTTGCAGATGCTTATGATAAAACACTGATCAACTAATGGACCATAGGATGGAAAAATGTTGAAGCTCTTGGTATTGTTGGAATCGATGTTAGTATTTTGGATAGATATAAAATTTGTTTAATATCTAATTCCATTCTCCTCAATGATGAGGAAGACACCATATGCTGGTCATACAATAAATATGGAAGAAATTATCCAGTCAAGCTAGGATATCAAGTTCTTAGGTTATTTCAAAGAAACGTAGACACCATATTCTAGTCATATAATAAAGATGGAGAAAATTATCTGGTCAAGCTAGGATATCAAGATCTCAGGCTATTTTAGAGAAATGCAGATGTTCCTTGGTAGTGGAAGGGAATTTGGAAACTCCATACTCTACCAAGAACAAAACTATGCTTTTAGTTAGCTCGCTATAATAAAATCCTAACTTGGGATGATTTAATGCATAGAGGATGGCATGGAACAAATATATGATCCCCACGTGATGAAGATTCCAAATCAGTCAATCACCTTTTTATACATTACAAATTTACTTTATTGGTATGGGATAATATCACAACACAGAGAGCTAGGCTTTCTTCAAAAGGTGGAAGGTTTAATGAAGCATGGGATGACTATTCTAGGAACAAAGGCATTCCTATTAAATATCTTAGGCTTCCAATATAAATCTACTAGATTATTTGGATCACTAAAAATTATTTTATTTCCTAAAATAAAAATCCCAACCTCTATACTACTATTTATAGATTTAAATATTCATTGATGCCCCCCATCCATAGGTTACCAGAAACCAAGTAAAAGGTATCAGGCTTAGTAATGGATCACACACAACCTTATTGCTTATGTGATGGGGAGTCATTGGGAAATATAGGTATCAATGGAGCTGGTAGGGTTACTCACTTCAAGGATTTTTAAATCTCTTTCAAGAAAGGTACAAGTCAAAACACTAATAACTTTACAAACCTACAAAAAATTATCACTACAATCTCCATTACTCATGAATGGGGGCTTACTTCTTTGGCTATGCATTAAGACTCAAATATGGTGGTTGAGTGGATGAAGGGGATAGATCAATGCAAGTGTATTATTCTTAGGCACTTGTTACAAAAGGAAAAAATTCTTGTTGCACTCCTTCAATCCTACACTACCACTCATGTCTACAGAGAACACAACATTTTGGCTAACAAACTGGTGAAAGATGCATGAAATTGAATTTAAGGTAATATTTTTTATTGATAAAAGAGGGGGATGCACCACACTCTATTATGGATATCTTTCTCATATAATTTGGGACTCATGGATTGTGTTATATTATAGACATTTTGCCTTATGCATATGTCTTTTCTCCAAAATTTGTTATTCTTTTTTTCATCAAGATAATTATGATTTTGTTTGGTTGAGGATATATGCCTCCATTTAATTATGCCATATATTATATTTACTACATGCCATTTATTTTTTTGTATTGGGTGTAGGTTCCTTTAGACCCCTTTTACACAATAACTCCTCTTATCTAGAGAATTTATTGGATATAGCACTTTTCAAAAATTTGAATAGTAGATACCAATTTTTATTTTATTATTATTATTATTATTATTATTATTATTATTATTATTATTATTATTATTATTATTATTATTATTATTTGGTGTGTGTGTGTGTGTGTGTGTGTGTGTGTGATGGATGAATTTTTAGATAAAATGACATAGTCAATACCATTCACCCATGACTCTAGATTGCCATCCAAGTAATTCAAGACTACCTTGAAGGCATGGAGAGATTTGAGATTCATGAAGATGAAAATTTGAAAAGTCAAGACATGGGAAAAGGGTTGATTAAGAGGATAATCAAGAGTAATATGGAAAAAATGACAACAAATAAGACATCACACCAAAGATGAATGACTCACAAGATCAATATATTAGTAATAGATTCAAACTAATAATGATGATAAAAAAACTCAACTAACTAGTTACTCTAAAATCCCTATTTCAATTATTTTACCTATCAAAGTCACATCTAACTATAAGTTAACCTTATTATTGTGTTTTCTCTCTTTTCAAAGCACCTGATGAGCTTAGGTCATTTTCCACATTCCTACGTCCACTGAGATAATACAACAATAGTATCTGCCTGAGTCAAAATATCAATAATAATAAATTCTAAATTGAAAAAAATAAAATCATGTTAGAACTAAATTAACATTATCAATAATAATCTAAATCATAGATACATAACAAAGTACCAAAACATCATATCCTCAATCATAATAACATCTATAGTAACCAATCAAAAATACCAATTAAAACCTAGTAAAACATGTTATATTGTATCTAATAGTTATAGAAATGTGCCAATTGGTCGGGTTATAACACTTTATTATTTTAAACAACTAGGTAACAAAATCAAGCATAACATGACTAAAGATAACCTATTTACCTATTTAAAATGCCTTAAAATCCAAATCCAAATACATTGTTAGGTCCTTCATTCCTTAGTTAATGAATGTGTCAAGATAAAATACATGATAATACCCTAAGGTTATTTTATATTATCAACCTAAATAAGGAACCCAAATGTCTATAAGACCTAATAAAAATAAACACACTAAAGACAATGGTGTAATTGATACCTATGATCATAGTCATGACTCTAAGAGGACTATTCATGCAATCATTCTAAGAGGTTCCAAAGAAGTGAATATTTACCCACCCATCATGGGAAACCCTTTTCAACTTTCCCCTCCTAATTACCAGATTTTTTATCTGCATCAACCCCTTAGCATAATAAATCCTAAGAAGCACCATCCTAAACTTCTACCTAGAGACCTATTAATAGAAATCTTAATTATAACTTACCTAAACTCTAATATTATGGTTCACAAACAATTTATTAGTTCCACACTATTTGGGGTCACTCTCATGACAATTTTCATTCTCTTCACATTTTAGCATATGATTTTATCCATAGTCACAAATTTTACCATGATGTTATGATAAGAAAACACTCTCAAGTTTTTGACAAGGTTGTTAAAGTTGATGAAGGTAAAGTTAACCATGACACACTTAACCAAAATAACACTCACCTTGAATTCTATAAAAAATTATCCTCCCAATAATTTTCAAAACACAAATTATTAGCATCCACAACCAAGAAAAAATGTTTATCAACCTAAAAATTCCAAAAATTCATCTTCAACTACTAATGTTATAGATACCATGGTTAACCTAACCTCTTCCACTCAAATGAAGAAATTGGTCAAAATTATTAATATGAGGTGCATAATATCTCACATCAATACGACATATAATGATCCAAATTACCCTAAACACCTTCCAATACCTCTAAATGTCCACATCTATCCTACAAGTCAATTATAAGTCTCATTCCTTCTTAAACCTCAAAAATAAAACTCAAAAAATAATAATGAAATTTTTCATGTGAATACAATTTTTTTTTAAATAATATAAGTATACCATGACATTTCGGTATATATGTTTCCAACTAAATTGATATGACCTATCTAGTACATTGAAAAAATAAATGAATTGATATAATGGATCTAGTTTTTTGTACTTAGTGAAACTAAATTGACCATGAAAATTCCATTTAAAAATACTCAAAATCAAGAAAAATCTATCTCAAATTACTTTAAATTAATATATGATCTTGTTTAGACCTCTATATCTCACTTATAGTCATGTCCAACTCATATTGTATTCAATAAGTGGGATGACATAAAATATTATTCTATATTACCTTATTAAATTTCTTTTCTTGAGCTTATGTAGAATTATCTTAGGCATCTTAATATTTTAATTCAACTATTATTTGATATGAACATCCATCAACCATCACCTATGTGATAGGAAGATACCTTTCCCATGTTAAGGAAATAAAAATAATATGATACAAGGAAATGTCTATCCATGTCAATCACACAATGAATAATAATTTATCTCTAAAATTTCTAATTGCATAAATGATTCCTGAAGAAATCCTTCTCTGTATGGATGACCCTCCTCTATTTATTACCATTTCAATTAGTGATATAAAATTCAAAAGAACTTATTGACCATTTTGACCATAATTCAAAATTATTCAACCCCTTATAGTCCAAAACTTGATATAGGGTTATATTATAATGTCATAGGATGTATCATGGTTCATTTGATGTGTTTTAATTCCTTATTATCCTTGGTCATAGATATTTCGGTCCTTATGCCTTTTTATGTCACTTAAGGGTCATAAATGGGCCATTAATGAGGGTGGTATGTTTTTATAATAAATACAAGTGTTATAAAGTCTTTCTCAATGTGTATGGGTCAGATACATGTTAGAAATGTCAGTCTCTAACTAAAACTTGTAGGTACTCTATTGAAATAAGAAGAAATGTGGTAATTTGGGTAGTTTTGGAAGTTTTACAACCTCTAAAAGAAGGTGACACATGTGGAAAGATTATAAAGTGTCTCTTTAACTTCAATAGACTCATCCTAACATTTTAAATACTTTATGTCTTGAAAAGAGTGAAAAACTATTATGTTCCTTCATCACCCTTCTAGACATACAAAATTAGTAAGTAGGCTTCTTCTTGGTATGGCTAGTAGCAGAGGATTGAGGTCAAAAACCTATAGGGTGAGTTGATACACTCAGTGTACTTCATTTAATTGGTAAGATTTTTAGCATTGATAACTTTTTATTAATGAACTATCCTTTAGAAGTAGACTAGTCTTCTCTGCATGTTATTTCCCACATCATGTAGGTTTCCTTCTTATATGGGTAGGTATGTACAATAAAAATGATGAAATTTACCCCAAAGGACATTTATATATTTTTCACATGATTTATAGATTTAGTTTAATTATTTGAGTTGAGTTGATGAGTACAACATCTCAAGTTTATAAGTTGACATCACATGGAGTTAACATAGCTTTTTACCATTTTTGGAGGTTTGATTTCCTTATAGGGGACTCATATGAAGGTGATAATTTTAATTCCATGTTTCCAAATATTTAAAATCACATCCTATTTTCCAAATTTGGTTCTAAAGGTCTTCACATAGAGTGGTAGTTAAGAAACATACCATACAGTCAATTTATGACTATCATACACAGTTAACTATGTGAGTTTTCTAAGATATTATACACATTCATAAAGGTGTAATTAATTTTATAAGGATGTTTAGTAAATTATTTTAACATTAAAATAAATCCTATCTCTACAAATGGAATAAGGCTAGACTATGATAGCCAATTCTCTAACACAGTCACATAGTTTGGATTTGCTCAATATTGAGGTACATCTACAGGAGATAATGATGTGAAATTAAGATATTTTATATTTATTTAAGGTTTTAAAAGGTTTTAATAACCCATTAGACACATTGAAAATGTCTAAGACAAGTTTTAGACCTAGATAACATGCAATTATTCATTTCTTACTTTCACTACCTTGTCTGCAATATCAATGTATATCTATAGGTTTCTTAGAATAGGCTAATCATATGGGTTTACATGAGGACTTGTTTTGAATATATTAAAGTAAGGGATAATTAATTATAATACCCTTGAAATTTTCTCTAACTCTTCTAATGCTCATATACCATTCACATTAACTGTCACTTTCGTTTCCCTATCAGTAACTATATGCACACCTACAGGTGGCCCTCTAACAAGGATATATACGTGTTGTATGGTGGATGTTAAAAAAATTATTGATGCCTTCATAATGTTTAAATAATATGGAGATTCCTTGAATATATAGTATAAGGTCACATTCTATGTATAGTCTATATGCTGCCTTCACTACCTTATATGCTACTATGAGTGCATCTACAAGCTACCACAAAGATCAAAGAATGCTTCATGGAGGAATATTGACATAATTTGAAACATAATTGAGGTCTTAAGATGTTGGAAATGTTATGAAAGTAAAGTTTGAATCATTATTTTTGAAGGTAGAGTGAGAAGTCACTTCATGAGAAGAGAGTTTGAGTTTAGGGACAAGTTTCCCTACAACCCCAAAATAGAGGCCTAAACACTTTTGTTGATACTATATAACATTATAGCATGGATTCTATGTCAATTTTAAAGTATCCATATTATATACCTATCCTATTTTAATATCATTTCAAAATGGAATAGGTGTTTTAATATAGTAGCATGGTTTATGAAGGCTCCCAAATCATGAAATTGTTCACTACTTTTCTTTAGTGGTTTCTACAATATTTCAAGTTATAAATGATCTCTACACTTAAGGATATAGTATAGAAGCATGAATTAATTATTAAGTGGTATTTTTGAGTGATAAAGAACATAAATGAGAAAAAAGATAATAAAAAATGGTTGAATTGAAAGTATGTATCCTCCATCAACACCTATAGGTGTACACTACTCAAAAAAGTCACCTATAGCCTGATTATAGGTGACTCACAAACTCATTAACCAAATTTTGGTGACACTAGACCTAAGAACATGAACCTTGGATACTTAAGTTTGATGTAATGACCTTATAAGGACTCTAGACTACATTACATAGGTTTTAATGAGAAAAGGCAACCTATAGGATTCCATTTTTACCCCAAGATTGTCAACTATAGTTGATTGTGATATGACATTGAGTTGGAGTAAGGGATTTGGAGTATGTCATGACATGAACATGACTTGGATAGATATAAATGGATGATAAATGAACTTGGGGGCTCCAATTAAGTCATTAATCATTATTTTCAAGGTACAACCATGTAGATACACCCATATGTAGGCCTTTTTAAAGATAAAACATAGGCACCCTATCAATTAGGCCTAATGGAACAAGGACATGGGTTGAGTGTGAAAGCATGGATGATAAGAAGTTTGTGAGAATGGTAAACACCTCCATAGTGACATGGCCATTCTATGAGACTATTACCATATAAAAATAAGGGAAGGAGAATTTACAATAGGACAATATATAGTCACATGTCTAAAGCTTGCACACAGTCAAGGGTCAAAAGGGTTTTCTTAGGTTTTGAATAATTTTAGGGAGAGGTTGAGGTGATATATCCATGTAATTTGGTGAAGAGTGTCCTTACAAATTAAGGAATCCTATAATGACTTATTTTTGTTTTTGATAATAAAGTAGATGCCATATTTTCTATCTTAGATATAGGGTACTCCCAAAATGTGAAACCCTATAGGCTCAACATGAATAGATATAAGGGTGAGTTAAATATTGACTAAGGCCCCTCAATAATATGTAAAAATATGATAGGCATGGAATAAAATGATAAACATCTCTCAAGTTTTTGAAGTAAATCAAAGTGACCCAAACCTATAGGTATACAGTCAATGACCTTCATGTCTAGACTAGGCCTATTTCCCCTTTGATGGTTTGATACCACTTTTGACATTAGATGAAAATTAAAACTCATTAAAACCTATTTTTATGGATATACCAAGTTTTTCAAATATTTTGGAATGAAGGGGATATCATAAGGGAACTTTATTTTGGCTCAAATCCAATTTAGGCCTATGTAGAATGAAGGGAGCTCGAGTAGGTAGGTTGGGAAGCTGACACCTAATTGGAGGTTTAGCGTGGGAGTATAAGAGTTTGTGATATGTTAAAGAGGCTATTAAAGAATGTTTTAGTGAATTTTTTTGAAAGACTAAATGTCACAATCTCATGAATAATCCTTTGATGTTAAAACTCCATAAAACCCTACTTAATGACCTAATGGAGAAGATGAATTTGGAAAAGAACTTAAGAGAGAGTTTTTGACTAGGAAATTACTTTTATATTGTAGAGGACTCTCCATATCACCTTCCTATCATACTGAGTTGTATCCTACCTATACATACATGCCATATAATTGGTTTATTTAATAGTTTTATGCATTTTGTAGGTATGGAAGGTTTTAAATAATTAAAATCACTTAGGTAAGTATATTAATACCTAATATATCCTATCATATACATTTCATGCTCTATCAAAACTCACAAGTGCTTTTGCAAGTACCTTTGCTTCAACCAGTCCAGAATGACATAGTGAAAAAGCAAGTGAGAAGGTGAAAACTCTAAGTGTGAGGAATTTTAAGGTCCTATTGAGGTATATAAATCCATAAGGGGTCATAAATTGTGTCATTAACTCATTTATATGTATCATATTAGAAAAATAAAGGAAACCTTGGTGCCAAGTGTGCAAGGTGAGTGAAAGAGGATTTATTTACACTACAAGTAGTGATAGTTCATGTATAGAAGAATATTGATGACTATGGATGAAACAAATAAATTTTAGATAATTTTTACAACCATTAAATCATATTTAAATCATCACATCCATCCTTAGTTATCTGTGGACATTCCAAGAAGGCTAAATGATGAAGGCAATTTTTTTAGCAAGTAATGAGGAATCATATGCCACATTTTATGAGTTTCACGTTTTAAGGGACATTTGTCCAAGTATACCTTGAATTTTATGTTAAATATTCCTATATCATAAATTATTAACTCCTTTTATTAGCATGATACATGCCTTATTGACTCTTGGACTTCATTCTCTTCTCCTCTCTCTAATTCTATAAGTAGTAGACATTTTGGCTATTGAAAACTAATACCACACCATGTAGGTTGAATCCCTTATGGTTATGACATTGTAATTTTCATTATAAAAATAAATTAAATATATTTTTATTTCATATCTCATCTTTTCAAAGTGTGTGAAGAGATGGATAGTGAATAGTTAAGATATATCTATATATCCTTGCTTTCTCTCAATCCTTCCATGTTTGATGCAAGTGATTCCATTCTAATAGGTCATATCAAGTGTGGTTAAGTGTATTTATATATTATAAAGTTTAAAATGAGCCTTAGTATCTAAAAATTATCTATTATTTCACATACCTTGGATATTATTCATACATATCACCTTCATATTAAAATACTAATGCCAAAACATTTTAACACTTCTAAAATAGTGTTGTAAGCTTTGTCTCTTAGTGAAATAAGTATGATGGTATTTTTAAAATCCTTATAGTGTATCAAAACCTTAGATTAATTTATTTTTATGAAAAATTATATCCCTTTTCCCACAATAAAACATCTAGTTAGGTGATAAGCACTTCAAGGCACATTTGAAGAGCTAGCTCTTAAACCTAGGGGTCTACTTCTGCTATAGGTACACCCACATAGCTAGAAGTATTTATATGTTACCCAAGTCTATAGTAGGCTTGAACAACCTCTTTTAAGATTCAATATTTGGTGATAACATTTATGGCACACCTATAGGTACTAATGTCTAAGAGATTGGAAATATTGGTGGTGTGTCTTTCCTTTAATTAGATTTTACAAGCAAGCAAGATAGCACCAATGGCGACTCCAAATGAAAAATTATAGTTGAAATCAGCCCAGGTATATTTTATTAAAGGTTTTTATTAATAATTTTAACTCATTTAACACATGAGGTTGATATTAACATCTATGGTGAATACCCCTATCATGAACCTCTCTATCAAGCTTATTATAACCTATGTTAAATCCCTCAATAGTCATATCAAAAAGGATATCAATCCTATAAGCCATGGCAACCCTATGATCTTCCATTTCCCACTCCATATGGACATCATGTTGTTTTAAATCCATATGAGGAAGGTTATCAACAAAAATATCAATAAATGCCTCCATATCATCTCCAACATGACCCTTATCAACCATATCATGATGTCTATCAACCTCAAGATGATTCTTATGAGTCTTGTCATGAGGAATCAGATAATACCATTGATTGTACACAAAGATACTACAAGACAAGGTATGAATTCTTAGAAACTCAAATCAAACAACATAGAGATAGCCTAAATCCCTATCATTAACCCCCTCCTCCATCAACCTCACCTCATGTTAAATACTTCTTTGCACTCCTACCAAAGTTGTTAAATAATGAACATAATATGGGAACAAGGGGTAATGAGTTTGATATACTTCCTAATCATCTAATGGATTGGTTAAGAGGTGTTTCCAAAAGTTATATGCATGTGCTAGAGATAGTTAAAGTAAAAGAGGGAAATTAATGGGGTATCAAAGAAAAACTAGACTTGGCAAAGAAGTGTCTTCAATGCTCTATAGATAGGCTAAGGATGTGGGAAGATAAATATCTTAAGAATGAATAGGATATTGTTAAATAACCTCAAGGAGGATATTGTAAAATTATAATTTCTACTAGTATAAGTGGTTTTCCTTCTAGCCAACCCAAATTGTCACTTTCTTATGAGATTAATAGTGAAGTTATCTTTCCTAAATCCATTCACAAGCCCTATATTTCATCTCACACTCCATCTCCAATGCATAATACCTTCACCACACCTCATTACTCACCTCTAACTCATGAGCCTATCCATAAACCTTCCACCCCACCCATTATTGTAAAGGATCCCATTTGGAGGGAAGAAAATGAAGAGGAAAGAGATCAATTCATAGATGATCAATAATATGTTATGAGTTACTATGAGGAAGAAATAATGGTAGGGACTCTCCTTTGTGAGGTCAATGTAAATTATACCTTCTTAAATTAAGATAAATATATTGAACATTAATTTATAGGTGTCCATGAGGAATGTAACCAAGAATTGAAGAGATATGTATTTGAAGAGGACTCCATATCTGATCATGAGGTTGTTGATGATTATAAAAAACCTAAGGTTGAGTGTGATATAAAAATTAAGGTTAATTTGAAGTCATTCCTCAAGAGCTTGCAGTCCTAAAAGACTCTCATGAGACCAAAGTAGAATATGTAGTCCTTAAGGAACATCAATACCTTGACCTAATTTTTAATCACTCTTAGATGCTTTGGATCATAAAGAAGATAAAATTTATGACCTTATACATCAAGAAGAGAAGGTTGAAGAGATAGTGGTTATAGATGACAAAGAGGACAAAAATAATTGATAATAGCAAATGGAACTCTTTCAAGAGTTTGAAGAGCTTTGCCAATTTGAGGTTCAAGTATATGAGAAGGTGAAGAAAGATTTTTACATGGAGGACAATGACCAATATTTGGTAGAATATATAGAGATCCTTGATGAACTTGAAAATCTTTTAATTGTAAACAAACCTAATCTTATTGAGATCACCATGAAAAATAAGAAGGTATGTCTTGTTTAACCACCATTGGATGTTGTAGTTGAGGAGTCCTATGAGAAGTTTGAATTTTTTTAGATGAAATAAGAGTTAATTTTCATAGCTAACTTGGTTGGAGCTGCTTTGATTTCATTTAACATCATGCCAAAAAAGTTAGCAAACACCATGAAGAAGATGGTGGCATCAATGCCAAGGGTCAAAAGGCAATATGTCTCATTCATTAATTCATTAATGGAGTGAGATAAGTTTAAAAATTCCCCTTTGATCATATAGAGAGTTATTATTTTATGTTAGTTTGTGTTTGATTCAATTAGTTTGGTTTTTGTGTTTGTGTTCCATAAGTACTCATGAAGCAAAAGTGTGTGTTTGTTTAGATTCTTGTCTTGTGTGTTGTTTCTTGTTTGTTTTATATTGTTTTGGTATATTTAAATGAATATTAAGTTTAATACATATAAATAGGTGACTCTATTTCCCAATGGATAAGAAAAGGCTACTAATCTTGGGCATAACAAGTATACCATCCCTATAAATCACTAAGAATATTGACCATTTTGACCACAAGTCAAAATGAGTCAATCCCCTATAGTCCAAAAATTAATATATGGGTATATTGTAATCTAATAGGCAGTATCATGGTTTTGTGATGTTTTTTAATTCCTTATTAGCATTGGTCATAGTTCTTTTAGTCCTTATGTCTTTTTGTGTCACGTAGGGGTCATAAATAAGCCATTAATGAGGGTGGTATGGTTTTCTAAGAAACACAATTGTTAAAAATTAATTATAAACGTGTATGGTTCTGATACATGTCAAAATATTTAGTCCCTAACTGAAATCTATAGGTATTCTATTGAAACAATAATAAAGGAGGCAATTTGGGTAGTTTTGGAAGTTGAACTACCTCTAAAAGATGGTGAAACATGTGGAAAGATTGTGAATTATATATTAAACTTCAATAGAATCATCCTAACATTTTAAATACTTTTTAAGTCTTTAAAATATTCAAAAACCATTTTTCTCATTCATCACCATTCTAAACATGCAAAATTGGTCAATAATTTTCTTCTTGGTATAGCTAGTAGGAGAGGTTTTAGGTCAAACACCTCTAAGGAAAGTTATTACACCTATTATAATTAATTCTCATGGTAATATTTATATTATTTATCACTTTTTATTTATTAACCATCCTTTAGAAGTGGACTGGACTTTTATGCATGTTATTTCCCACACCCTATAAGTTTCCTTATTGTATGGGTAGGTACATACAATCTAACTGATGAAATTTACTCTAAAGGACATGGAAATATTTCCCACATTATTTATAGATTTATTTTCATGATTGGAGTTGAGTTGATTATAACATATCAAGTTTACAAGTTGACATCACATGGAGTTATAAATAATTTTTTACTATTTTCAAAATTTTAATTTAATTTTAGGGGATTAAAATGAATGTGATAAGTTTAATTTAATGTTTCCACATCTTTAAAATCACCTCCCATTTCCAAACTTGGTTTTAAAGGACCTCACATAGAGTGACAGTCAATAAATATACCATACAGTCAATTTGACCCATGACTATCATACACAGTCAACTAAGTGAGTTGTGTAAGGTCCTAAACATGTTAATGAAGGTATAATTAAGTTTATCAAGAATTTGATCACATTATTGTAACATTAACATAAAACCTATATCTATAAATAGGACTGTGATAACCAATTCTCTAACATAGTCACATAGTTTAGCTTTACTCAATACTGAGGTGCATCTACAAGAGATAACCACATGAAATGAAGATATTTGTTCTTTATTGAAGTTTTTAAAAGGTTTTAAGAACCCATTTGGGATATTAAAAATATATAAGACTAGTTTTAGACCTAGAAAACATGCAATTATTCATATCTTACTTTCACTACCTTGTCTGTAATATCAATGTATGTCTACAGGTGTCTTAGAAGAGGCTAATCATGTGGTTTGAATATTTTAAAGGAATGGATAATCAATTAGAATACCCTTTAAAAAATTTGTAAATATTTTAATGCTCATACACCATTCACATTGACTATCACTTTCATTTCCCTATCTGTAACTATATGCAAACCTACATGTGGCCCTCCCACAGGGATATAGAAGTGTTGTATGGTGGATGTTAAAATAAATAGTTATTCATTAATCATGTTTGAATAAGATGGAATGAATTTAAGTTTTATTATAAGGTCATATTTTTTGCACAATCTATATGCTACCTTCACTTCCTTATATGTTACTATGAGTACATCTATAGGCTACAACTGAGTTCTGAGAATGCTTCATGGAGGAGCCTTTACATGATTTGAAACCTCCTTGATGTCTTAAGATGTTGGAAAGGTTATTTCAGTAATGTTTTAGGAATTAATATTTTAGGTAGAGTGAAAAGGTACTTCATGAGAAGAGAGTTTGAGCTTAGGGACAAGTTTCCCTAAAATCCCA
This sequence comes from Torreya grandis, assembly GCA_037957365.1. Taxonomy (NCBI): domain Eukaryota; kingdom Viridiplantae; phylum Streptophyta; class Pinopsida; order Cupressales; family Taxaceae; genus Torreya; species Torreya grandis. Next base: position 822,961 of record JARHVA010001362.1, read on the forward strand.
AAATAGAGGCCCAAGAACTTTTGTTGATGATATATAACACTATATTATGGAGTGTAGGTCAAGTTGAATGTATCCATATTGTATCCCTATCCTAAAGTAATATCCTTGAAAAATGGAATAGGTGTGTGATTAGAGGATCATGGTGTTTGAAGGCTCCCAAATCATGAAATTGTTCACCAGTTTTCTTCAGTGTTTTCTACATTATTTCAAGTTCCAGATGACCTCTACACTTAAGGATAAAATATAGAAGCATGCATTAATTATTGAGTGGTATTCTTGAGTGAAAATTCATATCAATGAGCACAAATATCATCAAAAAGGGTTTAATTTCAAGTACTTATCCTCCATCAACACCTATAGGTGTACACTATTTAGAAAAGTTACCTACAACCTGACTGTAGGTGACTCACAAACTCATGAAGCAAATTTTGGTTACACTAGACCTAAAAACATGAACCTTGGATAGTTGAGGTTGATTTAATGATCTCATAAGGACCCTATAATATATGATATAGGTTTCAAGGAGAAAAGGCAACCATCAATATTCCCCTTTTTCCCCAAGATGGTCAACTACGACTAACTATAACATGATAGTGAGCTAGAGTAAGGGATTTGGAGTATGTCACGACATGAAAATGACTTGGATAGATTTAAATGGATGAAAAATGATATTGGGGGATCAAATAAAGTCACTAGGTATTTTATTAATATACAACCCCATGCATACACCCACAAGTAGGCATTTTTTGAGATAAAAAAAAGATAACCTATCAGTCAGGCCTAATAAAATAAGGACATAGGTTAAGGGTACAAGCATGGATGATAGGAAGTATGTTTTCATGGTAAACACATCCATAGTGAAAATGGGTATTTCATGAGACTCTTACCACATATAATTAGGGAAAGGAGAATTTTCAATAGGACAACATATAATCACATGCCTAAAGCCTACACATAATCAAGGGTTAAAAGGGTCTATCTTAGGTTTTGAAGAGGGTAAAAGAGCAATTGAGGTGATCTAACCATATATAGTGGTATAAAGAGTCCTTACAACTTTGTAAATCCCATCATGCCTTCATTTTTTTGGGATAATAAAGGAGATGCCCTATATTCTATCTTAGATAGAGGGCACTCCCAAAATGTGAAACCCTCGGGCTCAACATGAAGAGATAAAAGAGTGAGCTGAAGATTGACTGAGGCCCCTCCATAATATGGAAATATCTGATAGGAATGTAAAAACATGATAAATATCTCTGAAGTGTCTAAAGTAAATCAAGGTGACCCAAACCTATAGTTATATAATTAATGACCTTTAGGTCTAGACTAGGCCTAATACCCCTTTGATGGTTTGCTACCACTTTTGACATTATATGAACATTATAACTCATTGGAACATGTTTTTAGGATATACCAAGTGTGTCTAGGATTTTGGAATGAAGGGGAAATCATTAGGGAACTTCATTTTGGCTCAAATATAATTTAGGTCTATGTATAATGAAGGGATCTTGAGTAGGTAGGTTTGGAATCTCACACCTAATTATAGGTTTATAATGGGATTCTAAGAGTTTAATAGGGTCTTTTATAAGGTTTTAGTGAAAATTTTTGGAAGATTTAACAACATAATCTCATGAAACATCCTTAGAGGCTAAAACTACATAAAACCTCTAAAACCTTACTTAATGAACCAATGGAGAAGATTAATATGTAAAAAAACTTAAGAGGGAGTTTTTTACTAGGAAATGACTTTTACCTTATAGAGTAATCTCAAAATCACCTTCCTATCATATTAAGTTATACCCTACCTATACGGACATGACACATAATTGGTTTATTTGATAGTTTTGCTTGTTGTGTAGGTATGTAAGGTTTTGAAGAGATTAAAATAACTTATGGTGGTATATTAGGACCTAATATATCCTATAATATTCATTTCATACTTCAAAAAAACTCACAAGTAGTTTTTTAAGTACCTCCACTTCAGCTAGTCCAAAATGACATAGTGAACAAGCAAGTGAGAAGGTTAAAACTATAAGTGTGAGGAATTTTAATTTATTCCAAAGTAATATAAGTTCATGAGGGGTATTAAAAAGTTCCATTCACTCCTATTTATGTATCATATTGGAAAACTTAAGGCAACCTAGTGTCAAGTGTGCAAGGTGAGTGAAAAAGGAGTTATTTAGACTATAGGTAGTGATAGCTCATGTCTATAATAATCATAATGATTATGGATACAACAAATGAATTTTAGATCATGTGTACAACCCTTTAATATTAATTAAATAATCACATATGCCTCTAGTTAGATGTGGACATTCCAAGAAGGCAAAATGATGAAGGTAGTTTTTATGAACAAGTAGTGAGGAATCCTACACCACATTTTAGGATTTTCATTTTTTGAGGGACACTTTTCCTAGTATAAATTTCATGGTATTTTCAATATTCCTCTCTCCTAAATTTTCAACTCATTTTTTTAACATGACACATGTGTTATTGACTCTTAGACATCATTCTCTTCTCCTCTCTCTCCAATTTTATTAGTAGCCATTTTGGCTATTGAAAACTAATACCACACCAAATATGGCAAAGCCCTTCTAGTTTTTCCATTTTAATTTGCCTTAGAAAAATAAATTCAATATAGTTTTATTTTATATCTCATCTTCTCAAATTGTGTCAAGAGATGTATAGTGCATAGCTAAGAGATATTTATATATCCTTACTTTCTATCAATCCTTCCATATTTGATGCAAGTGACTCCACACTAAAAGGTTATACGAAGTGTTATTAAGTGTATGGATATATTATCAAGTTTAAAATGAGCCTTATTATCTAAAAATGACCTATGGTTTCACATAACTTGGATAGTCTTCATACATATCACCTTCATATTGAAATATTAATGCTAGAACATTCTAAGACTTTTAAACTAGTGTTGTAGGATTTGTCTCTTAGTGAAATAAGTATGATGGTCTTATGTAAACCTTTATAGTGTATCACCACCTTATATTAGTTTATTTTTATTAAAACATCTATCCCTTTTCCCATAATCAAACATCTAGTTAGGTGATAAGCACTTCAAGGCATATTCAGGGAGCTAGCCGTTAAACTTAGAGGTCTAATTCTACTATAGGTACACCCACATACCTAGAAATATTCCCATGTTTCCCAAATATAGAGAAGGATTGAACACCCTCCTATTAGGTTAAATATATTTTTTATAATATTTTTGGCATACCTAGTAGGAATAAGGTTTAAGAGACTAGAAATATTGGTGGTGTGCCTTTCCTCTAATCAGATTTTGGAAGCAAGTAAGATAACACCAATGGTGACTCCAAATGAAAAATTCTAGTTGTAAACAACCCAAGTATATTTTATTGGAATTTTTTATTATTACTCTCATCTCATTTAACACATGAGGTTGATATGAACAAATATGGTGAATATCCCTATCATGAACCTCTCTATCAACCTTATTATAACCTATGTTATACCCCTCAACAGTCCTATCAAAATGGATATCAATCCTATAAGACATGGTAGCCCTATGCTTCTCCATTTCCCATTCCATATGGATATAATGTTGTTGGATATCCCTATTAATAAGGATATCAATAAACCTATCAATAAATGCCTCCACATAATCCCCAACATGACCCTTATCAACCATATGATGATGTCTATCAAACTCAAGAAGATTATTATGAGTCTTGTCATGAGGAATTAGATAATCCCATTGATTTTACACAAATATATTACAAGACAAGGTATTAATTCTTAAAAACTCAAATCAAATAACATAGAGTTGGCCTCAATCCCCATCATTACCCCCATCCTCCTTCATCAACCTCACCTCTTGTTAAATACATATTGGAATTATTACCAAATCTATTAAATAATGAACATAATATGGAAACATGGGGTAATGAGTTTGATTTACTTCCTAAACATATCATGGAATGGTTAAGATGTATTTCCCAAAGTTATATGCATGTGTTAGAGATAGTTGAAGGAAAAGAAGTAAATCAATGGGGAATCAAAGAACATCTAGACTTGGAAAAGAAGTGTCTTTAATGCTCCATAGATAGGCTAAGGATGTGGGAAGATAAAAAGCTTAAGAATGAATAGGATACTATTGAATAAAATCAAGGAGGCTATTGGTAAAGTGAAATTTCAGCTAATGTTAGTGGGTTTGCTTCTATCCAACCCAAATTCTCACTTCCCCATGATCTTAATAGTGAAGTTATCTTTCTTAAATCCATTCACAAGCCGTATACTTCATCTCACACTCCATCTCCAATGCATTATCCATTTACCACACCTCATTCCTCACCTCTAACTCATGAGCCTATCCATCAACCTTACACCCCTCCCCTTCTTAAAAGGGATCCCATTTGGAGGGAAGAAAATGAATAGGAAATAGATAAATTCATAGATGATTAATAATATGTTATGAGTGACTAGGAAGAAGAAATCATACTAGGGACTCCCCTTGGTGAACACAAAGGAAATTCTACTTTCTTGAATGAAGATAAATATATTGAAGATTATTTTATAGGTATACATGAGTAATGTGACCAAGAATTGAAGAGAGAGGTATTTGAAGAGGAATCCATATCTGATCATGATTTTGTTGATGATTCTAAAAAACCTAAGGTTGAGTGTGCTATCAAGAATGAAGATGAATTTCAAGTCATTTCTCAAGAGATTACAGTCCTAGAAAAGTCTCAGGAGACCAAGGTAGAATATGTAGTCCTTAAATAACACTCAATACCTCAACCTAATATTGAATCACTCTCAGATTCTTTAGATCATAAAGAAGATCAAATTGTTGACCTTATATATCAAGAAGATAAGGTTGAAGAGATAGTGGTTCTAGATGACAAGGAAGAAAAGAATGATTGACAATAGCAAATGAAACCCTTTCAAGATTTTGAAGAGATTTGCCAATTTTGAGGCCCAAGTATATGAGGTGGAGAAATAGTTTTCCATGGATGATGATGACCAAGATTGGGTAGACTATGTGGAGCTCATTGATGAACTTAAATATCTTCCAACTATAAATGAACCTAATCTTATCGAGATCACCATGAAAACTAAGAAGGTATTTATTGTTAAACCACCATTGGAGGTTGTATTTGAGGAGTCCTATGATAAATTTTAATTTTTTTGGATTCAAGAAGAGTTCATTTCCATAGTTTACCTGGTTGGATCTACTTTGATTTCCTTGAACATCATGCCAATAAAGTTGGAAAACACCATGAAGAAGATGGAGGTTTGAATGCCAAGGGACAAAAGGCAATATGTATCATTAATTAATTAATCTCATAGAGAAAGATAAGTTTAAAAATTCCCCTTTGATACTATATTGAGTGCTTATTTCAAGCTATTTTGTGTTTGAGTCATTTAGTTTGGTTTTTATGTGTGTTCCATAAGTACTTATGAAGCACAAGTGTGTGTTTATTTAGTTTCTTGACTTGTGTTTTGTTTATTGTTGGTTTTATATTGTTTTGGTCTAGTTAAAGGAACATTCGGTGTCATGCCTATACATAGATGACTCTATATCCCAATGGATAAGAAAAGGCTATTGGTCTTGGGCATAACAAGCATACCATCCCTAGAAATCACTAAGAATGTTGACCATTTTGACCACAAGTCAAAATGAGTCCATCCCCTATAGTCCAAAAATTAATATATGGGTATATTATAATTTAATAGGTGGTATCATGGTTTTGTGATGTTTTTTAATGCCTTATTAGCCTTGTGCATAGTTATTTTACTCCTTATGTATTTTTGTGTCACTTAGGGGTCATAAATGGGCCATTAAGGCGGGTGGCATATTTTTATAAGAATGACAAGTTTTAAAAAGTCTTTATAAATGTGTATGTGTCAGAAAATTTTTAAAATGTCATTCCCTAACTAAAACCTACAAGTACTCTATTGAAATAAGAATAAAGGAGGTAATTTGGGTAGTTTTGGAAGTTGTATGGCCTCTAAAAGATGGTGGCATGTGTGAAATTATTATGAATTGTATATTCAAATTAAATATACTCATCCTAAATTTTTAAATACTTTATAAATCTTTAAAATAATTAAAAACCATTTTGCTCATTCATCACCATTCTAGACATGTAAAACTAGTCAACAAGTTTCTTCTTGGTACGACCAATAGGAGAGGTTTTGGGTCAAAATAATCTAGGGTAAGTTAGTACACTCATTATAATTAATTTTATTGGTAATATTTTTATTATTGATTACTTTTTATTTATTAACCATCCTTTAAAAGTGGACTAATCTTTTCTACATGTTATTTCTCATAGCCTGTAGGTTTCCTTCTTGTATGGGTAGGTATGTAAAATAAAACTAATTAAATTGACTCAAAATTAAATGGACATATTTCCCACATGATTTATATCTTTTTTTTAAATTATTGGAGTATAATTGATGAGTACAACATCTCAAGTTTGGAAGTTGACATCACATGGAGTTATAGATAACTTTTTGCCAATATTAGAGGTTTAATTTTCTTGTAGGGGATTCAAATTATGGTGATAATTTTAATTTAATGTTTCCACATCTTTAAAATAATCTCCTATTTTCAAAACTCATTTCTAAAGGTCCTCACATAGAGTGACAATCAAGAAATATACTAAAATTCAATTTGACCCATGATTGTCATACACAATCAAATAAGTGAGTTTTGTAATGTCATAAACATGTTAATTAAGGTGTAATTTATTTTATAATTAGGTTTATCAAATTATTTTAACATGATCATAAAACCTATCTCTTCAAATGGCACAATACTAGACTGTGATAACCAATTCTCTAACATAGTCACATAGTTCAACTTTGCTCAATACTAAGGTGCATCTATAGGAGATAACCATGTGAAATGAAGATATTTGTTCTCTATTGAAGGTTTTAAAATGTTTTAATAACCCATTTAATACCTTTAAAATTACTAATACTGGTTTTAGACCTAGACAACATGTAATTATTCATATCTTACTTTCACTACCTTGTCTGCAATATCAATGTATGTCTACAGGTGTCTTAAAAGAGGCTAATTATGTGGCTTGAATACATTAGGATTTGGTTTTAATATTTTAAAATAATGGATGATAAACTGTAAGACCTTTAAAAAAATTTGGATCTCTTCCAATGCTCATACACCATTCACATTGACTATCACTTTCATTGCCCTATCTGTAACTATATGCACACCTATAGGTGGCCCTCCCATAGGGATATAGAAGTGTTTTATGGTGGATGTTAAAATAATTATTGATTAATTAATCATGTTTTAATAATATGGATATTACTTTAAGGTCTAGTATAAGGTCACATTCTATGCATAGTCTATATGTTACCTTCATTGCCTTATATGCTATTGTGAGTACATCTGTAGGCTACTACTAAGATCTAAGAATGCTTCATAGAGGATTATTTACATGAGTTGAAACTTAATTTATGTCTTAGGATGTGGAAATGGTTATTTAAGTCATGTTTAAGGATTAGTTTTGAATCTATAATGAGAAGGCACTTCATAAGAAGAGAGTTTGAGTTCAGGGACAAGTTTCCTTCAAACTCAAAAATAGAGGCCCAAGAACTTTTGTTGATGATATATAACACTGTAGTATGAAGTTTAGGTCAAGTTGAATGTATCCATATTATATCCATATCATAGGGGAATATCCTTTGAAAATTAAATATGTGTGTGATTGGAGGAACATGGTGTTTGAAGGCCCCCAAATCATGAAATTCTTCACTTTTCTTTAGTGATTTTTAAAATATTTCAAGTTACAAATGACCTCTACACTTAAGGCTAAAATATAAAATCATGAATTCATGATTAAGTGGAATTTTTTAGTGATAATTCGTATCAATGAGAATAAATATCATAAAAAAGGGTTAATTTAAAGTATTGATCCTCCATCAACACCTATAAGTGTACACTACTCATAAAAATCACCTATAGCCTAGTTATAGGTGACTCACAAACTCATGAAGCAAATTTTGGTGAAACTAGTCCTAAAAACATGAACCTTGGCTAGTTTAGGTTGATGTAATGACCTAATAATGACCATGGACTACATGACATAGGTTTCAAGGAGAAAAGGTAACCTAAAATATTCCCCTTTTGTCCCAAGATGGTCAATTATAGCTAACTATGACATGAAAGTGAGTTGGAGTATGTCATGGCATGAAAATTACTTTAATAGATCCAAATGGAGTAAAAATGACATTGGGGGATATAATTAAGTCATTAAGCACTATTTTTAATATCTAACCATGTAGATACACTGATAGGTAGGCCTTTTTTGAGATAAAACATTGTCAACCTATCAGTTAAGCCTAATGGAACAAGGATACAGGTTAAGGGTGATATCATGGATGATAAGAATTTTTTGAGCATGGTGAAAACCTCCATAGTTATAATTGAAATTACATAAGACTCTTACCACATATAAATAGCAAAATGATAGTTTCCAATAGGATAATAAATAGTCACATGCCTAAAGCCTACATACAATCAAGGGTTAAAAGGGTCTATCTTAGGTTTTTAAGAAGTTGAAGGAGATATTGAAGTGATGTGTGTGTGTGTGTGTGTGTGTGTGTGTGTGTGTGTGTGTGTGTGTGTGTGTGTGTGTGTGTGTGTGTGTGTGTGTGTGTGTGTAATTTTGTGAAAAGAGTACTTAAAATTTTTGGAATCCCCTCATGCCTTATTTTTATTTGGTACAATAAAGGAGATGCCCTTTGTTTTATATCATATAGAGGGCACTCCCAAAATGGTAAACCCTATAATCTCAACATGAGGAGATAGAAGGGTGAGTTGAAGATTGAATAAGACCCCTAAATAATATGAAAATATCTAATAGGGATGGAAAAACATGATAAAGGTATCTTAGGCATCTAAATTAAATAAAGGTAATCCAAACCTAAAGGTATATAGTTTGACCTTTAAGTCTAAAGTAGGCCTATTGCCCCTTTGAGGGTATACAACCACTTTTGACATTAGATGAACATTCCAAATCATTAGAACAAGTTTTTAGGGATATGATAGGTGTATCCAATATTTTGGAATGTAGGGAAGATCATAAGGGAATCTCATTTTTTCTTAAAGACAATTTAGGCTTATATAGAATGAAGAAAGAAACTCGAGTAGGTAGGTTTGGAAGCTCACACCTAATTAAAGGTTTAGCATGGGATTATAAGATTTTGAGATATGTTAGAGAGGGTATTGATTAAGGTTTTACTAAAAAAAATTATATAATTACAAAACATAATCTCATGAATAATCCTTAAAGGCTAAAGCTACATAAAACCCTCCAAAACCCTGCTTAATGATTCAATGGAGAAAATGAAGTTAGAAAAGCACCTAAGAGGGAGTGTTTTACTAGGAAAATAATTTGAGATTTTAGAGGAATATCTATAGAGATATTTCATGTAAATTTTCACTTTAATTTATAAATAAAGGGAGAAATTAAACTCAATATAAGTGTGGTTGAAAAACCTATTTGGTTGTATGTGCATTGATCCAAATGATTGTGAGAGCTCCTCTTTGGCTTGGGAGGAAGACCTATAGATAAAAAATAACTAGAGAAAACTTTTTTGTTAGATAGATAGTTGGGTGGATTTCCTAGAGATATCTAGATCCTGAAAGTGAGATCCTCCTTAGGGGTTGTCAATCCACATGTTTTAAATAATTAAGTTCACAAAATTAGAAAGAAAGGACTTGCATCAATTAAAGAAGATTATTGAAATTGAAGACAAGAATGTTTACTAAGAAAATAGAATATATATGATAAAATTAGTGACAAACTAATTAATACTAGTGTTAAGTGGTTGGGGTATGCCTCAAAAAATCTAAAAGGGGTCTGTGAGTGGTCAGAAATATAGAAAATTAGCTTTGGCTGAGGGTAGGTTGGTGAAAATAAATTTTTGGTTTTTACTACCATAGGTGACCATTGGTATTTGGGGTGATCTTTGGTGGTTAAGGTGAACATAAGAGGTTAGATAGACCATAAATGGTTGAGTCAACCATCAATGGTTACTATGTATGTTTTGGGTTTGACAAATAGCTAAATGATGGGATCCAAAAGATGGATTTTGGGAGTTGGGTAAGGGCTAGATTGATTTACAAAATGGAAATAAATTAAGTGAACATTGATAAACAAGTAATTATCTTACCATAAGTTTATTGGGTAAGTAGTTTATGTAGTTACCCTATTAGTGGAATCTAGCTTGATTTTAATAGAGTAATGATACCTAAGAGTTTGGTTGAGAGGTGATGGTAAGTTGGTTCTCAATGAGATGGCTAGTGATGCTTGATAATGATAATGATTTTGATTTACGTACAAAATAAAACTCTTAAACACTTGAGCTATTGATAATTATTGTAGATGGATTCGACCTCCCAAGCCTCTCTCTTTTATAGGCATAAGAAAGAGGTGGAAGTGAAGGTGCAACTAGGCCATCTAAATATAATTTGTCTATGCAAAGTCTTATAACAAGAAATAAATGAGATTATATTTAGAAGAGGTTAGTGAAACTTGTATGATTTTGGTGAAGAGGTAAATCTTCACCATCGATGTTCAAGGGTTCTCAAGGTTGACCATTGATGGTTTCCCTAATGATCGATAGTTAGGGTTCAAAGGAAAATGATCTTGAAGGTCAGGTTGAGATAGTTTGGTGAAATTGAGTGTGGATGGGTTTGGTGAGGATATATTTATATAGGTTGGTGCTAAGGGGATCCTAAGTAGGTATAGGGGGATTTTTGACATTTGGAATCATAGGTTTATAGATTTTTGGTGTCTACATTTTCCCCTTATTAGTTATATGGTTTACATGTATGAGTTGCAAAACAAAAATAGATTATGGATCAAGGGTCTAGTTTCCCTAAGAGTATGAGGAGGTGTTCTTCCTCAAATCAAGAGTTAGTGAGGAAAAATAGAAATCATATATGGGTTTGATAAGTGGTATATGGTTAGTCATGAGGTGGTAACACAAGTTTGGTCATTTGAAATGTAAACTTGTGCACAAACTATGAAAAAAAAGGTGTGATATCCAAGATCACGCAAAGACTAAAATTGCCAACATTGGTAAAATTAAGGGTCAGTACGAAGAAGGACAAGTGATAAGTGAACTATATGATCACCTATAGTAATGGTGGTTAGAAACATGCATAAAAACATGTATCCTAAGTGATATCTATATTTTTGATTGGTATCTAAGGTAGGAATTTCTCTTGGGGAAAACACAAATGGGTCAAGTTTCATAGGTATCTTAGGTAGGAGGTGTTCCTAGTGAGACATAAGTGGGTCAAGTATGTGTGAGGTGGCACAAGTTTGAAAAGAGTCAACATGGAAATGTTGTCATTATAGTTAATGGACTAGGAAAAAAGTGTCACAAAATTACATATAAGATGGGTCAATATAGATTAATAATGAGGTGGCAAGGTGGGTAGGTGGGTGGGAGAAGGGCATCTCCAAAATTAGGCAAAAACTATATAGTTGTGCTAGGAATTGGAGTTTGAGGTGAAAAGTGGAAAATGGGGTTTCTTGACCATTGACAGTTAGGGTCCCCAAAAAGTGACCATCAATAGTCACCTTAACCATTAAAAATCAGGGGAAACCTTAAAAATTTGGATAGGTCAATAGTAAAAAAAATTCACTTTTAACATTTTTTACTTTCATACTTTGGTTGACTGAGCTCTGATGATTTCAGTGTATAACAGGGAAGGTGATTACTAAGATGGTGCTTGATCATTGGTTAGAGGCATGTGGATGGACTACATGGGCTTGAGATGTAGGTAATATGAGGATGTGGCTAGGTAGTTGTGTATGGCCTCTAACCATGGTATAGGTTGAGGAATGAGGTAAGACATGCCTTAAATTTGGTAGCTAGGTTTGATTTATGTAATTTCAATTTTATTGGGTGGTTTGGACTGGGTTGGAAATGTTTTATTTTAGATGTATGCCCTAGGTGGGGTTATAGGTTTTTTTGGGTAAATTTGTGGATAAAATAACACATTGATAGGTGGGTGGAGTTTTGGGTTTGGTAGGTTATAAGATAGGTGTTTAGGTATGTTTATTATGTGTTTTGGTTATTATTTGTACTTATGAGGGTTTAGGCATTTCAGCCATGGAACACCCATAATGACCATCAATGATTAGGTCTAACCATTGATAGTTGACACCCTAAGATATAGGGGTCCGTGATCATTAGTATTTAGTATGACTACTTTTAGTTGGGTAGGATAGGTTAGGGTTTTGTAGGTTTTTAGGGATAAGGTAAGTTTTTAGGGTTAGGGTGAGTTTTTAGGGTTAGGGTAAATAGGTTAGATGATGATTTAGGGTAAATGGGTTAGATGATGGTCAATTTTATATTAGAGTTAGGATTTGGTTAAAATTTCAAAGTGTGTTAGAGATTCATACACTGATAGGCCAATCTTGGATGATAGGGGTCAACATAGCTATGAGGAGATAGGTGGGAGTGATAGGGGAATAGGTTAAGTGTTAATGAACTAGGGTAGATGAGACCAATGTTAGTAACTAATCCAAGTATTTGATATGATTTAGGATAGGGAATAAATTTAGATTTATGACCACTTCTCATGCATCTTTCCTATGCTTCATGAGGGGATGACTATAAAGAACTAGGTACATATGGAGGCGGTAGGGCTAGGGGTGAGGAGGCACTATCAACACATACCCAAAGATGCATCTATAATCATAGCACTAATCAAAACATGGGATCTTGTTATAAACACCTTGCTACCAAATGGGGAGATGACTATTCTCCCTAAGGATGTACATAGGATCACTTGACTCCCACTACATGGTAAGGTGATATATCAGATCAAGTAAGAGTGGGATAGCTTTATCAAGTATTTGTATAAGGATGATAGTGATTAGGTTTGATGATACATTGGGGGATTTAGTTACTCATTTTTATATGAGTGATCTCTAGAGGAGAGGAGACTTATGATGATGCTCATGATTGTAATCATGTTCTTTAGGCTCCCAGATTTCAGTAGTGGGAGGTTTCCTTATGTGTTACTAGGTGTACCGATGGAGTTAATCCTTGGGAGGATAGTGTTTGGTTGGGTCCTAGTTTTGCTTGTATATATCTACAAAGATTTATGGGGATTTAGGCATCATAGGAGATATGGCATTAACATCAACCTAGTTCTTCATTATTAGGCCTATGAGCATATTCAGGTGTTGAGACCATTAGAGTTGCCATGGGCTAGTTATACTTGAAGTACCCTATTAGCTTCATGTGATGGATGGATGATATGAATACATCAAGTGGAGGAGGTGGTTCCCATGATGTAGAGGGTTCAAGGGTGCATTAGGTACAATAGTGGTTGGAGACATCATTTGGATGCCATATGTGTAGTTTTTGATATAGCTAGGTTATAAGAGGTAGACCCTTGCCCTTAAGAGCTATAGATAGATAATGGGATAATGAGAGGGGGAGGTGGAGATGATCCTATTTAATATGGTGCATCAATAATTTGGCCTAGTATAGGGTGTCCTGGGCCCATTTCCCTGATATAAGAGGTGGGATTTAGAAGTTTAGTTACCAATGCTCAACTAAATCTAATAGTTCTAGAGGGTGGTTTCAAGGATCTTCTTGTTAAATCCCATATGCATGATGTTGGGTATGTATATGGTTACATGGCTTGGTACCAACTGATATATACATCTATATATGTTAGTGGGGATGATGGAGGTGCAATGCTAATGGATATAAATATAATAGGCCATGATGGATAGGCAAAGGAAACATTAGCTATAGCCCAAGTATAGGTATAGGTATTATAGGGATAGGTGGCTAGACTATAGGTTTAGATTTCCATATTATAGGGTCAACTTATCACTATTACAGGTGAGAGGGATTAGGCATAGGTATCCCCTGGGATAGTCACATAAGAGAGGGACCTACTAAGATAAAGGGTTGAAGTAACCACAATAGTAATAAGAGGGACACCATACATAGTGTCATGGGAATGCTATCTAGCTATTGTAGAGGAGCTCAGATATTATGAGGTGATGGTGTTGGATTAGTTACCATAGGAGATGAAGTATGGGGATTATAGAGCTATTTTGGTCGATGGGCCATTCTTATCTACTCCAAGATAGTGGGATACTACAATCAATCAGGTAGGGGTCCTAAGGGGACCCCCATTGGGTACAAATGTAGGTACAAGTATAGGTGTGGCCAACAGTATTGGTGTAAGACTAAATGTAGGTCCAAGTGGGGCCAATGAGATTTGTGTCCAGTGACCATGTTCAGACATATTTCTATATATTGGTAGCAATAGATGTATACTATTTTTATGTTATCCTACATGTCGATTCAGTGAGCTGTATATTTTTTGAGAGAGAGATTCATACATTATTACATGTATTATTTATGATGGATAGATGTATATGATGATGGTTTATGATGTTATATATGATGTATGCTTATTATTCATGATATTCATGTGTTATGGATTATGAACTGTGATTTCTTACATATGATTTATGAGTTGTATGACTTAGTAGCATAGGCATGTGATGCTAGAAGAATATTTATGATGTTTTGATTTTTCTCATGGATGTGATAGGATGCACTAGTGATGGATGTATGTCATATGATAATTTAATGGATGTGTTTATGGTTATGTGATGTGTTTGGCATGAATTGACATTATAAGATGGGTTGTGCTAATGTTATTGTAAATGGATAGACTAGTATATTGTATGGCCCATGATGTTTTTCCCATTGATTTTGTTTGTTTTTATGATGGTGAGTGGTGTAATTAGTGTTATTTATGGCATGATATATGCTCACATGATGTTATGATGGTTAATGTATAGGATAATGTTGATGATATGTTGTGATATGTTTTCATTATGTTTTGATTATAGGTAGAGAGATGGTATAGTTTATGGACATGGTTCATGATGCTTACATTGTTAAGATGTTTGTTGTTTTATGATCATGGGGATAAAAACATAAGTATGGGAGTAGGTGTAATAAATTTACAAAAAGTAATTGGATAACAAACTAAATGTTTATGAAAGGGATAAGAATCATGAGAGGTATGTCTACATGGACTAACAAAAGATAAAAAAGGAAAATGATGCCTTTTGTTGATAAGGATGAAAATGGAACCTGAAATTGGATTGGCCTAGTGAAAATAAGCCTTTCAAAAGCTTCAAATTAGCATGCTTAGGTTGATAAACATGCATCTTGATCACATTGTGCCAAGTGAGCTCATAGTCCCATGCATATGATATGTGGAAGGAGAATGGGTGAAATTAGAAATTTTTGTGAGACTAGTGTCCCTCTTCTATAGGATTCAAAAGAGGTAGTACAAATAAGTGTATGATCATATATAAATTGTAGACTGATCGATGTGGGAAGTTGACTAAGGAGAGACAATTGCGGTCTTCCAAGATTATTGCTTTTATGAGAGATGATTATAGATTTCTCATTACTTTTGCTTTTGCTTAGGGGTTTTTTCTATTTTTGAATTTTCTTTAGGGTTGGGGAAGCTAATTGATTTGGGAATCTTCTAAGAAATTGCTATCTTTGATAAATGTTTCACTCGGTCATCCTTAGAGGGAGTGGTCTAAGTTTATATTCTTAGTCCAAATGCTTTTTATTGATTTCTTTCAAGGGAGTAGTCTACCTTATGGTTTGTAATTTTAGATAAATTTTTAACAACTATCCTTTAAAGGAGTAGTCTGTAAATGCTTAGAATGACCCATGATTTAGTTTTGAGTTTGATTTTTTTATTTTTTTTGGTTTTTTGAGGCATAGACTTACTTATACATGCTTAAAGGATTACCTTTATGAAGGAAAAACTAAGGGCACCATAAGGTTCAATAGGTGAAAAGGTATTTAGGTGACAAGGACCATGAGAATTTGTCTTGAAGAGGGATAGAAAGTACCATGAGTATCATGTCATATGTAGAGCCATGGTAGCTATAGTTCAAGATCATGCTATGAATGTGATGGATAATCACATGATTCAATTGTAGTATATTGTCCCCAAAAAAAGGGAAATGAATGTGGGTGAAAGGGATGAGCTTAAGTTAGAAAAATGATGATTATGATCCCTATTTAATAATAAAAGGGACATAGATATGAAACATTGAGAGGCTTAGGCTCTGGTTTGATTTCAAGAGAGGATAAATGATAAGTTCATGATCTATACTTGTGGCTTATGATATAGGGTCCAAGCCAATTGAAAGCAAATTTCCCCTTTTGCTTTTCTCTATATTAGTTACATGTTTAATTTCCCTAAGAAAAATATCTCTAATATTGAATTCTTAGACTTTTAGGTGTTTTTTATAGGTGCATTTTATTCATTCTTGATATACATAGAGATGGGAAAGAGCAGTCAAATGATGCTCATGAAGTATCTCAAGTTTGGATAAATGTTACTAAAGATAATCATCTTCTAAAATAAGGTCCCATAAAGATATGCAAAGAGAAGGTATTTAGATTTAAAGGGGTAATACAACCTCATATCCAAATACAAGAGAAAAAGGTTTAGCACCTATAGGGGTTTAGATCCTATTATGATATGCCCATAAGGTAAAAGGGATGTGTAAGTTCCAATCTCAACTTGAGACATTGACCATTTTGATAAGCATGTTGTTAAGGGTTTTTTTAGAGGCTTTTGCTTATCTATTTACTTGTGGGAAATAAGGGGATGAAAATATAAGTTTAATACCAAATATGTCATAAAAGGCCATAAACTTATTTATTTTTGAATGATTTTCCATTATCGATGATCTTATGGGAGACACCGAAGCAGCAGATGATGTGATGGTGATAAATGTGATAATCTTTTCAGCTTTTATCAGGATAAGAGGAATGGCCTCTACCCATTTGGTAAAATATATGGTCACAGATGATGATAGAGTGAAGTCATTATAAAGAGTAAGGGTTAATCCCACTAATAAGGTCCAAACCCCATTGTTAGAAGGGCTAAAGGTCCATGGAAATGTGAAGACTATTGCTTGGTATGTGATGTAAATTAGCATATTGTGGGCACTTGACACACTTTTTCACATAATCATAATAGTCTTGATTAAGGGTAGGCCAGTAATAGCCTAAGCAGAGGATGCGCTTAGACATAATGAGTCCACTAAAGTGGCCCCCATAGATACCATCATGCATTTATTTGATATCATGAGATGCTTTTGGACTATAGAGGTAATGAAATAGGAGGTCATCAAGATCATGTTTATATAGGATGCCTCCTAAAATGGTATAAAAAGAGATGCTCTAGATAAACACTCAATGGGCAATCCCAAGAGAGGTCAGATGGAACTATACCAAGGTTAAGGTAGTTAAAGGTTTGTTGATACCAAAGGTCAAGCTAGGTCTCCTCCACACTAAAAATGGTTGGAGTGTCTAACTTGACATAAGAAGGATTGATGAGGTGATGGATAGTGACTTAGATTTTGGATTCTAAGGGTATTGATGAGATCTAAGAAGTGAGAGAAGCCATGGTGTTGGTAAAATTATTGGTAGATCATGGGGTAGTTTGAATATTGTAGTGTTAAAATGATATTAAGAGTTCTATGACTATTTATATAGTTAAAAAATTTCATTCGTATATTGATAAATTCCATTTACTTGATTGACCACAAGTTAGGAGTCACCAAAGATGTTAATTTTTCCAACTCCCAAGGCTAATGTGGTTTGGAGACCTATTACTAGGGCTTCATATTTGCCCACATTAATGGTACATTCAAAGTCAAGTTTAAATGACAATGAAGTGGTTCACTGATAAGGGGGATAAATATGATACCATCTCCCCCACCATGCTGACATGTGAAACCATAAAAAAACATGGTTATGTGATTAGTGAAATCTATTTGAGATAGGCTTGTGATAGACTCATCTAGAAATTCAAGAGGAGGAGATTGGTTATTTGTTAGGGCTACATCGACTAATTTGTTGGTAATGACTTGCCCCTTAATTTACTTCTACTATAGGAACTCAATGTCAAACTAAACTAAAATCATGAGCCACTTGGCTATATGCTAGTTTTGATATGGCTTAGATTGCATGTACTTGAGTGGGTTGGTATTGGTTATGATGAAAGTTTTATGGTTAAAAAGTTAGTGGTGAAGCTTGGTGGCCATAAATAATAGGGCCAAGAATAGTTTCTCAATATGTGTATATCAATTTTCATAGTCTACAGGGTACAAATAATGTAATAGATGACTTACTCTTTACTTTATTCATCCTGATGGTCAAGCATTGCCCCTAAGGAATGGTTAGTGGTAAAAATATAAAGGTAGAAAGGTTGGTCATCCTTAGGAGGTGTGAGGATAGGTGGAGGTAGAAGGTACTCTTTGAGTGTATCAAAGGCCTTTTGATAGTCAACATTCCACTTAAAAGAGATGTCATTTTTTAAGAGGTGGTGATAATGTTGACACCAATTGGAGAGCTAGGAGATGAAGTAGTGAATGGATTGGAGCTTCCATTGCAAATTAAATATTTGATTAAGAATGGTTGGAGGTAGCATCTCGAGGATGGATCTAATTTTGGTTAGATCAACCTTGATTCCTTAAAGAGAAATGATGAAACTAAGAAGTTTTCCTGACAAGACCCTAAAAATACATTTATTGGCATTGATGTGGACATGATAATGGATAATTCACTCAAATATAATCTTGAGATTGGTTAAGTGGTATTTGAAAAGTTTAGAATTCCTAAGAAGGTCATCCAATAGTCTTTGATGATTATAAGGATAAGGTCATGAAAGATTTAGGTTATAGCATGTTGGTAGGTTGTACTAGTGTTCCTAAGACCAAAGGGCATGAACCTATAATAAAAGGTCACCCAAGGGGTGATAAAGGCAAATTTTTATTGATCTTTAGGGGAAATCAAAATTTGATTATAACCCAAGAAACTATCTATGAGAGATAACATCTCATGGCCCACCATAAGATCAATAAGCTTGTCAATGCTAGGTAGAGGAATGCCATCCTTTGGGTAGGTGAGGTTAAGGTCATGAAATACCACATATATGTAGTCCCCCTATGGATTTAGTGATAGGCATGATGTTTAAAACCCACTGCAGATAATTAATGGGTTGAATGAAGTTGACAAAAAAGAGGCATTGAAGCTCTTCTTTGATAAAGCAGGATATTCAAAGATGCATTCAATAAAGTTTCTGTCTGATAGGTTTTTCATCATGATTGGTTATAATGTTGTGTGTGGTAATGGCTAGGTCAATACTAGGCATGTTGGCATATGAATAGGCAAATGCAATGCTATAGTTTTGGAGGAAGGTAGAGAAGTCATGTAGTTCCTTAATAGTAAGATATTGGTCCAATTTGATGATATGAGGGTTGTTATAAGTGCCTATGTTAATATCCATAGTGGATTCATTTAACATGGTTAAGCTTTTAAGAGGTAAGGATTTATGGATGGAAGAATTAGGTGCACCAAGGTTAGTGATAATAGAATCATCATCCTAGCACTGAACCATGTTAATGGTAGGAGAGTCATATGCCATATGTTTATGATGGATAAAAGGGATGGATATGGGTTCCCCATCCTTTTGATAAGTCAAGGGGATGAGGGTAATCATGTTGATGAAAAAAAAAAGTTAAGTGGGATGATTTTCTCATCTTCACACTTAGGTGGAAGGGGTGTTAGTGAGGAAGGGGTCACTTCTTCAACAATGGTGATGGTAGTTTTTTTGGCTTTCTTCTTATTGGGTAGAATCAAGCTAAGGCCATGCTTATCATGAGGATTTTAGGTCTCAATTAGGATCAATGTATGTGGTCTATGTTTGTATCATCCTAAGTTGAATCTTTTCTAAGCACACCTATGGAGGTATAGTTTGGTGAAGTCTAGGTAAGATAAGGTGGAGGTGAAGAGGGGATGGTAACAATGTTAAGGGGCTTGTCAATTCTCCCATAGATAAATTAGGTTTGACATCTTAGAGGCCCTAAGGGTTTAATGGATTCAATGTTGGTATCACAACCTAGTTGATGGTTGAGTTTGTTATACTCTTGGGGAGTAGGGAAAGTGTCGAGGGTAAGGAGATGATATTCTCCAAGGGTAAGGCATTGAAAGGTATATTTCAAAGGATTAGTGGTGGGTATTTTTTCTATAGGAATAGATAAATTGGTAGATGCCTCTATGGAAAGAGAATCAATGGCTTCATTTTTTTTGGTTGAGGGATTAGTCACAGATGTTTGGGGTGGTGTGGTCAAAGGTAAAAGGATATCATTAGGTTGATAGGTCATGTTGCATGTTTTGAAAGGGCTCAAGTTAGCATGTATGGTAACAACTTGGTCTTCATGCTCAAATTTGACACAACATTGGAGGGTAGAAGGTACAAAAACCATATCTTGGATCCAAAGTATCCCTAATAAAATGTTGTACTAAAACTCACCTTTAACCACATAGAAAAATTTGGGGAGCATGTGTGGTCCAAGCCAAATGTGAAGAACAACTATTCCCAAGGTAGTGGTCATGGTGTAATTAAAGGAGTGAAGTAAAACTAAAGTTTGGGACATGATATTTTATATTAATTTGGGTTGATCACAAGCATGGGAGGAGATGATATTGATGATAGATCCCCCATTAATCATAACCTATTTGATGTGGTTTTCATTGATGTGGGAAATAATAAAGTGAGGAGGATTTAGATCCTTAGGGTGGATAGAGGTTATCTTTGAGTCTTTGAAAGTAACTAGGGTGGAGAGTTGGAGAGCACATACAAAGGCCTCTATAAGTGGAGAGTCTCCTAGTTTGACCTTAATATTTTATGTTGCCTTGATCATGGCTTGATGATGGTGAGGTGAGGTAGAAATGATATCATAGAGGCTCATCTTAGCTAGTGTTTAGTGAAGTTGATTAAGGATGACCCTTTTGATGGATTCAAAGGGGTTAGCCTCATAGGTGCATAATATAATAACTTTGGGCTTAGTTTTAGATGTAGAGGTTTAGATTTGGTTTGGTTTAGGATGATATGGGGGGTATGTCTATGGAATGGGCACTTTAGCCTTCCCTTTATCCTTTTGTTATGATAATGTGACTACATTAATGGTATGGATAGAGATGGAAGGTATGACGGGCATTTGGGTAGATCCTTTATCACTTTGAGGTGAGAGTGGAGGATTAGGAATGTGTTGGAAAATGACTATTAGGTTTATTGGTAGAGGATCTGATGGAAGTTCATCTAGTAAAAGATCATCCTCATCATATAGCTAATGGATAATGACCTAGAGAGCTTTGGAATCCTCAATGCCATACCCAGGTGTCTTATGATAAGAATAAATTTAATGGTTGTTATACCAAGCTAGCTTTGAACCAAGAGGATTAAAAGGTCTAATAAGAGGTAATGTAAGGCAAGAGGTCTACAATAATCTATGAAGGAAGGTTGTATATGATTCCTCTAGAGGTGGGAAAGTTATAAGGACTATGTTTTTGGTTAGAAATATGGGAATGTTGGTAACAATGGGTTTGGTGGGAGATAGTTTGGGTAAGGTGGTACTTCTGGTTGATGGTTCTGGTCTAGTTATATTGGTGTTTGGGGTGGTCGAGTCTGATAGTCTAGTTATAGGGAATCTAGGAAGGACTAGTGTATTAGATAATAAGTGGGTTGGCATAACCAATAGTAGTGGGTGGCATATGTTAAAGTGAGGTTTATTTTTAAGCAAAGTGGAAGGGTGAGGCCCTACAATAGAGGACAAGGTGGAGGGAGGTAGAGTCCAAGTTGTTGACCTAATTTTTCCCCTTTGGCAAAATATCGATCACCTTCTACACCTGCTTTGCAAGGCCAGTCAATTTTGGGTTGCAGTCCATCTTCAGGTTCATGCTCAGTTCAACGAAAAAAGTTCAAGTCAACAGTTCAATTGTCTACGTCTGGAGAAAATTCAAGTTTTATGCAATGGGTGTAAAAATTACCACCCACAACACTGGTGGGTAAAAAGAGACCGCTTACACACAAGCAATGGGTGTCAAAATGCCACGTGAAGTAGTCAGCAGAAAAAACTTGGCCGTCAACATCGATCGACGTCGGCAAAACTGCCGCGATCGGCAGAAAACATGGCCAACATTGGCAAAACTCCCACAGTCGATAGTAAATTGGTTGACATCAGCAAAAGTCCCGCATGAAGTCCATGATAGTGGGTGGTAAAATTACTGCCCACAACATTAGGGGGCAGAAAAGGCCTGCAAAACACTGGAAAAGGTCTGCCCAGCCGCCAGAGGAGAAGACCAGCATGCAAAATGAGGCAACAAGCATGGTCTTGATAGACTTGTGATGTCATCTATAGTGTTTTCTCCCTTCCCAATGAAGACTAAGGCTACCACTTCCCATATAAATACACAGACTTGGTCATTTTATCATGATCTTCTCCAATTTTGTAAAGAGCACAGCTCTGCAAATTCTCCACCTAAATCAATAAAATACAGTTTTTGCCTCCATCTTGGATTGATTTGTTGTGTATGCCATGAGTATTATTTGTGTTTAGTCATTATCTTCCATGCTTTCATAGGTAATGCCAATAGACCAGCTATCTATAGGTTGTCGATTCTATAGCTAAAAGGAGAAGAGCAATACTTGAGAAGGACAGAACAGAGCAAGTTGCTTGTAAGTGTGCATTCCACAGCACCTTGGTAAACCTCTATTATGTATTTTCCATTATAGCCTCCCTGCTAGTCTTAGCAACTTGGTTCTTCTACTAGATGTGTAGAGTATATTTGCATTTCTCTTGATTCTAAGAGTGGATCTGGAAGGTCACCCCTTTATTTTGGTGTATCACCTCTTTTAGAGTAGGCTATTTGCTTTCTTGCACTTTCTTCCCTTTTCATCCCCCCCAGTATATCTATATATCCATTATTTTTGCACTGCCTGAAATAAACAAGATACATCAGAGGGAACTAGCCCATACCTAGAGACTCTCTTCTCCTGCTTCATCATCCCACAGGCGAGAGAGGGGTTTCCATGTTATGAGGAGAGGGTAGGAACCTATTTTCCTACCACCGGGTGCAATCTCCAATGTCAACAATTTTGGCACACCTGGTGGGACTGTAATTTTATTAGTTTCCAACACAGTAGTATTTCAGGATTGATGCTAGTCCTGCTATAGTCATTTCAAAGATTTCCAGCATCTGGCGACTCCACTGGTAAGAGCTCAATTCTTTATTTGTAAGACCAGTCACTTAAACTTTTATGCCAAAGGTTACCACAAGGTCAGCTTCAAGAGGGGTCCCTTTTGTTTTCATTGAGCTACCTTTAAACTCTGCTAAAAGGCTCAGGTTTGAAAGAACTCACCCTTATCCATTAGTAAATCCTCCTAGACTTGTTGCTAGGAACATCAACCCATCTCAGCCACAAATACACCCTGTTCTAGCCATGGCATTGCCTTTTGCAGCTTTCCATGGTGAGAGCCCTTTAAACCTCCAATGCTATGATCCAATTCCCAGAATGGCTTTAAAAAATGTGCCCTCTTTTGATGGAGTGGGACCTATTACAGTTGTTGAGCATATCAAGAATATTGCCAACTTTTGCAATATTCACAATATAACGAAAGAAAATATTGCCATCAGGCTGTTAGCCTTGTCTCTGAAAGGGAAAGCTCTTGATTGGTACGGCACCTTGCCTATGAATTCCATACATTCCTAGAATGAATTGGGCACCCATTTGACTGATCATTTTGGAGAAAAAAGTGATGGCCTCTCTCTTGTTGAGCAGTTGACAACTATAAAAAGAGCTCTGCATGAGTATATGCATGACTTCAACATGCGGTTTCAAAAGACTTGGGATAGAATTCCCATCCTGGTAAGGCCAACTCCCAGCTACGCTTTCTTGTACTATATAAAAGCATTAAATAGTGATATTGTTGTGATGATCTAATCTATGGGAGGGCACATACTGCCAGTTGCTTACAACATCGCCATAGCAGTCAAGAATTGCTTGGTACAAGGCGGAAAGATTGCTCCTAGGCCTAACATGCCACTTTTCCTAGAGATGTTGCCCCCTATACAAACTATTGTGCCCACATTAGCCCCTGTGCCTAGCATTGAGAAGTCAGCTACTGTTCCATCAAATGAACTACATGAGGTAAAAAGCCTGTTGCAAAACATGTCAAATGAACTTGTAGCTCTTAAGAGACAACAAGCTCAAAGCAACAAGCCAAACCAGGGTTATCAGAATTATGGCCATGCCCCTAGACCCCCCTTTCAAAATTATAACCAAGGTCAGGGGCAGCTCACTATAAATAGGCCTTATCAAAATTATAACTTAGGCCCCTCTTCATCATCTAAAGCCATGGTGCCTACTCAGAATAACCTTATGCAGGAACAACCTAACTGTTCAACCATGGGACATGGTCAAGAGCAAGCTATCCATACAAATGAGATGATGAATTTTTTCTAAAATTCAAAAAACTAGGCTACTGATCATTCCCAGTTTTTTGAGTTTCCAGCTCAGCCTGGCACAAATAACAATCAAACTCAGCCAGATTCTACCCTGATAAATCATGAAGAGGGCGAGCTCTGTGCGATTAATCATGGGGGCGCTGCAGGTAATCAAGCTAATTACATTGCAGCCAACATGAGATTTTAAAGAAGAGTAGTTAGAAAAGCGTAGGCTTCCCCTTAGGCAGTAACGAATCCTCCACCACACCCTTTTCAGAGGGCCCCAATTTTTGGTCAACCGTCTGCACCTCCAGCTCCTTAGTCTATAGCTCCAGTCGGGATTAGCTCAAAGGAAAGCACAAAGGGAATTAGCCCCCAAATTAATATAGTTGATCAAATGAAGAAATTGCATGTGAGCATTTCTCTATGGGATTCGTTGTCCCTTTCGGGACAAAAGGAGGTATTGAAGAAAGAATTGCATGAAATAGATCGATAGGCTGTCCCAGCTGACACTAATAACATCTTAATGACGAATGGGCAGCCTTTTACTTCAGATCAAGTAAAAAAAGAAGAAAGGACTCCCCCTTTTTATGTATCTTTGATCATAGGTGATTTCTTAGTACACAATTGCATAATCGACAGTGGGGCCAGCACTTCAATAATGCCCAAGTGCATTGCTGATAAGATGGGGTTAAAGTATGAAGCAATGAACAAAAGAGTCTTGCAATTAGATGGGATGCCTGCAAAGATAGTCAGAATCTTGAAAGCATTAAGTTTAACACTGCATGCCTGCCCAACATTCTCAATCCCCCATGATATAGTGGTAGCAGACGTTCCTCCATATTTCGCAATCTATTTATCAAGGGACTTTACATCCAAGATAGGGGGCTATCTAGCAGCAAATTGGTCATACTTGGTTTTCAGAACCAAGTATGGGACCAAGGTGAAAATTGAATCTGAGCCACTCTATAAAGATCACCTAGAGCCCTATTCACCCAAGGCAGTGAATGTTAGTTACACTATCGTCGATCCAGAAGAGTCTCAGACGAACAAATCTTCATCTTCTGCTCTTGAAGGAGTTATAGATTTACTCTTGGATGAGTGGGGAAGTGATAACTTCAAGCATGATACTTATAAGTTTATTGAGGAAGTAGACCTTGGTTTCTATTGCTTGCATGAAGAAGGCACCGTCATACCCAATATAATGAAGGAGAACAAAGAAAACCTTGGCCTGTGGCAGCTCTACTTCAATGGTTCTAGAAGTAAACTGGGTGCTAGTGGTGGGGCAATGTTAGTTTCCCCTTCTAAAGAAAAGTACTTTTCAGATTTCCATTTCTAGTTCTCTGTCACATGTAATGTTGCAAAATATGAGTCTTTGATTCATGGACTTGAGTGGACAAGAAAAAGAGGGATCAGGAAGTTGCAAATCCTGGGGGATAGTGAACTAATTATGAACCAAATAAGAGGCCTGAACCTAACCAAGAACTCCTTGTTGAAGTCTTACAAGCATAGAGTATGGAACTTGATGGAAGATTTCCTTGCTCTTAACATTACCTCGATTCCCAGGGAACAGAATAAGTAGGCTGATAGGCTAGTAGCGGTTGGTGCCCAATTTGATGTTTCAAAAAAAATAAACAAGAATTGTGGTTCATGCCATTTAAAAGTGGCGGTTTGGCCTTTAATTCCAGACAATGTTACAAATTGGTAGGTCTTTGAAAGTGACTAGTAGATAGCTCTCTTCCTGCAGGAAGAAGCTGAGTTCACAGTCCACAATCAAGTGAAATTGTAGCAGCAATATGGAAATCAGATTGTTCAATTGAAAAACAATAAACTCCCTAAGGGTCTGATCACACTTGAGAGTATTTTCAATAGAGAAGATCGACTAAGAAATGACAAAGCATGCATCACTACCGAAGAGGAGAATTATGAAAAAGTTGAAATCTTTAAGGACAAGTTGCTAGCACTTGGTAAGGTCTGCACGTTTCAAGAAAGGCAAGCTTTCATTTTGCTGTGTCAAGAGTTCACTAACATCTTTGCCTGGAATTATAGCAACTTGAAAGGCTTCGATCCAAGACTCACCCAGCACACCATTGAATTAGATGAAGGCACAAAACCAGTCACACAAAAGTAGAGGCCTGTTAATCTAATGATTGAACTCCTTATGTAGAAAGAATTGGTCAAGCTGATTGAGTCTGGCATTATATTTTTGATCAAACATTCCTCATGGTTGGCCAATTTGGTTCTAGTTAGAAATAAAAATAGGGAAATTAGGCTGTGCGTCAACTTCAAAGACCTTAATAAAGTCTCTTTAAAGGATCATTATCCCCTCCTAAACATGGAGCAGATCCTCCAAAAGTTAATTGGTTCCAAATGTTTCTCTTTCCTGGATGGTTATTCAAGATATAATCAAATTCTGGTGCAGGGCTGTGACCAATACAAAATAGCTTTCACCACTAAATGGGGAATGTTTGCCTACCAGAAGATGCCTTTTGGGCTATCCAATGCTGGTGCTACTTTCCAGCGAGCCATGGGCATGGCTTTCAGTGGTTTGATAAATAAGAATGTGCTAGTGTACCTCGATGATATAACGGTTTTCTCCAAAGAGGTGAGACAACATATGGAGCACCTCACGCAGATTTTTGAGAGGTGCAGGGAATTTGGCATCTCCCTAAATCCAAAGAAATGTGTATTTGTAGTTCATGAGGGGAAACATCTTGGCCACATTGTGTTTAAGGAAGGTTTTTCTATTGACCTCGAGAGAGTCTGCTCCATTCTAGAGATGTCCCTACCAAAGCACAAGAAAGGCCTGCAGAGTTTCTTTGGCCAAATAAATTTCATTCGGAGGTTCATTTCAAACTTTGCTGAAATAGTTAAACCCCTAACCACTATGCTAAGGAAGGGTGAAGAATTCAAGTGGACAATTCCAAGAAAAGATAGCTTTGAAGCTATCAAACAGGCTTTAACCCAGGCTCCTGCTCTAATTAGCCCTGACTTTAATAAGGACCTCAATCTCTATACCTTCAGCAATGGAGAAGTAATATCTACTATGCTTACCCAAGAAAATAGTGATGACCTCGAGCAACCACTCACCTTCTTCAGCCAAGGGTTAGAGGACTTTGAAATCAGGTACACCTATGTAGAGAAGCAAGTCCTGGTAGTAGTGCATAGCCTGAAAAAATTTAGATATGTGTTGTCGAACAACAAGATCCATCTCATGGTTCCACATCCTGGCGTCAAGGATTTCTTGACCAATCGAGACTTAAATGAGAAAAGAGTAGGATGGATCACCAAAGTGATGGAGTATGACATAGACATCAAAATCACCAAGTTAGTGAGAGGAAGGGGCCTGTGTGAATAGCTAGTAGCAGATTTGAGGAAAAATGGTGTAGATAGCTTGTTGATCCATGATGCAGCCACTGCAGAAGAACCAATTGTCATAAGAGATTAGACGCTGGACATGAGGTGCTTTCTTCTTACAGGTGAATTTCCATAGGGTCTCAATAGGGCCAAAAGAAGTTATTTTAAACTTCAGTCCCTTCCTTATGTTTTGATTGATGGAGTATTATTTAGGAAGGATCTCTCTGGGGTTCTCCTGAGATGCATTGACCCCAGTCAGGCTGACAAGGTATTAGCTGAGTTTCACGATGGGCCAGTAGGCAGCCATTTTGCCCCTAAGACCACAGCAGCAAAAATAATGAGAGCTGGTTATTTTTGGCCCACTCTCTTCAAGGATACCCATGTCTGGGTAAGGAAGTGTCAGAAGTGTGCACTCTCCAACAAAAAGTAGTGATTGGCTTCCATGCCCCTATAGCCCATTCAAGTTGAACAACCATTCATGTAGTGGGCCTAGATTTCATAGGGATGATCAACCCTCCCTCTAGTGCTAGACACAAATGTGTCGTGACTGCTACGGATTATTTCACCAGGTGGGTGGAAGCCATTGCTTTGAAGGAAGAAAATAAAAGTGCAGTCTTGGATTTCTATGAGGACTTAGTGACACATTTTGGGGTCCTAGCCACTATAATTTCAAATAATGCCTTGGCTTTTCTGGGAACCAGAACTAGTGAATGGGCACTAAGGTATGGTATATACCTCAGCGCTTCGTCAAATTACTACCCACAGGGGAATGGACTGGCTGAGTCTACTAACAAAAAATTGATCAGGATTATAATGAGGACCATGGAAGAAAATCAAAAAACTTGGCATGCCAAGTTGAAGATAGTTCTATGGGCTGATCAAATCACTCTGAAGAGATCAATCAGAAATTCTCCATATACACTTGTATATGGAAGGGAAGCAAGGCTTCCTATCTCACTCGAATTGCCAGTACTAGACCTTGCTCATCAGCTACAGTTAGAAGAAGGAAGCAGCATGGAGGTTAGATTATGTGAACTAATGGAGCTCCAAGAGGTAAGGAATCAGGCCATGGTCTCTATGATCAGTCACCAATAGAAGGTGAAAGACATTTCAACAAGAAATCTTTGTCAAAAAGCTTCGCTGAAGGAGACATTGTCTTAAAATGGGACGAAGATAGAGCTAAGCCCAGAAAACATGCAAAATTTGATACCCTCTGGAGTGGTCCTTACATGATTACTCAGTGCAAGCAGCATAACGTGTTCTAGCTCTCCAGGTTGGACAGCGAAGAATTGTGTATCCCAGTCAATGGGATACATCTGAAGCATTGTCACTGAATTTTGGTTCGGCTGTACATAGTTTCCCTTATTTTCTTTCCTATTTTCCCTAAGTGTAGTTTGCACATTTAGTTGTTTTTAGTCTTGTGTGTTTTCCCTTTGTGCGTGGGGGTAAATTCTGTATATTTTGATTCTGGGATCTTCAAAGCTATTTTGAACTTTCTTCAAAGTTACCATCTGACTCCGCACCCAATGGATATGTAAGGCAACTGGGTTCTAAGCATAACAAGCATGCTTACCCTATGAGTCACCAATTTGTTGACCCAATTTTGCCCCTCTAGCAAAATCTCGGTCACCTTCTACCCCTACTTTGCAAGGCCAGTCAATTTCGGGTTGCAGTCCATCTTCAGGTTCATGCTCAGTTCAATGAAAAAAGTTCAAGTCAACGGTTCAATTGTCTAAGTCCCGAGAAAATTCAAGTTTTATGCAATGGGTGGCAAAATTACCGCCCACAACACTAGTGGGTAAAAAGAGACCACCTACACACAATCAATGGGCGGCAAAATTGTTGTGTGAAGTATTCAGTAGAAAAAACTTGGCCGTCAACATCGGTCGACGTTGGCAAAACTGTCGCAGTCAGTAGAAAACATGGCCGACATCGGCAAAACTGCCGTGGTCGGCAGTAAATCGACTGACATTAGAAGAAGTCCCACATGAAGTCCATGATAGTGGGTGGTAAAATTACCACCCACAACATTAGGGGGCAAAAAAGGCCTGCAGAACACTGGAAAAGGTCTACCCAACCGCTAGAGGAGAAGACCAGCACGCAAAATGAGGCAACAAGCATGGTCTTTATAGACTTGTGATGTCATCTACAATGTTTTCTCCCTTCTCAATGAAGACTAAGGCTACCACTTCCCATATAAATACACAGACTTGGTCATTTTATCAGGATCTTCTCCAATTTTGTAAAGAGCACAGCTTTGCAAATTCTCCACCTAAATCAATAAAATATAGTTTTTGCCTCCATCTTGGATTGATTTGTTGTGTATGCCATGAGTATTATTTGTGTTTAGTCATTATCTTCCATGCTTTCACAGGTAATGCCAACATACCAGCTATCTATAGGGCACCAGTTCTGTAGCTGAAAGGAGAAGAGCAATACTTGAGAAGGACAGAATAGAGTAAGTTGCTTGTAAGTGTGCATTCCACAGCACCTTAGTAAACCTCTATTATGTATTTTCCATTATAGCCTCCCTGTTAGTCTTAGTAGCCTGGTTCTTCTACCAGATGTGTAGAGTATATTTGTAATTCTCTTGATTCTGAGAGTGGATCTGGAAGGTCACCCCTTTATTTTGGTGTATCACCTCTTTAGAGTTGGCTATTTGCTTTCTTGCACTTTCTTCCCTTTTCATCCCCCTAGTATATCTATATATTTGTTATTTTTGCACTGCCTGAAACAAACAAGATACATCAAAGGGAACTAGCCCATACCTAGAGACTCTCCTCTCCTACTTCGTCGTCCCACAGGTGAGAGAGGGGTTTCCATGTTGCGGGGAGAGGGTAGGAACCTATTTTCCTACCACCGAGTGTAATCTCCAGCGTCAACATAAGTCATGGGACCCTTTAATGGTTTCATCCCCCTGGTTGGTATGGGTTGAGACTTGGGTATAGTCTTGGGTGAGGTTAATTCCACTTTCAAGGATGGGTAAATCAAACTTTGAGTAGGGAAGGCACCAAGAGTTTTGAAAGGTTTAGTTGGTGATGTGGTGATTAGAGGGGCAGATATTTTGGTTGACTAAAAAGGTGAGTGGTTGGTATAATTTCTCATTAGTTTGAGAGGTGGTGGAAAAATGATGGATTGGTTTGTTAGAGGCATGATAGAAGGTCTAGGTTTATTTATGTAAGGGATCCCTAGGTATTGCCAGAAAGTGACTTAATCCATGTCTAGTTTTATGACTATACCTAACTTTTAAACAAGTTTAGAAAAAGTTTTGTATACGGTTCTGCCCCCTGGATAGCGGGTGTTGAGGATACACCTATGGGTTGAGGAAGAGGGTTGATAGCCTCATATTTTTCCTTAAGAAATGGAGGTAAGTTTGAGATAGGTGGCTACTCCATGAGGGGTGATTGTGAAAGAGTTGTTTCCCTAAGCACGATGTCCATAGTTATGGTTTGATCTATGGTTAGGGGAGATGGTAGGTTAGGAATGGTTGTTTGTTTAGGTAGGCTATCTAAAATGGTGTTTGATGATTTGAAAGCCTCTATTAGTGAAGCTAAGGAAAAAGGAACCTCCTTAGTTTAGGCATCTAAAGGAAGGGAAAGCTACTTTACCACCTTAGTAGGCAAAGTGGGGGAAAAGCAGGTAGATTATATGGTAGGTTCCTCATTAACAAGTGTATTAAGGACCATATTGACTATTTGGGCATCATGAGAACATCCAAATTCTGTGTCCTCAATTTTGACATGGGTATGGCTGGGAAAATGCTTCCTAAATATATCAAGAGCTTGATTTTGAGGGGTATTGGGATTATCCAACATGAGTTCCTCCTTGTTGATAAGGCTTTAAACAACATTATTGAAAGTATTACATCAACTGATGTCATGTCTAATTACCCTATGAAAAGCACAAAGGTCATTGTCATTATACAAAGTATGTGCTAGATGAGAGGAATCAAACTACTAGGGAGGTTTTATAGGTGGAAGCTATATAAGGTTAGATTTTAGTAGTTTCTCCAAAACTGAAGCATAATATTCTTGAGGTGTAGTGAATTGTTTTTGGTTGTTTCATTTTGGGTTCCTTCTATTTTGGTTGGAGATAATGAAAGAGCATTATTGGTTGACATTGGGTGGAGGAGAGGTTTTAAGAACAATGACATTCATGGTTCCCTTACTCTTGGTTATGGTATTGGTTTGGTTGCTTAGTTTGGAGGAAGAGGTTTCATTGGTCTTGAAGGTAGAGTTCTTGCTTCGTAACTTTAATTTTCCCTCATATATGGCCTAGTTCTCTAGCTTATGTGTCATGGTAAAATCTTCATCAAAAGTTATGAAGCTTTGGACATGTAGTGTAGAAGATATATGTTTGTCACAAGCTTGAGAGAAAATTATAAGTTCAGGTTGAGATAAGGAAAATGAAATCTAATTAATCAAGCTTCTTGAATGGGTAATGAAATCAAAAATGGACTTATCATCAAATTATCTAATGGAATAGAGGTCAATGATAGAGACCTTTCTGGAAATGTTAATGGAAAAGTGATCTAAGAAGACCTATGATAATTGGGTAAAAGAAAAGATTGAATACTTGGTGAGGGCACTATACCAATCAAGTTTCATACTAGATAGGGACATGGGAAAGGTTTGAAGGAGAAGGGCATCATCATAAGTAATCATGTAACATGCATGCATAAAATCCCTAAGGTGTTTTTGGGGGTTCTCCTTGCTTTGAAATTTAGTAAATTTTGGAAGATCCCATTAAGGAGGGTAAGGTTTGATGGGGATAGAAGGATGAATAGGTTTGTTACAAATCTAATCATAGGATAGGATGTTATGGGCCCATCAAATAGGTGACTCAAGGTTTGTCATCTTGTCTATGAGAATTTTCATTAAGTCAGTTTGAGGTAGTGCACTTAAAGGTTTGTAAATTGGATACTATGGTTGAGATAGGGTAACATATTGGTAATTTCTTGGTGGTTGAGAGGTTACCACATATTGGAATGTGGATGCTAGAGGTTGGGTATGGTTTTTAGATGATAGTGGTTGGGTAGTGAATACACACCCTTGGGGGTTAGGGATATATCCTAGATTGGGTGTAATGGGTACCTATTAAGGGATTCTTATAGATTGGGAATGAATGGTATTTAGGTTGGTAACAAGAGGGGAGGTAGTGACCTTCATACTAGTAGGTGGTGAAGTATAAGGGATAGATACCCCTAAGCTTGGTAAAGGGGTATTAACCAATGGGTTGGGTTTCACAAAGGGAAGGTTGGTAGTGTTGATGGTTGGTGCTCCAGTAATAAGTGGAGCATGATGGGTTAATGGTAGGGCTACTTTTAAGGTGGAGGAGTCATTGTCAAGGGTGAAAGGTGTAAGGGTAGAGATTGGTTAGATAGGTTGGTTTTCAACTGTGGTATCATAGGGGTTAGTATATGAAGATGCTTGGATAGTTGATGGTTGGGTGGTGACTACAGCAATAAGGATACCCATAATAAGGTGATATGGAATTCCATAAAGAGGATATTAAGGTGGAGTTTTAATTAGGGCATGGTGAGGGGAGGTGTTAAGGTAGTGTTGAAGGGAAACTAGATTATTGTCCAAAAAATTGTTAAACTCCATATTTCCTTTGGAAAATACCCTAGGAAAGGTAGGAATTCCTATGGGATAGGGTGATTCTTCTACCTTGAAGATGTACTCCATGGATGAGGAGGTAGAAGATGTAGATTTGGGTGATGGGTTCTTCTCTACTAGGTCTCTTTGTTGTTGCCAAGTGAGAACCATACAAGAAAGGGGGAGATAAGACAAGAAAAAACTCACCACTCAAACAAGAAGAATATAAGAAAATTATTAAGGAAATCATGACACACACTAGAAAGTATGTTAATCTTAGAGGTTATTTTTAATCTCACTTTTGGCTTATGATTTAGTTTATGAGAATGTGTGATATAAGTTGGCTTCTAAACTAGGTACTATAGAAGTAGTCTATGGTTGGTTTTGGGTTTTTTAGGTGCTCAAAATAATATAATTAGAATCAATATGTAGCTTGGTATTGGGGCCTACCCCCTCACTTCATGATCCTACAATGATAAGAGTTTCAGGTGCTTAGCTAATATATATTGATATCTAGAGTTTATACTCAACCAAAGAGCTGATTTGGTTCTCCCCCTAGTAATTACCTCAAAGTAGGATCATCGAGAGTGGGTAAGGTGACTTTTAGGTGATCAAATCCCAGTTGAGACTCATCTCAAATTTTTTTGATGTTTGATTGATGAAAGTGGTTTGGCTAGTATGTACAACAAAAGTGGTGATACAATAAGATTATTGTGCTTTAATTCAAAGTGAACTATTGTTAAAATCAAGCAATGGATGTAATTAATTTTAAACCCAAAATAAATTTTAGTTTCAATTATGATCATAGATAGAGAGAAGAGTATACAAATGCAAAGAAAATGTGAGTGAAGACTCTAGGTCCCACTGGGCATGCTAGAATGTTTCATGTAAATTTTCACTTTAAGTTATAAAGAAGGGGAGAAAAGAAAATCAATATGGGTGTATTTAAAAAAAAATTGGTTATGCACATGTTGAATCTAAATGATTATGAGACATCCTCTTTAGCGTGGGAGGAAGACCTATAGATAAGAAAGCACTAGAGCAAACTTGTGCATTAGATAGATAGTTGGGTGGATTACCTAGTAATAGTTAGATCCCAAAAGTGAGAGCTTATTTAGGGGCTATAAATCCACATGTTTAAAACAATTAAGTCCACAAAACTAGAAATAAAGGACTTTCATCAATTAAATAAGATTACTAAAATTGAACACAAGAATGCTTGCTAAGAAAATAGACTAGAAATGATCAAATTAGTGACAAACTAATTAATAATAGTGCTAAGGGGTTGGGGTATGCCTCAAAAAATCTAAAAGGGGTCTGTGAGTGGTTAGAAACAAAGAAAATCAAGTTTGGTTGAGGGTAGGTGGATAAAAATAGATTTTTGGTTTTTACTACCACAAGTGACTATCAGTGGTTGGGGTGACCGTCAATGGTTAAGGTGACCATCGGCAGTTGGACAAAACATCGGTGGTTGATTCAACCATTAAGAGTTACTATGTAAGTTGTGGGTTTGACAAATAAATAAATGATGGGATCTAAAAGATGGATTTTGGGAGTCAGACAAGGGATAAATTGATTACAAAATGGAAATAGAGTACATGAATATTAATAAACAAGTACTTATCTTAATAGAAGTTGATTGAATGAGTGGTTGATATAGTTAGCCTGTTGGTGGAATTTGGTTTGATTCCAATAGAGTAATGGTACTTGAGAGCTTGGTTGAGAGGTGATAATAAGTAGGCTCTCAATGAGATTATTGGTGATGCTTGATAATGTTGATGAATTTGATTGAACTATTAAAGAAAACTCCTACACAGCTAAGCTCCTAATAATTATTGTAGATGGATTTGACCTCTCAAGCATCTCTCTCTTATAAGCATAAGCAAGAGGTGGAAGTGAAGGTACAACTAGGCCATCTAAATATAATTCATCCATGTAAAGACTCATAACAAGAATTAAATTTTTTTATATTTAGAAGAGGTTGATGAATATTGCATGCTTTTGGTGAAGAGGTGGATTTTGATTGTCGATGGTCACCCTAACCATCAATGGTAAGGGTCCAAAGGAAAAGGGTCTTGAAGGTCAGGTTAAGATATTTGGTGAAACTAAGTGCAGATGGGTTTGGTGAGGCTATATTGGTGTAGGTTGGTCCCAAGGGGGTCTTAGGTAGTTCCAAGGGGATTTTCAACATTTTAAATTATAGGTATGTATATTTCCAATGTCTAAAAGTTCCTTCCTATCATATTGTGTTGTACCCTACCTATACGAACAAGACACACAACTAGTCTCTTTTGACAATTTTATGTGTTTTTTAGGTATGGAAGGTTTTGAATATGAAAATCACTTGGGGGGTATATTGGGACCTAATCTAGCCTATCATATATATGTCATGATTTGTAAAAACTCATAAGTCCTTCTACAAGTACCTCCACTTTAGTCAATCTAGAATGACATAGTGAACAAGAAGTGAGAAGGTGAAAAATATAAGTGTGAGGCACCCTATAGGTTTCATTCACTCCTATGTATATATCATATTAGAAAACTCAAGGCAAACTTGGTGCCAAGTGTGTAAGGTAAGTGAAAGAGGAGTTATTTAGACTATAGGCAATGACAACTCATGTCCAAAAGAATCTTGATGATTAGGGATGAAAATAATGCATGTTAGAGAATGTATAAAACCCTTCCCTCTTAGTTAAATCATCACATATATCCCTAATAATTTGTCGACATTCTAATAATTATAAATGATGAAGGCAATTTTCTAAGTAATGAGGAATCCCATGCCACATTTTAGCGGTTTCATGTTTTAAGGGATATTTGTCTAAGTAGACCTTACATGGTCTATTCCATATTCCTCTCTCATGCATGTGTGACTCCTTTTATCATCATGACACATGTCTTATTTATTCTTGGCCTTCATTTTCTTCTCCTCTTTCTCTAATTCTATAAATAGTAGCCATTTTGGCTCTTGAAACTAATACTACACCATGTATGGTGAAGCCCTGCTAGTTTTGACATTTTAATTTTCCTTAGAAAAATAAATTCAATATATTTTGAGTTCATATCTCATATTTTCAAAGTGTGTGAAGAGATGTATAGTGAATAGTTAAGAGATGTCTATCTATCCTTGCTTTATCTCAATCCTTCCATGTTTGATGCTAGTAACTTCACTCTTACAGGTCATATGAAGTGTGGTTAAGTGTATGGATCTATTATCAAGTTTGAAATGATCCTTATTATCTAAAATTGATCTATATTTTAACTTACCTTGGATATTCTTCATGCATATCACCTTCATATTGAAATGTTAATGCTAGAGCATTCTAGGAGTTTTAAACTAGTGTTTTATGTTTTGTCTCTTAGTGAAATATGTATGATGGTATTGTGGAAACCATTATATTGTATCAAAACCTTAGATTATTTTATTTTCATGAAAAATATATTCCTTTTCCCACAATCAAACAACTATTTGGATGATAAGCATTTTAAGGCATATTCAGGGAGTTAGCCCTTACATCTAGAGGTTTACTTTTGTTATAGGTACACGTACATACCTAGAATTATTCCCAAGTTTCCAAAATTTGGAGGAGGATTGAAAAATATCCTCTAAGTTTTAATATTTGGTGATAATATTTATGGCATGCCAATGGGACTAAGGTCCAAGAGAGTGGAAATATTGTTGGTGTGTCTTTCCTCTAATTAGCTTTTAGAAGCAAGCAAGATAGTGCCAATAGAAACTATGAATGAAAACTTATAGTTATAAGCATCCCAGGTATATTTTATTAAAGTTTTTTATTAGTAACTACATCTCATTTAACATATGATGTTGATATGAAAAGATATGGTGAATACCCCTATCATGAACCTCTCTATCAACCTTGTTATAACCCAAGTTATACCCCTCAATAGTCCTATCAAAATGGCTATCAATCCTATAATCCATTGAATCCCTATGGTCCTTTATTTCCCTCTAAATAAGGGAATCATCTTGTTAGCTAGCCTTATGAGGAAGGATATCAATAAACCTATCAATAAATGCCTCTTTATTAGCCCCAACATTACCCTAACCAACCATATCATGATGTCTATCAATCTCAAGAGGATTCTTATGAGTCTTGTCATGAGGAATAAGATAATCCCATTGATTATACACAAAGATAATAAATGACAAGGTATGAATTATTAGAAACTCAAATCTAACAACATAGAGCTAGCCTTAATTCCCACCATTACCCCACTCATCCTCCATTAGCCTCACCTTATGTCAAATACTTCTTGTAACTCCTACCATAGATAATAAATAATGAAGATAATATGGGAACATGGAATAATGAGTTTGATGTACTTCCTAATCATCTCATGGAATGGTTCAGAGGTATTTCCCTAATTTGTATGAATGTGTTAGAGATAGTTGAAAGGAAAGAAGGAAATTAGTGGGGTATCAAAGTATAGTTAGACTTGTCAAAGAAGTGTCTTCAATTATTCATAGAGGGCTAAGGATGTGGGAAGATATAGAGATTAAGAATGAATAGGATATTATTGAATAACCTCAAGGAGGCTATTGGCAAAGTGAAATTTATATTGATTTAAGTGGTTTTCTTTCTATCCAACCTAAATTGAAAATTTTTTACTTCCATATAAGCTTATTAGTGAAGTTCTCTTTCCTAAATCCATTCACAAGCCCTCTAATTCATCTCACACTCCTTATCTAAGGTATAATCCCTTCACTACACCTCATTCCTCACCTATAACTCATGAGCTTATCCATAAACCTTACACACCAACCCTTCTTGAAAAGGATCCCATTTTGAGGGAAGTAAATGAAGAGGAAAGAGATCAAGTCATATCTGATCAAGAAGATGTTATGAGTGACTATGAGTATGAAATCACAGTAGGGACACCCCTTAGTGAACACAAGGGAAACTCTACCTTCTTAAATGAAGAAAAACACATTGAAGATTATTTTTTAGATATCCATGAGGAATGTGACCAAGACTTAGAGAGAGAGGTATTTGAATAGGAATCCATATCTGATAATGAGGTTGATGATTATAAAAAACTTAAGGTTGAGTGTGCTATCAATAATGAAGGTGAATTTCAAGTCATTCTTTAAGAGCTTGCAGTCCTAGAAGAGTCTCATGAGACTAAGGTAGAATATGTAGTCCTTGAGGAACACTCAATAAATTGGCTGAATTTTGAATCACTCTCAAATTCTTTGGAGCATAAATAAGATCAACTTGATGACCTTATACATCAAGAAGAGAAGGTTGAAGAGATAGTAGTTCTTGATGACAAAGAGGACAAGAATGATTGGTAACAACATATGGAACTCTTTTAAGAGATTAAATATCATTTCCAAGTTGAGGTCCAAGTATATGATAAGGTGGATAAAGAGTTTACCATGGAGGATAATGACTAAGATTGTGTAGACTATGTAGAGCTCCTTGATGAACTTGAAGAGCTTACAATTGTAAAGCAACCTAATCTTATTGAGAGCACCATGTAAACTAAGAAGGTATGTATTATTAAACCACCATTATATATTATATTTGAGGAGTCCTATGATAAATTTTAAGCTATTTGGATGAAATAAGATTTTACTTCCATATCTAACCTAGTTTGAGTTGCTTTGATTTCCTTGAACATCGTGCCAATGAAGTTGGCAAACACCATGAAGAAGATAAAGGCATCATTATCAAGGGTCAAAAGGTAATATGTCTCATTAATTCCTTCATCTCATGGAGCAAGATAAGTTTCAAAATTACCATTTTATATTAGAGGGATTGCTTCTTTTAGGGTAGTTTGTGTTTGATTCATTTAGTTTAGTTTGTGTGTGTTCCATAAGTGCTCATGAAGCATAAGTCTATGTTTGTTTAGTTTATTATATTGTGTGTTGTTTCTTGTTGGTTTCATATTATTTTGGTATATTTTAAATAAGTTTTAGTGTCATACCTATGCATAGGTGACTCCATATCCCAATAGATAGGAAAATGTTACTATTCTTAGGCATAACAAGCATACCATTCCTAGAAATCACCAAGAATGTTGACTATTTTGACCAAAATTCAAAATGAGTCAACCCCCTATAGTCAAAAATATGATATATGTGTATATTTATTATATCATATGGTGTATCATGGTTCATTTTATGTGTTTTAATGCCTTATTAGCCTTGGTCATTGTTATTTTAGTCCTTATGTCTTTTTGTGTCACTTAGGGGTCATAAATGGGCCATTAATGAGGTTGGTATGGTTTTATAGGAAATAAAAGTGTTAAAAAGTATTTATAAACATTTATGGGTCACATAAATTTTAAAAAATTCATTCCCTAACCGAAACTTGTAGGTACTCTATTGAAACAAGAAGAAAGGTGGTAATTTGGGCAATTTTAGAAGTTATATGGCCTCTAAATTAGGATGGCACATGTGGAAATATTATGAAGTGGATATTAAAATTAAATTGACTCATTTTAATTAAGTTTTAAGTCTTTAAAATAGTAAAAAAAAAAATTACTCCTTCATCACCCTTCTAGACATGCAAAACTAGTCAGTAGGTTTCTTCTTGGTACAGCTAGTAGGAGAGGTTTCAGGATAAACACCTCTAGGGTAAATTATTACACTTAGTATACTTAAATTTAATAACAATATTTATATTATTTATCAGTTTTTATTTATGAACCATCATTTATAATTAGATTGGTCTTTTTTGTATGTTATTTCCCACACCCTATAAGTTTCCTTCTTATATGGGTAGTTCCATACAATATAGATGATTAAATTGAATATAGAGGACATGTAAATATTTCCCAAATTATTTTTATATGTTTTTTCATGATTGGATTTAAGTGTATGAGTACAACATCTCAAGTTTGTAAGTTGACATCACGTGGAATGGTAGACAAATTTTTACCATTTTCATAGGTTTCATATCCTTGTAAAATATTAATATGAAGGTGATAAGTTAAATTTAATGTTTATACATTATTAAAATCACATCTTATTTTAAAAACTTAGTTCTAAATGTCCTCATATAGGGTGGTAGTCAAGAAATTTACCATACAATTAATTTGACCCATAACTATCATACACAGTCAACTAAGTGAGTTTTTTAAGGTCTTAAACACATTAATAAATGTGTCATTAATTTTATGAAGAGGTTGACCACATTATTTTAACATGAACATCAATCCTATCTCTCTAAATGATACAAGACTAGATTATGACAACTAATTCTCTAACACAGTCACATAGTTTGGCTTTGCTCAATACTGAGGTGCATCTATAGGAGACAACCATGTGAACTGAAGATATTTTATCTTTATTGAAGGTTTTAAAACTTTTTACGAACCAATTTGAGACCTTGAAAATTTCTAAGACTAGTTACAGACCTAGACAATATGTAATTGTTCATATCTTACTTTCACTACCTTGTCTACAATATCAATGTATGTCTATAGTTGTATTATAAGAGGATAATCACATGGTTTGAATACATGATGACTTGGTTTGAATATTTTAAATTAAGGGAGAATAAATTATAAGAGCCTTTAAAAGTTTTTTAACTCTTCTAATGCTCATACACCATTCACATTGACTATCACTTTCATTGCCTTATCTGTAACTATAAGCACACCTATAGGTGGCCCTCCTACGGGGATATAGAAGTGTTATATGGTGTATGTTCAAAAAAATTATTGATTAATTCATCATGTTTGAAGAATATGGATATGACTTGAAGCTATAGTATAAGGTCACATTCTATGCACAGTCTATATGCTACCATTACTACCTTATATGATATTATGAATGCATCTACAGGCTACCACATAGATCTAAGAATTATTCATGGAGGATTATTGACATTATTTGAAATGTCTTTGAGGCATTAATATCTTTTAAAGGTTATGGTAGTCAATTTTGAGGCATTAAGTTTGTAGGCAGAGTGAGAAGGTAGTTCATGAGAAGAGAGTTTGATTTTAGGGACAAGTTTCCCTAGAACCCAAAAACAAAGGACCAAGAACATTTATTGATGCTATATAACATTGTAATATGGGCTATAGGTAAATTTGAAGGGATACATCTTGTATCTATATCCTAGGGTAAGATACTTTCAAAAGGGAATAGGTGTGTGATTAGAGTGGCATGGTGTTTGAAGGTTACCAAATCATGAAATTGTTCACTACTTTTCTTCAGTGATTTCTACAATATTTCAAGTTCCAAATGACCTCTACACTTAAGGTTGAAATATATAATCATGAAATCATGAGTAAGTGGTCTTATTGAGTGATAATTCATATAAATGATCATAAATATCATCAAATATGGTTTAATTGTAAGGATTTATCCTCCATAAACACCTACAAGTGTACACTACTTAGAAAAATCACCTACAACTAGATTGTAGGTAACTCACAAACTCATTACGCAAATTTTGGTGACACTAGACCTAAATATATGAAACTTGGCTAGTTTAGGTTGATTTAATGACCTAATAAGTACCCTATACTACATTACATAGGTTTCAAGGAGAAAATGCAACTTACAAGATTCCCCTTTTGCCCCAAGATGGTCAACTACAACTGACTGTGACATGACAATGAGCTAGAGTAAGGGATTTGGAGTATTTCATGACATGAACATGAATTGGATATATCTAAATAGTGAAAAATTCCCTTAAGGGCTCTAATTAGGTAATTATTAATTATTTTCAAGGTCCAACCATCCAAATACACCCACAAGTAGGCCTTTTTTAAGATAAAACACAATCAACCTATCATTCATGCCTAATGGAACAATTACATGGGTTGAGGGTGAAAGCATGGATGATAGGAATTTTTTGAGCATGGTAAACACCTCTAAATTTAAAATTTAAATTCCATGATACTCTTTCCACATATAAATAATGTAAGGAGAGTTTCCAACAAGATAACATACAGTCACATGCCTAAAGCCTATAAATAATTAAGGGTCAAAAGGGTTTGTGTGAGGTTTTGAATAAGTTGAAGTAGATATTAAGGTGATATATCTATGTAAATTAGTGAAAATGGTCCTTAAAACTTTGAGAATCCCCTCAATCCTTTTTTTTTGGGACAATAAAGTATATGGCCTCCATTTTATCTCAGACAAAGGGCACTCGCAAAATGTGAAACCTTGTAGGCTCTACATTAAGAGATATAAGGGTGAGTTACAGATTTCCTTAGGCCCCTAAATAAGATGGAAATATATGATGTGCAAGGAAAAACTTAATAAATGTCTCTTAGGTATTTGAAGTAAATCAAGGTGACCCAAACTTATAGGTATATAGTTAATGACCTTTAGGTCTAGACTGGGCCTATTGCCCCTTTGAGGGTCTGCTACCACTTTTGACATTAGGTGAACATTCCAACTCATTGTAACATTTTTATAGGAATATAACAGGTGTATCTGAGATTTTGAAATATAGGGGATATCATAGGGGAACCTCATTTTGGGTCAAAACCAATTTAAGCTTATATAGAATGAAGAAGGGAACTTGATTAGGCAGGTTTGGAAGATCACACCTAATTAGAGGTTTAACATGGGAGTATAACAATTTTATATATTTTATAGAGGGTATTAAATAAGGTTTTAGTGAATTTTTTTGGAGGATTTACAGTCATAATCCCATGAATAATCCTTAGAGGCTAAAAATACATAAAACCCTCCAAAAATCTGGTTAATGACCTAATGGAGAAGATGAAGTTGGAAAAGCACATACGAGGGAGTGTTTGACTAGGAAATGAATTTTATCTTTCATAAGACTCTCTAGATCACCTTCTTATTATATTGAGTTATACCCTACATGCACAAAAAGGAAACATAATTGGTTTCTTTGATATTCTTATATGTTCTGTATGTATGAAAGGTTTTCAAGAGATTAAAATCACTTGGGGGTAGATTGGGAACTAATTTATCCTATAATATAAATTTAATGCTTCATAAAAACTCACAAATGATTCTACAAGTACCTCCACTTCAGCTAGTCCAAAATGGCATAGTGAACAAATAAGTGAGAAGATGAAAATATAAGTGTGAGGCCTTTTAAGGTCTAACTTAATAATATTAGGCCATGAGGGGTCCTAAAAAGTTTCATTCACTCCTTATTATGGATAAAATTTGAAAACTAAATGTAACCTTGGTGCCAAGTGTGTAAGGTGAGTGAAAGATTAGTTATTTAGTCTACAAGAAGTGCTAACTCATGTCAAGAAGAATATTTATGATTAGGTATGAAAATAATGTATGTTAGAGTATTTTTAAAATTCTTCCCTCTTATTTTAATCATCATATCTATCCCTAGTTATTTGTGGACATTCCAAGAAAGCTAAATGATGAAGGCAATTTTTAGCAAGAAATGAGGAATCTTACACCACATTTCAAGAGTTTCATGTTTTGAGGCACATTTTTCAAAGTATACCTCACATTTTATATTCCATATTCCTCTCTCCTACATGTGTAACTCATTTTCTTGACAGGAAACATGTCTTATTGACTCTTGGACTTCATTCTCTTCTCCTCTCTCTCTAATTCTATAAGTAGTAGTCATTTTGGCTCTTGAAAACTAATACCACACCATGTATGGCAAAGACCTTATAGTTTTGAAATTATAATTTTATTTATAACAATAAATTCATTTTTTTTTGAGTTTATATCTCATCTTTTCAAAGTGTGTGAAGAGATATATAGTGAATAGTTAAGATATATCTATTTATCATTGATTTCTCTCAATCCTTCCATGTTTGATGCAAGTGACTCCACTCTAACAATTAATATGAAG
The DNA here is from genome assembly GCA_037957365.1 of Torreya grandis. Taxonomy (NCBI): domain Eukaryota; kingdom Viridiplantae; phylum Streptophyta; class Pinopsida; order Cupressales; family Taxaceae; genus Torreya; species Torreya grandis. Next base: position 867,110 of record JARHVA010001362.1, read on the forward strand.
TTTTTTAAGTGTGTGGATATGTTATCAAGTGTAAAATGAGCCTTAGTATCTGAAACTGATATATGGTTTTACTTATCTTAAATAGTCTTCATGCATATCACATTCAGATTAAAATACTAATGCTAGAGCATTCTAGGAATTTTAAACTAGTGTTGTAGGCTTTATCTCTTAGAGAAATAAGTGTGATGGGATTATTTAAAACCTTATGGTTTATAACCCCATTATATTTGCTCATTTTCATATAAACTTCTATTTCTTTTTCCCATAATCAAATATCTAGTTAGGTGATAAGCACTTTAAGGCATATTTAGGGAGCTATCCCTTAAACTTAGAGGTCTACTTCTACTATAGGTACACCCACATACCTAGAAGTATTCCCACATTGCCCAAACCTGGAGAATGATTGAACATCATCCTATAGGGTGCAATATTTTGTGATAATATAACCAACATAGATGAAGGTTATGTAATTATGTCACCTCTTTGAATAAATACATTGAGTATTCTAATAAGAACCTTAAGTCAACACATAATAAATGTAAAGGATATGATAAAAAATAAATACATCCTAAGATATGCATTTAGTTTCATATCATGGTACCTCCTCACATGGTTAGGGTGAAGGTTATGATATTAAAATTATCTCTCCTATAATTTGTTGCTTGGTTTCCCTTAGAATAATTTCATGAGGACCATAACTTCATTGACATGTAAATGTGTTAAATTTATATACACAAGAGCTATCTATAAGACTCAAGGTGATACTAACCCTTACAAATTTTAAAAAATTTGATTACATAATGTCTATAAAATACCTACCTTTGAATATTTTCCTAGTATCCCATCTTGAGAATATCAACATTTTAACCATCCTATCAACTCATTGAGAGGTTATAATGGTCACCCTAAACTTATGGGAAATATCCCACAAAACCTTCTCAATTCATATGAAAATGAACCTAATGATATTAAATTTAAAAATAAAAAATTATGATCTCCCTCCTAAAATCATAGCTCAAATACCACCTACTATCCAACCCTATTCTCATAAAAGTGAATTGAAGAGATCCATACAATTATTATTATCCAAAATAAAAATATTACTAACAAAACACCTTATATCAATAACATGGTTAAATACCTTAATGTAGATATAACTTCTCCCAATTATGATAAAGGTTATACACTAGATGATCCCTTTATATTTGTATATGCCTAAGTAAAAAATATTAAAGTCTTATATTGCCAATCCTCCCTTAAGAAATCCTACAACCAAGTGTCATTTACCTCTAACATTAACATGATTACTCTTTTTTATTCTTATATATATATATATATATATATATGATTTTTCACCTCTTTTTTATGTTACTAGTGATATATCTAATGAAATGTATGTTTCTCCTTATTTCTAAATCCCAAAAATTGTATCCCAAGATAATAATAATTTTTTGAATTCTCATAATAGGATCATTATGGAGACTATTTATATTATAGATACACTTGAGGTTTCTATTATTTTTAATTCCATTGTAGCATGTTCCATGATCATTCCTATATTGGGTTATTTTATTTTACTATATTATCTAATCCATAAATGTTGCTTCCTCCTAAGATGTTGGACAAAATGATCCAATCACTATCCCTAAAGGTTTCATTGAAAGAGATAAAAACACATTTTTTACCTTTTATATTAACCATACGCATTCGAATGAAAATATTTAGAGCATACAAGAGACATTGATAGTAGTCAAATGATTGGCATGATTTTTATATCGATCCTATAGATAGATGTACAGACCTTAATAGAATTTACATAAGTTATTAAGGTTAGATATTGAGGCTACCTAGTAGCATTCACATGGCACTTATAAGATGGACAAAAATCCTCCCCTATAGTTAGAACCACCTCTATAGCTAAAAGATATTTTACCCTGTTTATGTTACTCGTACTTGAAATATCAACATCCTACCCATTATAGCATATATTTTTTCTCCATTGAAGCCATCTCGAAGGATATCCTTGGAAATATCTAAGAGAAAGTATAAGATACCATGACTAAGGTAATATATTAGGTATAATATGAGATTTATGATGTTTTTCATGGTGTGCACACACATTGTGATATATTTGTGAGAAATTATTAATTGTGTCATATTATTTATTTCAAATTTCTCATATGTTATGGAATTATAATACTATATTTAGCAACATGTTCTTTACACTTAATTTTCTTTTACCACAATATTTTATTTTATGCATTTAATTTATTAGCATATTATATATTAAAATATTTATTTTTATTTAGCCATTGCACCTTTTTTGGTTTTTTGGAATATTTAGTTTTATAAAACCTCTTGGTTTTATTTTTCCATTGCATATGTTCCTAATTATTTGGTATCTATAATTTTATAACACCTTTTGATTAACCTGGATATTAAATTTATCATCAATTATTTAGTATATTTGTTGTTATAGTCACCTCTTATTTTTCATCAACCATTATTTCCTTCATAATTATTTAGTTTCATTATGTATTTTAACAATCCTTCCTTATAGATTCTTGTTATCATTTATTGTTCTAAACCTAATATTGTTTTCATATTGTTATAGTGACATCACGATCATATCTTGTATCACCCCCATTCATATGGATTGTCTTTATTATCAACTTGTTATGCAAATTGACTTAAATGTTGATGTAATTTTATATATTTTTTCCCTAATATCTTCTAAAGCAAAACTCTTTCTTCTTGTGGTCAACCACTAGTATATTTTCATTATATCATATTTGAATGGATATTTAATAATCCTAATTTATTTCTTTTTCCTAACTTTCATTTGAGGCGCACTTGGATCATTTTCAAGATTACACTCTTATCTAAAGTGTAAGTTTAGGTGTATCTAAGAATCTTGGTTCCTAAGTTCTTTTCTTAGCAGATAGGTGTAATCTCTCATATTCTAGTCATATTTAACACCCATTATTGGTCTTATAAATTTGTATGGAGGATGAAAATATAATAATACAAAAACTCAAAATCTAAAGTATCAAAATAAAATAATAATAAACATAAAGAGAGAAAATTCAAAAGGTAAAATATCTTTTAAAAGTCAAATCACACCAAAAATGTGGTCATACCATTTGGCATGCCCCCATTTTCTAGTCAAATCTAAAACTCCACATTTGGAATCAATTATGGTGTGTTAGGTATATAAACTAGGGTAAGATGTATAATATATATTAAAAGTGACACCTAATTTCTCACATCAATTCCCAAATCTCGTAATAGATCTAAAAAATAACAAGTGGTCTTGAGGAATGACAAACACATTATGGAAATGCAAGATCCTTTAATTTATCATGTACTAGCCTTCATCAGATGATATTTATGCTTAGCTTATCAGATAAATATCATGATTTATACTTGGGGATATATAGGTCCTTGATGTCAAAAACTAGTTGTCTTACCCTCTTGATTAGAGTGTCTTGTTCCTCCTAAATATTTATACATCACTCTTATGGCGCCTTACTTCTTTTTTATCACATTTTATTGCTTGAAAATATTCCCTTGATAGATATTTATACTAGTTAATTAATTCCCTCTTCTTAATACCCATTCCCCCTAACTCTTTGCTTTATATTTGAATCTTAGCTTTCATTATTAATCCTCTTGGCTCTCTTATTTGTGGTTTTCATTATAAGACCGTGGGAAAAAACTTAACATTCCTCACAAATTCCCATCACCTTTCATATCCTCACCATCTCTATCATTTTTAGTTATGACACTATATGGTAATGTATTCTTATAAATACTCTATTGCAATGATTTATTTAAAAAAATTACTCATTTTATTCTATAATTTCATGAGTTGCATAAACTTTGTTTGATTTATATTTTCATCTCTTACATTAGATGTTTTTACAATCCTTCATATCTTTTATTTTATATTTTTCATCCGTATACATTTTATGTTCTTATAGTATCTTACTCATCCTTTAATTTTTTTAGATTTTTTTTGGATATCTCATTTTACAATCATTTTCAGTCCCTTATTTGACTTAGATTTTCACCTTCTTAAATTGGATAATTTTACAATTATTTTTTGTGACTTATGATTTATTTTATATTTTAATAAATCTTACATTTTATATGATCTATGACTTTATTTTTAATATCTTATGTCTTTCATTAATTTTGAGACACCATTTCTCATAGTGTTAGTTCTCTTGGACACTTTTCTATCATACATATGTCCTATTATGACATCCTTCTATGTTATAGAGACAAGAGATTTTTATTATTTATTTAATGATGATATAGTATACATTATGTTTTAGATGATATTATTTTCATATTTTATGACTGTTTAAATGGAGGTTATGGATAATTTCATTTGATTATTGAAATACATACTACATAATCATTTTAGTTGAGCTAATACTACTTTATCATGTGCTTTGGGATTACGAGTATATTATGTTAGCATATAGTGATTACCTTGTGTGTATATATTTTTTTTTTAAATTTGGATTCTTCATGTATGTAATTGTATATTATTTATAAATCACCTAATATTTTTATATTCTATAGCTTCAACTACCTGGGGTAGTGTAATTTTATGTGTGAAATGATATGAAAGGGATAGAGGAGGCCAAGAAAGGGAGTAGATTGAGCATAAGTAATAAATTACTTTTAGTGGAGTAGATAATTCATGACATCCTTAGATTAAAATTTAACCCTTATGCTATCATCTAATCTAGGTATGAGTTTGAACCTATTTATCCCTCCTATCACTATTCACACCCCTTAACACTATTAATTACCCTTATATAATAACTTAAAATTCACATTAAAAGTATATTCATTCATAAAGTTAAATATGAAAGACACTTAAGTGCCCCCCTTAAACAAAAATTGAATGAAAACTTGGACCCATGTTTGCAAGTGGGTGTAAAGTGTTTTAGTGGTGGTTCTATATGCATTTAAGACCCATTATGACCAAGGGATGGGTGTATATATTTTTTTTACTATTTTTAAATTCATAGGACATATCATTTTCTTATTTATGATACATGGAAGTGAGATCATAAATAATTATATGAAAGTCTTACTTTCCCACATTAGTGTGTAAGGAGAGTTAATGCTAGATAAATGTTTCTAGAGAAGGGATAATGAATGTGATGGGATAAGTTTTAGATTCCCACTGGACACTATGTTAGATTATTTTGGATATAATAGAATGAAAATAGTTTTTTAGAGGAAATTTTTTATCATTTTGAATTTGAGAATGAATGATATTTAGAGAAAGAGGATGAGAAACTTAGAGATGGAGGACTAAATCTAGTGTCCCACACTTATAAGACATTTCATTTTGTAGATCCAAGAGGTAGAGCCATGGTAGGCATATTTTACACCCATTTAGTTAAAATTTATGGTTTAAAATAATTATATTTCTCCTTTCTCTTGTTTTTAGTTTTCAAGATGTGTAAGGCCATTTGGGTTAGATATCTTTATTTGTTGGTTTCCATCGACTGTTCCTATGGACACCATATATATTTTATTATCCATTTAGTATTGGAGATGAAAAGTACCTCTTTTACTTTTGGTTGTTTTTACAACCCATTTTGAGATTAAAAATGGTAAATTTATGCTACCCAATGAGCTTAAATTATTTTTATGGTTTGTGCATTTGTATGTAGCATTTGGGAAAAGGAATAAAGTTCAAATTCCTAATAAAATATCCTCTACATGGGTTTTCATGAAAATTAAATAATCATGTTTCCAAGTTCTTCCCATGGCAAGGGATAAGGGTTTAGACAAAGTAAAAAATCCAAGGTCCTTCATCTCATAACCCCATATTATGGAGAGTAGAAATTCTTGTCCACAATGGGTGAGTAAGGAGACTTGATATATTTTTTTATTAGTGGATACATGTGTTTATACATATTGTATTATGAAATTTATTAAATGATGTATTTTAGATTGTGATTTCGGTGAATTTAGAAACATATTTATATAAGGATATGTGGTTAAGATACCTAGTTATTCATATTTGAGTGTGTTACCTTACTAGTACACACCTACTTGCACACCTATATCATTTTAATTGAACATTTGGTATCACCTATGTCCATAAATTAGATTCCTATGCTTGAGGGTGCCTAGGGTATCTCATTGATATGGAAAAAGGATGGGAGGAGATATCTTCCTTAGCTTGGCCTCATAGTTACACTTGGAGCTTACATGTAGTCTTATATATTTTATGGCCTTATTATGTAGATGAAGAAAAAAATATTTTTGGCTAATTTTCAAGCCATTTATTGTAATATTATATTTCTATTAATGTGAATATAAAAAATTAAATAAAGATTTGATGAGTAGCAGTTATCATGCGTTAGTTATAATTAAGTGTTAGTTGAATGAATAAATAAATGAAATTAAATGATAGTGTTTATTGTCGAAATCAAATTGTAACAAGTGTAATGAAAAGTATTATTCTTTATTATTTTACAATTATTACAAATAAATTGATGAACTCTTTCTAAATTTTGGTACTAAATTGATTTCATTAATCCCAAGAAGGGCAAGAAGCACTTGTAAATTTTATATAATTTAACATGTCCAAATTTATACAAAATTAAGTTTTGATGTAAAATATGAATTATAAATATTATAAAAAAATTACAGTTTAATTTTAGTATATACAGTTAAATGTGTATGAATTTTCAAACTTAATTTGCTAGAATTTCCTAGTTCCCCTTTATAATCCACTCAAATTTTGTGCAATTCTTGTGCATGTTAAACAAGTTATAAAATTACCTAGAATAATTATATATGAAAATTCATAATTTTTAGGACTTGTTTCCATTTTTTCCATAATTTTACGACTTACTATTTTCTCACTGTGATTTTTTGAAGTTCATATGTATGTAGAGTAGTTCTTAGATACATAAGGCCTTTAAAGGTCACATGTCCCTTTTTTATAGGAGAACAAAGGATTAGGGTTGATGGTCATCCATGTAATCTAATAGAAAGGGTTACATTCCCTAAGCGGATAAAACATTTTATATAGTGAAAATCACTAAGGTGACTATTATAGGTTGGGGTGATGGCATTGCTAATAATCCATGTGGTGAACCCTAATGTAGGATTAAGACACATAAGAGGTAAAATAATGTTGACCACCTCTTATCCAAACTATGTGGTTATATAAAATATAAAAGTTATTTTATTTAAATATTATATTTTAATGTTTTTAATAATTTTTAATTTCTAATTTTAGTGACCAAATTAAATTAAACTACAACCATTGTAGACAAATGTGAACTATTTTATATTGATGATAAAATCGCCTAGAGAACCATAACCAAGGTGAACCTAAAGGAATTCTCCCTTAATTTTTCATCACATTATATATGAAATAAGTTTTATTATATATAACTACATCATTTTAAAGATATACTAATTTTATTTTAGGGAGGTTATGTTAGACCTTTTTAACATTTTTGGGCTCCTAGAAGACTTGGGATGAGTTTAACCTAAAGGAGACACTCATTGGTTTTATTACCTATACTACATAAACAAAAAATATAAGTTTAAAAATAAAAATATAAAGTGGATTATTAATTAACATTAATTTCAACCATTAATGGCTATGGTGGATCATGAAGCTCCTAAAGACTTTTTAAAATACTATGAGAGTTTGCATCCTCTTGGAGAATTTTCAAGAATATGAGTACCTAAAAAACCAAACCAAGCACAATTGTATTTAAATATATTTTAAAAATTAGATAATATGAATGAGTTTAACCTAAAGGAGACACCCATTTATTTTATTACCTATACCACATACACAAAAAATATAATTTTAAAAATAAAAATATAAAGTGGTTTCTTAATTAACTTTGATGGACACCATTAATGGCTATGGTGGATCGTGAAGCTCCTAAAGAATTGTTAAAAGACTATGAGAGTTTGCATCCTCTTGGAGAATTTTCAAGAATATGAATACCTAAAAAACCAAACCAATCACAAATTTACATAAATATATTTAAAAAATTAGATAATATGAAATCAAACCAAAATCTTGGATAATCCATTAATGGTAGTCATCCAAGGCTATGAAGGATAAGTGGGATGATTATGGATAAGTCATCCTCCAAATCACCTTCCTCTTTTTCAAAATATAAGTTTTAAACATAGTGACTAAATTGAATAATTTATTTCCTTCCATAATTATTTATAGGATTCCATCACCTTTGACTAAATTCAATGGTCAAGGTTGAAAATATCTAATGTCTGAGATAGAGTACTCCATCCTTAGACAATAAAGACACCTTTGACTCCTTTTGAGGTCATATGAAGATTTTGCATCATCCTTTCTAAGCACTTTTCTATAAATTTAACTCAACTTGAAATTAATTAAAGTTATGACTTGTGGTGAGAATGGAGTCTTGTGATTTGTCAAAATAGATTTGGGTCCTCCTTCAACTCTGTTAAGAATTTGAACATAATGTTTGATCCTATGGTTTTTTGAACCTGCCTCTTATTAGTTGAGTGTACTTTGTATAACTTGGGGTTGTGGGGACAACTATATTTTATTAGATATTTTTTAGATTATTTTAGACCATGTATGATGATTAGAGAAAGTGGGACCAATATGGTTTCATAGTGACTATGTGACCACTTGTGCATTAGAATCCATGTCATTTAGGTGTGTGAGTTTTTTTGTAAACTTTATAAATATATTTATGTAAAGATGGATAACCAATGGGAAATGTAGATATGTAGAAAGCACATTATTTATTCTAAAAAAATCAGCCTATTTTTATGTGGGTTTAGTCATTTGAAATTTTGGGCATGTTATTTTGGTATCATAGCATGGTTTAAACATTGGGAACATTGGGGATCATTATTCAATATCACTTATTCCAAAACATATTGATGCATGTAAATTTTAGGTGATACTTCTTGTTGAGGAGGTAGTCACATTACACATGAAGAGTCCCTTGGACTATGGACACTTTGATCATGCATCTAATATTTGACTTCTTGATTTGATATCTGCATTAGAGATTCCCATGCCAAGATTATTGGACATCCACCTATATAGTAGAGTAGGTAAGGTTTATTGAAGGTTTTTAAAAAATGGATTCTAAATAGGTGCTAATAAGTTACTAGATTCAAGGGCCAAGTTATCATTAGCTCTTAAATGAGTTATTGTGTGCTAAACTAATGGGATGGCTTTTTATAGTTTAGTGACCATTTATTTCAAGAAACAAATTCATGTACACTCCAATGTGGTATGTTATAGGGTTGTTTGATGTTTATCTCACCTTGAGTGATGAATTTAGTAATTGATTGGGATGCGTTTTAGTGAATCCATCCCCTTTTTCTTAGTTTCCAAATCTTTCCTTGAAAGTAGTTCTAGGAAGAGTTTGGGCATAGTGCATCCTTAGGCCAAAGGGATCATATTGGTAAACCATATCGGGTTAATGATATATGAATGAAATTATTGGTCAATGAAAGGTATAAAGAGACTCATCATATTGTGCATGGGTTATAGTTAAAACTTATACAAGTGTATATGAGTGTTATTAGATATCATATTCACCTTGTGTGATAGATTAACGATACCATGTGGATGACCTTGTTAAGGAGCCTCATGTGGATCACTTTGTTTTCAACTATCCTTCTATAAAATGATCCTTGTATCAATTTTGGTAATGATATATGATTTATTTTTAAAGACACAATGGAATGATTATCCATTGGAGATGAACATAAGTGATGGTTGGAGAGGAACATGTGGGCCTTATGTTACATCTTGCCACTAAGTTTGTGTGATCATTGACTTATATAAGTGATGATAGTGTTAGAGAGGTATTTTTCCTCATATTTAATATTGATCAAGACCCAAGGAATACATATCTATTTTTTATGTTGATATTTGAATGTTGTGTCAATAACTCCTCTAAGGTTATGTCCCTATATCTTGGATTATTTGTATAGAGAACACCCTTGTGAACCAATGGTGGTTCAAAGGTGACATTGTTGATAAGTACCATTGAAAATAATGTGATTTTTTTCCTGTTTACTAAAAATGTTAAGGTGTACCTTCATGCTTTTGGAGAATATTCAATTGATCTATGTATATATAATAGTTTGATTTCCTTGATAATAGTGAGATAATTTCATAATAGATAAGTTTAATTTCCATAGTGGTGGTACCTAGTTGAGTTGGTTTCCTATGAGTGCTGATATAATCAATTAAATATCATTTTATTTTGGATCTAGATGTATCTGTAATCTTGAGTGGGAGTGTCTACTCTTTTAAAAATATGCTCACGCTAAGAGTATGCTTTTAATTTTATAATTTATATGATAGTTTGCTCAATTTAATGATTTAATATGGATTGTGACATCTGAGATTTTGTGGGTGTCAAAATTATTGTGAGGATGACCCTTATATATTAATGTTGATCATTGCATCTCTTTATAGTGCATGTTTTACAGATGCCTATAAAATGTAGAGGCATGAAGTACTATATTAAATGATTGTGTTTATTCTTGAGGTTTGTAGTGCCTTGTTACATAACCATGACACACCCTCAGTTTGGGTTATGAGGTTTGGGCCTTCCTTGTGTATGGATTGATTAAGAGTTTATGAATTGCACATATATAATTATTGAGAATTTATTTTCTTGAGAAGATGCGGTCTAAAGTGGAGTTATTTTCATAATATTATAAGAGTGTCACTCGTATCATACTTCCCTATATGATGTTGTTTCCCCTTCTAAAAAATGCTGTTATTTATTGTTGTATGAGTTTCCTAAAATGTTTTGATTTTATACTAGATCTAGAGGGGTAGAGTTCCAAGGCACTGTAATTGATATGACACATAAGCCTTGAAATGAAATCTTGTTTTGAATACCATTTTGAGAAGGGTGTTTTGGTACAATTATGTGCACTTAGGGGGAATTTTTACATTTTGAATTTTGAATGGTTTGTTCAACCAAGATTTGTGAGTGCTTGTTGTATACCATGTTGGGTAGGTGAGTACCTAACATATTTCATGAGTTTAATGAAAAGAGATTAATATAATCTTCTTAATAAGCTTAGATCATGCATCCTTAGTGACACTTAGACATTTTTTATTTATAATAAAATTAATTATGAGCCACTTATGATATATTTAGTGGGCATAATTTGAGTATGAGATGTTTATCACTAAATTAAGTGTACACATGTTTGATGTAGTTTTGTGCCTTGAGAATGTTAATTATAGAAGAGTTAATCTATGAAGGCCCCTCAAATATTAGTAACAACCATTAGGGGTGGGAATCCTCCTCATATTATAGGAGTGTACTATGTTATGTGAGTTGATTCGTATTTGTTAATATGATGTTTATGGATTGATATTCCATATATTCTCCTTTACATTTGGGAAGAGTTTGGTTATATTTGACACATGGATAGCATCAAGAGGAGTTTATACTCTTTCATAATCAAGTGACATCATCATAAGTCCATTAAGTAAATTTATATCTTATATGATGTTAAATAATTATTCATTCTAATCATAGACATATATCATTATTGTTGATTTACCTACATTCATCGACCTTCATAGAATGGTGTCTTTTATTTTTGTTTGATAGATAAGTTATATATATGGAGTGTACTTATACCTCTATATGATTTAACCTTTTCTCATTTTTTAAAAATGTGTTATGAGCCTTTCCACTTACATGTTATGTTTTTGGTGATCTTCAAAACTTGGATTTGTGATACATACTTCATACCATGCAAGGGTATTGAAGACATCATTGATGCATTAGCTACATAATCCCCACTTATGGCCTTCTAGATCCACACTATTCATTATTATTGTATATGAACTTGTGAATCTTTCCACTTGATGTGGTGAACCTTATAATTATTTCAGTTATTTATTAGGATTTTTAAGTTTATTAGAATAATATTTTTATGGTTTTACTTGCTATGGATTTTGAGGTTGTTTAGCCATTTATTATTTCAAAACTTTATCACATGTTTAAGTCATACTTTTATTTATTGTCTTAAATTTTGGATAGAATTAGGCTATCTATCCATTTTCAACATAATTATTTTTAGGATTATATTGGGTTGTTTAAAATTTGTCATTTGTTATCCTTTATGGATTGAGCTATGTTGCTTGGATAATTTTACTTCACTCATTAACTGGATTAGTAAATCTTCAATTTGTTAAATTATGTTATTTTATAAAAAAAATTGAGTGCCTTTCATCTTGTTTGAGTATGGGAGTATTAGGTGAGAAGTATCTTGTTTTCAATAACCTATGTGATAAGCTTATGAATTATTTCATGACTTGTAAAAGTTCAGAGACATTGTATCACTTATTCCTTATAGAGATAGTTTGAGGATGATGTGAACCTTAGCCTTATGTTTATGTTAATATTAACATACGTACCCTCTTATATTTAAGAGGGATGGATATGGGTTATATTTGGATATTGAATACAAATTTATTACTATGTGATTTGGGTTTGGGAATTAGGATGAGTGTCCAAAGTCCTCCAAAAGGTTTGTGTGATTGGGGTTGAGCATCGAGATGAGTGTCCAAATTACTACTAATGGTGTGTGTATGTGTGTTATTAGGCTTTTGGAATTGGGATAAGTATCTAAAATCTTACTAATGGATTGAGGTAATAGGGTTTATCATCATGACTAACATTTGAAGTCCTATAAATAGGCTCCCTGATTAGGATTGGGAATTGATATTACTTCCAAAGTCCTCCCAATGGATTAAGGAAATATAGATTGGGAAAATGTTATATATTAATCTAAATTCATCTTATTGTACCTAAGTGAAGGGTTTGACAATGATGATAAATTAATTTCAAAAATCATCTATCTATGATTTCATTGATCAGAAACCATGATTCATATTCATCTGATGGGTTAAGGACCCATTATATTCATGTGATATAATGTGGCTAACCTTATGAGTTCCATGTGATTTAAAAATTTGATATTCATTATTGGCATAATAATCATGGGGCAAGAAGGAAATTAAAGTTATCTTATTCCTCTAAGATAAAATAAATTGGAATAAAATAAGGATTCACCTTATACATGACATTTGACACATTGTGATAGATGATATAAATATTAAATAACAATTGGTTGAAAATAAATCATATTTAATTATGTGTTCTTATAATTTAGAAACCAAATATTAACAAAAAAAACTTAAAATTCTGCCTCGAAGTGTGATGAACATATGGTAGAGTGGACTTATCTTTCATAATGGATATTTTAGTGTATTATATTACACATTGTGATTTGTTAGTATAATATCTAAGATAATTGACTTAGAGAGACTACTAATCTAAGCCAAAATGATTATTAGAGATTAATATAACATCTTTAAAATTTATAATTTTGACTTTCAGTGATTTTTAAAAGGAAGTCTACATAAGGGTAGGGGGATGTTAGACCCCATTTCTCATAGTGCTAGTTATATTGGACCTTTTTACTATCTTAAATGTCCTATTATGACATGTTCCTTATGATATGGAGACATATGTAATTTATTATTTAATTATTAATGAGACACTAGACATTATGTTTTATATGATATTAGTTAAAATTTTGATTACTATTTATAGGTGGTTATGGATAATTTCATATGATTATTGATATGCATACTACATTATTATTTTAGTTGAGTTAATATTAATTTATCATGTGATTTGGGATTATGGTTATTTGTTAGCATGTAATGATTACCTCATGTGTATATTGAAATATTGTGATATGTATGTTTTTTGTATGCAATTGTATATGATTGGAAATCACATAATATCTTTATATTCAATATCTTAGGTGACCTAGTTTAGTGAAATTTCATATATTAAATTATGTGCATGATATAAGAGAGGCCAAGAAATGGAACTGGGTCTATGCATAACCTAATTACAACATTGGTTTTAGTAGAGTAGAGAAAACATGACCATCTTTGATTAAAATATAACCCTTATATTTTTAGAGAAGGAATACAAAGTAGGTTAGTTCATGCATTAGTAAGGAAAACTAATAATAAGCATAAATAACCTAACATGTTAATATCACTCCCTCGATGGGTCATATCAATGAATTAAAGAAACTAGTTTGAGTAAAGAAAGATAAGTGATACCATCCCAAAGTGGATCTCCTTAAAATATGGTCGATAAACATGTTTGTGCCTAGATTTGGTGTTCCAAGTCTTGGTCAATGTGGTTGGGAAAGTGCCTTCATCATCTCTTCTAGCACCAATGGCTTTGGCTCCTTGATTTGTCAATTTGGAGGAATTGGTGAAGCTCTTTCTAGCAATATTTATGATTAGGTTATTTTCACTAAAAATATTCTTTCTCTTAAATCTATTATTGCATAATAACATTATAGAAATAAAGATGAAAGGTTATGGGCATGGATCATATATTTATAGCTTTTCCATAAATTTTGAGAATCAACCATGACCATCCATCATAAGATCAAGATGTGTGGCCAAGGACTAATTCAATTTTGGAGCATAAAATAATTAATATTTTGGAATAAGGAAGAATTAATAAGGCATGGATGGCCTTAAAACTAATATTTATCTCCATTAATGATTGGTTATTGACACCATTTTTATGATATTATGGGTGATGTTATGGCCCATATATTTTGAATTATGAATTTATAATAATATATATTCAATAACTTTCTAGTTTCCATGTATTTTAAAATTAAGATCTTATTTTTATTTTATTTGATTAATGGTTTTACTTAGTATTTTGTAATTATTGGAAATTGGTTGCATGTTTAATCAAAATGGTCAAAATTATCAATTAATTGGTCATAATTTGACTAGAGTTGAATCAAAGAAAGATAATATTTGTGAACAATGCATTACCCCATTCAAGGATACATTGGCATAAATCAACACTTATACATGATGTGTGAAAATGAATTAGAGAATTTCAATGGTCTAAAATGACATTTTCCTTGTTTGAAAAATTTCCAAAAAGTGAATTGGAAGAAGATAATGATTACATAAAATGCATTACCCCATTCAAGGATACATGAGCATAAATCATCACCTACATGTGACATGTGTGGATAAATTAGACAATTTTAGTGATTTTGGTCAAAATTGTGTGTTGTTTTAGAATGTTGTTAAAATTTATAATTTTACCCCAAAAATGATAAAACTTGGATGTCTAAAATGTTATCATCTAATCTAGTTGTGAGTTTGAACTTATTTGGTCCTCCTAACACTATTCACACCCCTTGAAACTATTAATTACCCTTATATAAGACCTTAGAAGTAAACTTAGCATTATAATCATTCATAAATTTAAACATGTAATCCACTTAAGTTCCCCACTTGACAAAAAATTTAATGGGAACTTGGACTCATGTTTACAAGTGGATTTAAAGTAAGTAGTTGATTTTTGGTGAAAGTGTGTACATAATTTTGATCTGATACTTTTATAATAAACATATTTGATTCATCATTATGAAAAAAAATGTTTTTTTATTGATTATGAATCACATATGGTTATTATAAATGTGTTGTATAAAACTTTTTCACATAATTTCAACCAAAAATCAACTACCCACTCTTATGGACTATGAAAACATTAAAGATCTTATTAGATGTAAAGTGTTTTAGTAGTTGTTGTGTATGCATTTAAGACACCTTATGACCAAGGGATGGGTGAATAATTTTTGGTATTGTTTTTAAAGTCTTAGGTCAACCTATGTGCCCATTTATGGCATGGTTAAGTGATATCATAAATAGGTATGTGAAAATCTTACTTTCCCAAATGGGTGTATGGGGAGATTTAGTGATAGAGATGAAATTTTAGAAAAAAATAGGAATGTTAATGGACAAGTGTCACCTTCCAATGGGCCATTAGGTTAGATTTTTTTTAATATAAGATCATGGAAAGCCTTAAAGGAAAATTTCATTCATTTTTAGTTTGACAAGGCAGGAGAGTTAGAGAAATAAGAGGAAGAGCCTAGACAAGGTTAGATAAGGAGGATGAAAGATAGTTTCCAACACTTATAGGAGGATTCATTATGTATATCCAAAATGTTGAATTGAGGTAGGCATCCTTGCCACCTATTTATTTAAATTTCATGGTTTTAAATATCTATCTTTCTCCCTTCTCTTGTTTTGAGTTTTCAAGAGGTGTAAGGCCATTTGGCTTACTCTCTTTATTTATTTATTTCTATGGATTATGCTTATGGACACCATTTATATTTTTTTTACCATTTAGGATTGGAGATGAAAATAATTATTTGTTTATTGGATGTTTTTATATCCCTTTTTGATATTTAAAATGATAAAAATGTGTTTTCTGAATGAGCTTAAATTATTTTCATGGTTTATGCATTTGTATGTAGGGTTTGTTCAAAGTAATTAAGTTCCAATTCCTCATAAGAGGACCCTATGAATGGAGTTTGATAAAATGGAAACTATCATGTTTAAAATGTCCTCCCATAGTAAGGGATAATATTTTGGACAAATGGAAAGAATCCAAGGTATTAATTTGCCCATCCCCATAGTGTGGAGAGATGAAATTATCATCCATATGAGTGAGAGAGGAGACTTGGTACATTTTATGTGTTAATGGTTATCATATGTGTCTACTTTTTATATTGTGAAATTTATTTATTGATGTATTGTGTATTATTTTTTTGGTGAACTTTGAATCCTATTAATACAGAGGAGAGTGGTTGATACACCTATTTATTCCTAATTGAGTGTGTTACCTTACTAGTACCCACCTACTTTCATACCTATATCATTGATATCACTTAAAATAGCAAGGTCAAATGGTGATGTTGCCAAGTTAAATGGTGAAATCATTAAAAATAGTTAGGTTTCCCTACCAAATAATTAGAATGCTTTATAGAGTGGTGATTTCTAAAAATTGTGAAGGAAAATGATGGGGTCGATCTATAAAATAATGATATTACCCTGCTAAATGGTGAGATCACTGAGAAAATGATGAGGTCACTAGAAAGACTAAATAAGGTATAGGAAGATAAAATATGGATGATAGAATATTATTCTAGCCCCAAAATTAGAAAAAAATAGTTAAACTTGAGTAATTAGAGTAAAAATGAATAAATGATTGACTTGGTTCCATATGTTTTGAATTGTAAGAATGATATAGGGTCATTACGATGTATGAGTGATGATATCAAGTGTTACAATGACAAGTTATATGGATGGAGGAGCTCATGGGCCTACTATAGGTGATAGATCTATATCACCTAACTAATGATTCATGTATATTGAGATTATATGTCAACCCTTATAGAGAAGTGGCATTTTAAGACATCTACATTTCATTTTCTTACCAAGGAGTCCACAGTGACCTTAGAGGATGTTCATAAGATACTATGAGTACCTATCTAGGGTCGAAGGATCACTTAGATGTTATTAGGATGATTAGTGGTGTTAGAAGACTTGCCTAGTGTGACTAACCTTGAGGTAGTTGAGGGGACCATAGATATACATGAATTTGAGGACTTGGCTTGGTCTCTAAACCTTAGAGAAAGAGAATAAATGACATGGTCTCTAACAATGGCACTAATACCAGTGCAGGGGATAGTTACCATAGAGGTTGTGATTTTAATGGCTCTTTTTAGTAGCCTTCTAATTCTAGACAAGAATGAATTATTATTATATATTATACTAATTATGATGATGCAACATATGTATTATCACTCTACATGATTTTAATGGGGGTCTATCATTTTATCCTAGATATATTGATATTTGAATATAATAACATATCATAGAGGGCATCATATCAGGAAAAACACACTAATCTAGGTCTAACATGGGACCACATAACAATTGAGAGGCTAGTGAGTCTAAGATTTTAGAAAGGACCTAACAATTTTGTGACATTTATGTGGCATCTCATAGGCCTAATCTTATGAGGCCACCTAGGGGACTTGTATTTTTATCAACATGCTATAGATGAGATTGTTGATGGTGATTTTATTTGGCATTCATAATTGGATAAATATTTCTATTGGATTGAGGATATGTTTGTCATTGACTTCATGTTGATACCTTGTTATATCCCAAGCTAAAATGAATTTATTATAGAGAGATATAAACTAGACTGATTTTAGAAATAATTAAGTTTGTAGCAAGATATTCCTAAGGTTCCTCACGTTTTTCCCATGTGACCCATGAGATTAGGAAGTGGGGGTTACTATTGTCTCCAAATCTTATACCCTAAAAGAGAGTCTTCAGTCCTCTCCTTGATTTGGGAAACGTTATAACATTCTTAGGCCTATGGGTATGCCTATTGAGGAAATGGACCTCTAGATTGAAAGGGATAGCTCCTTGTATATGTCTCTACAAGATAATCTCTACTAAACTAGCTTGTTTAAAATGGAAAGAGTTAGAAAATTATAGGAAAGGAAATATTTTTTAAGGATGGTGATACACCAAGGTTTTCTTCCACATGAAGGTCATATACTGGTGCACAATACAACAAAAATGTAAAGACCCTCTTTCAATTTATAGAGATTCTAACATGAATATTTCAATATAAAGGTGAGATGCATGAAAGAATATTAGGAGAATAAACTAAAAGGAATATTACACATTCAAGAATAGATAAACACTTTAAAAATTTTCATACATTTAAACACACTTTAGATGACCTGTTAGATCAAGAACTCTTGCTTAGGTGTGAAGGATAGAGGATAGAAAGATTGAAAATCATCACATGTTATCACTGTATATCACTTCTACACTTAGGAAAATGTTCAAAAATTAAAAATAAAGAACTATACTAGTGCTCAAAGGCAAAATATAACATCAATCTATTAGGGCTTCATCATAATTTTTTTGTTTATTCTTTACACTAGCCAAGGGGCTATATATTTAGCCAAAAGGAAGAGAGAGAGGGAAAACATTTTGCACCAAGGAGAGGAATATATTTATTTAATATCAACATATTATATTGTAACTATTTTCACAAAGGATGATTGCTTGGGCCATTTGATTTATCTATGTCATCATGAGTTGTTATGCATCTAGCCTACTCTCTCAAATTTATGCCAATAGAAAAAGGATATTCTCAGCTAAGTCATGGCATCAAAATGGTTTCACACTTGTTGCATATTTGTCTTATTACATTCTATTTGGCTTTGTCATTCTTCTCTAATTGGTTATCATGAAAAGGCATGGATCTTGGTAGATCAATGGTGGAATGGCCCTCTAGTATGATTCTTTAGATGGAGAAAGTGAGCCCTTGGATACCTAGGATTATTCCTATTTCAACATCAATTTCTAGTCCATGATGTTGATTTTGGCATCCCTCATCCCATCACTTCATTGGTATAGTTCCTTTGGGAATATTTCTTTTAGCTTTTTTGTAAGCTCTATTCATGCGGACACTTTCCATCGAACATTTCTCCTGAAGGAATTCCTTCAGACAATTTTTATGAAGGATTTTCTTTGGAATTTTTATCTTCTACTTTTCTTTGCCTATTTCCTTCAAGCATCCTTCTTTGGTGATTTTTTGTGGGAATTTTTTTCAAAGGAATTCTTTCATAAAAATTATTTGAAGGAATTCCTTTAGACAATTTCCTAGAAAGAATTCCCATGTCTTTTTTAGGCCTTTTACTCAAGGCTTGGAAGGTAACCCTTCAAAAAAAATTTGAAGGGTAGTTGCAAGGGAAAGTGCCCCTTTAAAAACTTTTGAAGGGCACTTCAAAGGGAATTTCCCCTTTGGAAAATTTTGAAGGATACTTCTAAGGGAAGTAGCCCTTTAGAAAGAATTTGAAGGGCACTTGGATGCAAAATTAAACCTTCAAAACTTTTTTTAAGGGCACTTGAAAGAAAAGTAACCCTTAAAAAAAGTTTTGAAGAGAACTTGGATGCAAAAGTGACCATTTAAAACTTTTTTGAAGGGCACTTGGAATAAAAGTTACCCTTTGAAATAGTTTTGAAGGGCACTTGGAAGAAAAGTGACCCTTTGAAAAAGTTTTTAAGGGCACTTGGATGCAAAAGTGACCCTTCAAAACTTTTATGAAGGGCACTTGAAGAAAAGTGATCCTTTAAAAAAAATTTGAAGGTCACTTGGATGCAAAAGTGACCCTTCAAAACTTTTTCAAAGGGCACTTGGAAGAAAAGTGACCCTTTAGAAAAGTTTCAAAGGGCACTTGGAAGAAAAGTGACCCTTCAAAAAAGTTTCAAAGGGAACTTGAATGCAAAAGTGACCCTTCGAAACTTTTCTAAATGCCACTTGGAATAAAAGTGACCTTTCAAAAAAGTTATGAAGTGCACTTGAAAGAAAAGTGACCCTTAAAAAAAGTTTTGAAGGGAACTTGGAAGAAAAGTGACACTTCAAAAAAGTTTCAAAGGTCACTTGAAAGAAAAGTGACCCTTCAAAAGTTTTTTGAAGGGCACTTGGAAGAAAAGAGACCCTTTAAAAAAAAATTGAAGGGCACTTGGAGAAAGAGAAAAGACCCTTCAAAAACGTTTCAAAGGGCAAAATTGAAGGGAAAACTTGAAGGGAAAAAATAAAGGAACCTTTCCAAGAGAGGTAACACTTAGGAAAAAGGGGTGAAAAACACTTGAACAAGGCTAAAACAAAGCTTTCAAAGAAGAGAAAACAATTGGTTTCTTCATGAATACTTCATAATTGATCTAAAAACAAACAAGAGATGATAAACTTAACTAAATGAAATTTCAAAACAAGGGTAAAAAACTTGTCTAACATTATTGGTGATTCCCAGGGAAGGCATGCCTTCTATGCCAAAGACCAGTCACCTAAATCCTTCCATTGGGCATTAATTCACTTATAAGTCACTCAAAGAACTAAACAAGCCTTGTCTCAAAAACACACTAGCTAGTTTGATTCAAACACATGAGGTAGAGATGTACACCAAACAAAAGGAAGGAAAACACACCTATGCTACAAATCACTTAGGGAACACAATAATGAACAAAAGGAAACACACATATTTAAACTAGTATTTAAAATAAGAATGAGAACGGGATAATAACAGAGTTTTAAATGTATCCCATTCACAAGGATAGGAAATTATTCTCCATTTATTTTGGCCAGATGGAAAGAGTTTCTCTACTTTCACTTGTTGATGATGTAGGATCCACTCCACAGAGTGTCAACCTTTGTATGCCTTCTTAGTTTTGCTCTATCTTCACCCAATTTCAAAACCAAGTCACCCTCTTTGAACACTCTTGCACTTGTCCTTTTCTCAAAGGATATCTTCATGATCTATTGATGGTGTTCCATGGCCTTTTGGGTATCATCTCTTGCCTTTTATAGCTACATTAGTTTTATCAACTTGAATTCCATTGGATTGTTTTCAAGTAATTCTAGTTGTTGTGCAAGTTCCAAGGTAGGGAGTTCTTGGGATATGGACAACCTAGATTTTCTCCCATAAATAAGTATAAAGGGAGAGTTACCAATTGATTTCTTAGGATTAATTTTACCTACCCATAAATTTGTCTTCATCTTATTATTCTATGCCTTGTGATTGGTCTCCAACATCCTCTTGATTATTTTACTGAGGTTCTTGTTGGTAGAATTAGCTAATCCATTACCTTAAGGGTAATAATTGGATGAGATACTCAAGTGAACTCCATTCCTTGCTACTCAATTATAAGTTTTAACACTTATGAAAGTAAGTGCATTATTAGAAATGATGATATGGGGAAATCCAAACCTTGTTACAATGTTGTCATAGAAATCCAAGATAGAATTTTCACTTTCCTATTTCAATGAAATAACCTCTATCACCTTTTAAAGTAGTCAGTGGTAGTCAATATCCATTTTTGTCTAGCACTTGATGGAGGGTTGATCATGCTAATGAAATTAAGACCCCATTACATGAAAGGTTAGTCCACTTGGATAGGTTTTAATAGAAGGATGCAAGTTATTTTTTTCCTACAAAGAAGGAACATTGAGGACACTTTCTAACCCACTGGTAACAGTCCTTAAAAATATTAGGGCAATAGTAACTAGCCCTTATTATCTTTGTAGCTATCATCTTAGGATAGAAATGACCTCCATTTTCACTATTGTGGAACTTATCTAGTAGCATATAAAATTGATCATTGTTAACACATCTTAGCAGCATACTATTCATGTCTTTTCTAAAAATAACACCATCTATAAGATAGTAACGAATGGTCTGTCATCTAAAATATCTCCTTTGAGACTTTTTCAAGCTATTGGGACACTCATCATTTTGAATAAAACCAATGATGCCATGTGTACAACTTTGAGCTTGCATTTGATCAGCTAATTGGGCTTGAACTTAGTTGACCAATGCTTCTTCTTTTGGCTCTTGAAGATCTGAATCAAAATGCTCACACAATCCTCTTCCTCTTACCAAGTTTATTACTTTAATTTCCATGTCATACTCCATCACCTTTTTAATCCATCCAACTCTCTTTCCATTGAGGTCTTTTCTTAGGAAAAACTCCTTAGTGTGAGGATGAGAAACCATGACATGTATCTTTTTATTGGAAACAATGTGTTGAATTTTCTTCAATCTTCTAATCATTGTTAGAACCTACTTCTCAACAAAATAATACCTAACCTTATAATGCTACAATCCTTAGCTGAAGAATGCAATTGACTGCTCAACCTCTCCATCATTCTTTTGCATAAGCATAGTTGAGATTGTATCAAGGTTAGAAAAGGTATGGAGTATGATTTCCTTGGCAATGTTTGGGTTTAAGAGAGTAAGATATTCTATAATTTCTTACTTTATTGCCTCAAAACTACTCTTTCCCTCCTTTGTCTAATTAAAAACTTGGTTATTTTTTAGCATGCCTATGATAGGCCTTACCATAGTTATAAAACCCAGAATAAACCTTCTTATAAAGTTTATTTTCCCTAAGAAGCTTTACGGCCCTTTCTTGTGTTGAGTCAAGGAAAAGCCTAGGATAGCCTCAATCCTTTCAGGGTCAATAGATAAGCCTTCTTTTGAAACAATATGACCCAAAATCTTACCTTTGTGGATGACAAAGATTCACTTTTTTGGATTAAGGGATATTCCATACTCCCTACATTTCTCAAACACCTACCTTAGATGTTCCATGTGATCAACAACATCTTTTAAAAAAATAGTTATCTCATCAAGATACACTAGTAAAAACTTATTAATCAGACCTTTAAAAACCATATTCATTTCCCTTTAAAACATGGCTCTAGTGTTTGATAAACCAAAAGGAATCTTGTTATAGGCAACTGTACCCCATCTCATAGTGAAGGCTATCTTGAATTAATCTTTTTCATTCACCAATATCTGATTGTAGCTTGAATAACCATCAAGAAGTGAGAAATATTGAGAACCTAAAACAAATTGTAGAATTTGTTCCATGGAGAGTAGTGTATAATGATCCTTAAGATACACTCTATTAAGATCTAAAAAATCCACACAAATCCTAATTTCTCCATTATTTTTTCAAATAGGTATAAGATTAGCCACCCAAGTCAAGTGCTTGATAGGAAAGATAATCCTAGACTCAATCAGCTTGGTCATCTCCTTCTTCATCAATTATTCTATCTTGGGATTGATAGGCCATTGATTTTGCCTAATCAGTTTAGCTCTAGGTTCTAGCTAAATGGTGAGGCTTGGATAAAACCCTTTCAAATCTCTGTATTCCTAAGTAAATATATCATGGAACTATTTTCATAGTTTAACAAAGGCCTACCTTTTAGACAAAGAACAAAGGTTACCAATCTTTAAGAGCTTATCTTTATAAATTATGACTCTCTCATAATTATCTTCTTTTATGGACATGCTCACTCTTTCCTTTTTATTTTGATCATATTCATTGAAGACACTCTCCAAGGTAATCATCCCCTTGGGTATCTTGTTTGTCTTTAGATGTATAATTTATTATTCATAATGATCATGTAATCTCCTTTGGTTTCTTGAATAAAAACCTACATCATTTTGCAAGAATTGTGCAATATGTTCATCACTCTCAAAAACTTGCCATGATACTTCATTGTCTAGAATAGAAGGCATCACAATGATCTTGATATGTGACTACTCCTCCTTCCCTACAATAGTAGCTATGTCAAACTATGCTCCTATGGCAACCAACCTGTTAGCATGTTTATTTGAACCCCTTGGGATGGGTTGTATGTTAAAGGAATCAAAGTCTTCAAGTAGGTCCCATACCCTATTCTTGTATGACATAAGTAAGGGATTCTTGGATATAGCTTGATTTCTTAATTTGGTGGATGACCAGCTCACTATCTCCATAAACCTTTAAATTCTTTATCCCTATCTTATTTGCTGATTGGAGGCCATGAACTAGACCTTCATATTCTACCACATTGTAGGTGTAGCTAAAATGGAATCTATCAGAGTAGTATTGATTCTTTGATAGAGAAACAATCATGACACTCACTCCTACACATAATTTACTCTTTGAACCATCAAAAAACATTTCCCACATCCCTTCAACCTCATGATCTTCATTAGTGAGTGAAGGGGTTGGAGTATCCTTTTCATGCATATAGTAAACTCCCAAACTAGTCTCTTTTATGAAGGTGTAAGGATAAAGTCCATGTGTCTTAGTGCTATATTTATCAAGAAAAAGATTAGAGATACCTTTAAGGGGGGAGGATGCTTCACCATTTATGAAAGTTTTTTAGTCTTTACTAATTAGACAATTCTGATTTGAATTTGTCTCCATGTATGACTCAATATGAAACCTTGCTAAGGGATGAGTCTTGATAGTCACCTTGGTCCCATTTCTTGTTTTGAAAGCTAGAAAAGACCATTTAGTATAAAGGTATTCTCCTATATTTTCCATGCAGTCCCTTGATAAGCAAATAGCAAAATGCATTGGAAGGTCTACCACCATAATATCTTGAATGATGGGGAAACTTGGGCAGCCATGTAGAAAGACGTTCAGAACTTTGACCAATCCTACTATCTTGGTTGGAGTCCTAACAAGCTACAACATTCCTTTACTATGTGGTTCATACTTCAAGCCCAATTTATCAACCACCACTTTAGGCATGATAGTGGTACTTTCTCCACTATAGACAATACAATTGTGGACCAACTTGTCTCCCATAATGAGTGTGAAATAGAAAGGTGGAGTATTTTCAGATTTGGTGGAGGGATTCAATATATTATTTAGAGAATTGGTATGAGCCACACCATTGTGTTGAGAAACTTGAGGGGCTACATGAATGTTTGCAAGTTATTCTCGCAAGAGCTTTTTTTGACCAGGCATATGCAATACTTCCCATAGAGATATGGTTATCTTAAAATTCTTCAACAAATCAACAATGTTTAGAGGGGAAGAGTTCACCCTCTCTTACATTCTTGATGGTAGTGAGGGAGTTTGAGCTTTTGTGTTGTAATCTTGACAACCCTAGTTGCATTCTAATGATTTTTAGGAGCATGACTGGTAGTAGGTGCTATACTAGAATTTATAGCTTGTGGCCTTTAAGAAGCATCATTTGGATTCTTATGTACAAGTTTCTCCTTACCTTTGACCTCAAAACCTTTTGACTGATCCATATATATCTCTTCATCCAAATCTCCATGAAGAAATGTTGTCTTAACATCAAGCTACTCAAGATGCAAATCCTCAATAGCAACTAAAGACAATACAGTCTGAATAGAAGTCATCTTTACTACAAGAGAAAAAATTTCACCAAAATCAATACCTGGTTTCTATGTAAATCCCTTTACTACCAACCTAGCCTTATGTCTCATTTGTCCATTCTCTCCTTCCTTTAACCTATATACCCATTTGTTTTTCAACGCTTTCTTTCTGGCTAGCAACTCAACCAAATCCCACGTATGGTTCTCTTCCAAGGAATCAATTTCCTCATTCATGCCATGCTTCCACTATTTCCTAGATTCTACTTGCATCGCCTCATCAAAACTTTTTGGTTCTCCACCATCAGTGAGCAACAAGTAGTATAAAGAATGGGAATAATGAATTGGAGGTTTACTTACCCTTTTGGATCTCTTTATGGGTGTTTGAGACTAATTTATATCTTGTTTTCCACCCAAATTTCCTTCAAACAGTGACCGATCCTGGTCATCTCTGATCGATGTCGATATACATCCGACCGATGTCAATTCCTCTTGATCGATGTTGATTTCCATCTTACCAATGTTGGTCTCCACCTGACTGATGTTAGTCTCTGTGTTTTTCTATGAGTGATGATTTTTACCCACGAGCTCATTTTGGATCATAACCTCTTCCAAATCAAGATTGCGCTGCTTAGAATTATTCAGCCTCTTGAGTTGATCACTGTACATCACCTTCTCATTGAAAACTACATCATGGCTTCTAATAATTTTTTTAGTTTCTAAATTCCACAACTGGAATTTGAAATCTCCAAAACCATAACTAATGAAAGTGCACTACATAGATTTAGCATCTAGCTTCTTTATATTTTCTTTATCAATGTGCACAAAAGCTTCAGAACCAAAAACTCTAAGAAATGAAAGATCTACCTTTTTACCTATCCAAGCCTCTTCTAGAATTCCACCATCCAGTGTAGTAGAAGGTTCTCTGTTAATTAGGTAAACCACAGTATCTATAGCTTCTACCCAAAACTGTAACGGCAAACCAGCATGCAACCTCATACTCTGTGCATGCTCCATTATTGTTCTATTCATCCTTTCAGCAACTCCATTTTGCTGAGGTTTCCTTGGAGCTATCCTTTCCCTATGTATTCCACTCATAGAATAGTAACTATTGAATTTACTGCTACAATACTCACCAACATTGTCAGATCTAAGGCACTTTAATCTCAAACCTATTTCATTCTCAACCAAAGCTTTCCATTCCTTAAATGTGTCAAAAATATCATATTTCTTCTTTATGCAATAAACCCATACCTTTCTTATAGCATCATTAATGAAAGAAACATAATACTGTGATCCTCCAATAGAAGCTACCTGAGCTGGTCCCCACACGTTTGTGTGAACCAGCTCTAACTTGTGCTTCTTCTTTGTTGACCTAGTTTTGAGAAACCTCACTTTCTTCTATTTCCAAAAAATACAATGCTCACAAAAATCTAGATTTATGATTTTCAAATCTGAAAGCTTACCTTTTGACTTAAGAACATTCATTCCCTTCTCACTCATGTGACCAAGCCTACAGTGCCACAACTTTGCATCTACATCTGAAGTAGATAAAATAGAAGGAGAATAATAAGTATTACAAGTAGATAGATAAAGTGTACCTACTCTCTTACCTTTTTCTAATACAAGTGCACCCTTGGAAACTTTCCAAGATTCAGCAGTGAGAGTTACTGTGCAACCCTCACCACCCAACTTTCCTACAAAAATTAGATTCCTCTTTAGGATGGGTACATGCATGACATCCTTCAACACCTATGTGTTGCCATTCTACAATTTCAGCTGCACTTTTCCTTTGCCAACAATTTTACAAGGCTCATCATCCCCTAAATAAAATTTTCCAAAATCTCCATGGACATAATCATTGAAAATTTCTCTATTTGGGGTTGCATGGAAAGAGGCACAAGAATCTAAAACCCATGATTCTACTTTATTATCCAAAGAAAACATAAGAGCATCCTATGCAACAATACCTGCAACTTTTGCTTCTATATTACCTTCGTGCTGATTTTCTTTGTTATCCTTCAACCAATAATCTTTCTTTGCATGCCCTTTCTTTCCATAATTCTAGTAGGTTATTGTTCCATTTCTGGATTTGGATCTACTTCCCATCTTTGACCTTGATTTCCCTTTCTTTCCCTTCTCTCTTTGCCTTCCCCTGCTTTCAGCACTTAAAGCATTACCTAATGTTTCCCCTGTGCTTTTCTTGTGAATTTCTTCATTCAAGATTACACTAACAACATCATCAACTTTCAAGATATTAGAAGTAGATGCAGTATTACTAACTGCCATTGCCAAACTATGCCAACTTTTAGGTAAAGAGCATAAGATTAAGAGAGCCTTAATTTCATCATCAAAAACTATTTTGACTAAATTTAACTGATTTACTATTATATGGAAATCATTAAGATGACTAGATACAGATCTACCTTCCTGCATTTGTAAATTAAATAATTGCTTCATAAGATATACCTTATTTGAAGCTGAGGGTTTTTCATATAAATTTTCCAAAGTATCCATTAACTCTACCGTTGTCTTTGCCTGTGATAAGTTGGAAAACATAGAAGCTGCCAGGCTCAACCTTATAGATCCAAGAGCCTTTCTATCAAGAACATTCCATTCTTCATCTTCCATATCTGTGGGCTTCTTTGAAACCCCACCTAATAGTAAATACAAATCTTTTTGATACAGATAATCTTCAATCTGCATCCTCCATAATTGATAATTCTTGCCATTGAATTTCTCCATTCTTAGTTTACTTTCTTCTGCCATTGCTTTGCTCCCACTCAATCAGAAACCCTTGTGAGTGAATTATGTAATCAACAAACACTAACACACTCTGATACTAGTTGTTAGTGTTTAGAGCTCTGATACCACTTGTCAGTATCTTAGAGTACAATTGATTACTTTTGTATAAGCAACTAAACACGAAATTGAAACCAAAAGTAATAAGTAACTAGAAATCAAAAACAACAAATAATAAGAGATACAAGAAACAACCAATCTATATTAAACTATTCTAGAAGGAAATACAATGAAGAAATCTCTCTCTCCTCACACCTTGAAGATGTACACTAATTCTCCCTCAAGAGTTCTCTCTCTCTCAATGAATTACAACCAACTCAATTACTAAATTGTCCTCTCCCCTCATTACAATGTTACCCCATGGGTCTCTTAAATAGAATTGAAAGCAAAAAATAATTATAAAAATAGACTCAATACTAATTTTAGTCTTTACATGCAAACTAACTATTCTCCTAAAAATAGAAAATCTGGAAATGCCTGAAAATGCACAAAAGTCGGTGTCAGTCTGAAGATGACCGATGCTGGCCGACCCCTAACTGATGTCGGTTGGTTCTGACCTATTTCACCGATGTCATTCAACCCCTAACCAATGTCGGTTGTTTCTAACCAATGTTGGTTATTGTGTAAGACCAACAACCTCCACATCAGCTCATCAGTGAAGCTTTTAGCTCCACAACTCAACAATATATAGGAAGGTTGATTGGACTTTGGGTGTTGCAGGTTAGGAAAGGTTAATGTTTATCCATTTCTCTTCTTTCCTCTTGATATCTTATCTCTTCAAATTATTCCATTTCTTCCTCTTCTTCTCCAAAACCTCCTTGCCTAGGATCTATAAGTGGAAAGAAAGGTTCAAGGCAGTGCTCTTCAAGAAGAATTTTAACTAAAGGGGTTTGGTCAAGAATCCTAGATGACCTAGTGAGGACCATGAAAAGAATCATGTGAAACTTGATCTAAAACTAGGGATTATTATCCTTTTGGAGTCACAAAATGTTTTATTAAGAGTACAAACTTGGGTTTGTCAAAACCAACATTCACCTTGACATGTAAATAACTAGGAATTGGGGTCCTACCAGGCGTGCCAGAACTATTGTCTCCAAATCTTGCACCTTGGAAGAGAGTGTTAAATCCTCTCCTAGATTTAGGTAATGTTAGAACATTTCTATGATTATGGGTATGCTTATGGAGGAAATGGACCTGTAGATTGAAAGGGCTAGCTCCCTATATATGTCTCTACAAGACAGTCTCTACTAAACTAGCTTGTTTAAAAGGGAAAGAGTTAGAAAATTATAGGAAATGAAATCTATTTTAAGGATGGTGATACACCAAGGTTCTCTTCCCCATGAAGGTCATATACTGGTGCATAATACAACAAAAATGTTAAGACCCTCTTTCATGTTCTAGAGATTCTAACATGAATATGTCAATATAAAGGTGAGATGCATGAAAGAATAGTAAAAGAATAAACTAAAAGGAAGATTTCACATTCAAGAATAGATAAACACTTATGGTAGTTTCATACACTTAAACATACTTTAGATGACTTATTAAATCAAGAACTCTTGTTTAGGTGTGAAGGATAGAGAACAAAAGGATTAAAAATTGATTATCACTGTATATCACTTCTACACTTAGGCAAATGTTTAAAACATGAAAATAAAGGACTGTATTAGTTCTCAAAGGCAAAATATAACATCAATATAGCAGGGCTTCACCATTATTTTTGTGGTCATTTTTACACTATCCAATTGTATATATATCTAGAAGGAAGAGAGAGAGGGAAAACCTTTTGCACTAAGGAGAGGAATCTATTTTTTCTTTCAACGTCTTTAGCTATAACTATTTCCATAAAGGATGCTTGCTTGGGCCATTTGATTGATCCATGTCATCATGAGTTGTTATGCATCTAACCTGCTCTCTCAAATTTGTGCCAATAAAAAAAGGATATTCTCGACTAAGTCACAGCATCAAAATGGTTTCCCACCTATTAAAAATTTGTCTTGTTGCATTTTGTTTGGTTTTTTCCTTCTTCTTTGATTTTTTATCATGAAATGGCATGGATCCTAGTTGAGCAATGGTGGAATGGCCCTCTGGTATGCTTCTTTGGATGGAGAAAGTGAGCACTTGGATGCTTCGGATTATTCCTATTTGAACACCAATGGCTAGTCCATGATGTTGATTTTGATGTCCCTCAACCCATCACTTGATTGGCATGATTCCTTTAGGAATATTTATTTCAACCTTTTTGAAAGCTCTATTCATGTGGGCACTTTCCATTAGACATTTCTCCTGAAGAAATTCCATTAGACAATTTTTCTAAAGGAATTCCTTTGGATTTTTTGTCTACCACTTTTCTTTGCCTATTTCCTTTGAGCATCCTTCTTTGATGATTTTTCATGGGCATTTTTTTGAAGGAATTATTTCAGATAAATTATTTGAAGGAATTCCTTTGGACAATTTCATTGAAAGAATTATCGTGTCTTTTTTGGGCCTTTTGCTCATGGCTTGGAAAGTGACCCTTTGAAATAATTTTTAAGGGTACTTCGAAAGGAAGTGCCCTTCAAAAAATTCTAAAGGGAACTTCAAAGGGAAGTGGCCCTTTAGGAAAGTTTTGAAGGGAACTTGGATGCAAAAGTGACCCTTTGAAACATTTTTGAAGGGCACTTGGAATAAAAGTGACCCTTTGGAAAAGTTTTTAAGGGAACATAGATGCAAAAGTGACCCTTCAAAACTTTTTTGAAGGGCACTTGAAAGAAAAGTGACCTTCAAAATTTTTTTGAAGGGAACTTGGAAGAAAAGTGACCCTTTGAAAATGTTTTGAAGGGCATTTGGACATAAAAGTGACCCTTCAAAACTTTTTTGAAGGGAACTTAGAAGAAAAGTGACCCTTAAAATAAGTTTTGAAGGGCATTTGGAAGAAAATTGGCCCTTTGAAAAAGTTTCAAAGGGCACTTGGAAGAAAAATGACCCTTCAAAAAAGTTCTAAAGGGCACTTGAAAGAAAAGAGACCCTTTGAAAAAGTTCCAAAGGGCACTTGGAGAGAGAGAAAAGACCCTTTGTAAAATTTATGAAGGTCAAACTTGAAGGGAAAATACAAGGGCAAACTTGAAAGGAAAAAATAAAGGAACCTTTCCAAGAGAGATAACACTTAGGAGAAAGGGGTGAAAATCACTTGAATAAGGCTAAAACAAAGCTTCCAAAGAAGAGAAAACAACTAGTTTCTTCATGATTCCTTCATAATTGAATTGAAAATAGACAAGAGATGCCAAACTTAGCTAAATTAAATTTCAAAACAAGGGTAATAAACTTGGCTAACAATTACCAGTGCCTAAAAACTAGGTTGTTAAAGATTTTTTCAGAGTCTAGCATATATTATGCGATGATATAGGTGGGTAGTAGATGTTGGCATGAATTATGACAATGTAACATGGTGGGTTAATGCACAAACCATTTAGTTGACTAGACCATGGTCCTTACATCTATGCCTACATCAAAGATGAGTTTGATAGAGGAGAGATAGGACCAGACACTGACATAGGTAAAGGTTTAGGTGATGATTCATTTGGTGATACATCAAGATATACCACTATAAGTTTTTCATTATTAGGAATATCATGACCCTATAAGATATATATAGATGATAGATGTAGTAGGTGGTGATGGGGGCCAAGGGATAGCGAAAGGAGAGGTTGAGACCTCTAGCATAGAGATAGGGGAGGCAAGGACATACAATATAAAAAAAGTAAAGGTATAGGTATAGGGGAGGTAGGGTCCTATAGCATAGGTAGGTTTGTAGAGGACTAGGATTTTATTGACATGATATAGTTCAAGATTACTACATGATTATTAAAGATTACAGGCCTACAAAGCAATATAGTTGGATTATGTATAGAGTTATCCACTATATAGGGTGAGACTACCTATCTATAGGAAATTTTTATAGCTACGAATATTGAGATCACTACACTAAGAAGACATGTGGCTTAGTTGATAGGATTATAATCCTAGTTGGCCACCTAAGATGAAGAGATTTTGATAATGACTAATGAGTGAGACAGAGCCCATGGTGATCAAGATCAATTAGTTTCTTAGGTAAAGAGGTTTACTAGGGACCTGTATGAGTCTCATCAAGATGGTATAGATGGGAGTTCATCTAGATCCTTGGCCAATATGATTATGTCCAAATATGATGCCTTATGTAAAAAGGATGATGTCCTGTATGCTAAGGATGAGATGTCTTATTACTATAGGTTATATGAGGTAGTAGTCCTTACAAAGAGGATAAAACCATAATTAAGAGACTACTTTAGATCATAACAGATGAGTGGGACCTCTAGGTTCAGGCATATGACAAAGATCATTTAGTGGCATAACTAGCCTCACAATGGGTATTGATGGGCCCACATCCACCACCATTGCCAAATTTATGAATGGATTAGAGTTTCTGTTAGCTGTATAGGTATTCTAAAAAAATATAAAACATGATTTTTTGTATGTACACACACACACACACACACACACACACACACACACACACACACACACACACACACATGATAATCATTTTTGGCTCATAACTACTTATACATGGATTTTTAATATTATATGTTGCATGATGCTTTTTTTATTGTTATGATATGATGGTATATGCTAGTGTTAGGAGATGCATGTCCTTAGTTAGCATTTGGATGTTGTTTTTTGTATTACTTTGTTTGATGTATGACTATATACTAGAGGATAGCTTAGGAGATGCACATCCTATATAGAGATTCTTGTTGGTTTCTAATGTTTGGGCTTCGTTATGATAATGATATCCTAGGTATGCTCTTGATATGGGGGATAGTGTTGTCATAGGTGTTGTATGATTCCACATTGACATTTGGACTTAGATCACCTAGTGTTTACTTTATCAAATGAAATTATGCATCATAAGTATGAATAACCTATAATAATAATTTATTTAGATTAAAAATGGACTAGTTCAAAGGTGAATATTTACAACTAAATATATTGATAAAGTTATACCAAAATCAAAGTTTTAAGCATTTATATTTGGATTAAAAACAATGAAAAAGATAAAAAGATGCATTTGAATACAAAATGCAACCAACTTAAAATCAAGATATGAATTATCAAGACTTAAGTAAGAATAATAATGTATTAAAACATAAACAAGCTATAAAATAATTCAAATACAAATATAAAAATTAAATCCCAAGTGAAGGCCAAACTCAAAAGGTTTGTAAAATGTATTCAAACACAACACTCAAAATAAGCTAACAACCTAATAAGAAAAACACTTAAAAACACAAAATCGTAAGTAAAATCAATCAATCAGTTATGCATGTCTATGAAGCTAAATAAACAAAAGCACACACATTAATGGTTAATCATAATGTTATTATAAACAAAAAACAAATTATTCATGCATGTCTAATAGATGTGTTATTCTTAGCAATAGGGTGACCCCTAAGCTAGGTAACAATGACACTAGAGTAATAACACAAGGACAATGGGTGCAAGGTTTCCCCTAGGATATAGGTAAATAAAAACACAAATGTGATAACAACATTCTCCATAGGCTATAGGATATAATGACACAAAAAAAACAAAATGGGGGGAAGAGAAGAAAAGGAAGGGGTAGCTGAGCTGACTCTAGATGCACAAGGTAAGTGGATACTTCTTACATAGTTTCATGGATGAAAAATCTAACATGAAATTTAGGCCAAATGTAGTTCTCCCAAGTTATAGGATAGAATAAAATTGATGATAAGGAAACATGATTGTCATGTAGAGGAAAATTGTAATAGTCTCACAAAATGGTGACAATATTCAAATGAGAATTACTTGAAAGATAATGAGAGCATAAGAAAAGTTAAGGGTGTAGTAATGCATCTATTTAAAATGAATAATGCACATAATAATGACTCATAAAATGGTGATAGCAAATGGCTAAGGCCAATAAGAATGGGGAAACTAAAATAAAACTAGTCACTTGTGAAAAAGCATAGGAGTCCCAAGATCCTTAAGGTAAAAAAGTGGTTGAAAAAGAAGAGAAGGTGTAGTCAAGCTAACTTGAGATAACGCATGTATCCAAGTGCTACCTACATAGTCCATGTGGACCTCAAGATGATGTAGTTCTCCAATAAATGGGAAGAAAAATACCAAGGTGGTCTATAAATAAATTGAATAAATAAGATAGCCCATCCCAAAAAAAAATTCACAAATTTATATCTTGTATCGATATTTTAAGCTAATTTTCTAGATTTTTTTTATTTTTAGGATTTTTTTGACAATTTTCAAATATTTATGGGTTTTTAGGCATCTTAACTTGATTGAGAATTATGAGATACATAATAGGTCAGCTCACAAAATGGTGAGATAATGGTTTAAACCAAAGGTGCAGGAATCCATCTATTTCAAATAAACAATGCACACAATGGTGACTTGTAGAATAATGAGAGCATTTAGGATCTTAATGACCCAAAATAAAAGAATATACATGATGATCAGAATAAAAATGAATCCCATTTAAAATATGTCATGACTTTATAACTCCCTTGGATTTTTGAAGCCTGTCTTCACAATCTGAAAGTGTTTTTGTTATTTTATTTTATCACTTTCTAATGTTTTTTATGTTTCTAGGATAATAAATGAAAACATAATATGATAATGAGTACAAAGAGCCACTTAGCCAAGGAGATGCCCTTCCATAGGTAAGAATTCAAATAATAATTAAATTGGCTGCAATGAGTGTAGCAACAACCATATTAGGGAAGTGGTAAATACCAAGAAATGATAAAATAAGAATAGAACAATACATAATACAAAAGAAGTCCCAAGAATTGTCAAACAGGTAAAAACCATATGTTGACATATGCCAGTGCACTTATCTTCAAAAGAAGTTGTGGATATTGATCAAGTAAGGATTATTTATAGAATGGTCCTTAAATGTGTACATAATTTTGGTGAATCATAATCAAGATCATAATCAGTGAGGGGCACAAAATTAGAATAGTCCAAGTGAAAGTATGATTGGTCTAGTTAAAATGGATTAGAAACATTATAGGTTACAACGGTCCAAGGTAAAATGGTCTAGGTATAGTGGGATAGAAAGGGTCTAGGGTGAAATGGTCTAGGTTACAATGGTCTAGGTTAAAATATTCTAGGTTACAAGTATGATGTAAAAATAATGAATTTCATCATAGGGTGCCACTAAGTAAGGTCTATTATATATAATGGTTCAAAAGGTTATCAAACATAGAAACACTTGAGATGTACAATGTTCATTGGTTTTGGGATCTCTTTACCTTCTGGAATAACCAATCTATATACCCCTGAGCCATAGTTTGTTATAATTATGCATAGACACAGCCAATTGAGCTAAAACTTACCCTTCTTGATTTCATCATTGGTATTCTTTTGATTCTCTTTTAGGACCAAGTTTCCAACTTAAAACTCTTAAGGGAGAATGTGTTTATTATAGCTATGATGTAACCTATTATGATATGATTTTAAATTGTCTAGGGAAGATAAATTCTTGCCATCAAGAAGTTATAGCTTATGCAACCTAGAAATTATATAGTCTTTGTCATTAACAATGTGATACAAGTATACCTGTAATGAATATAGCTAGATCTTGATAGGCTAAGAGGGAGGGAAATTTTCAAGTGTCAATTACATCCAACATCATTGATAATTTTCTTAAGGATTATGACAATGGTTTTGTTGGATTCCTCATCTTGACCATTGCCTTGAAGGTTATATGGTGTGGATTTCTTATGTTTGATTTTGAATAGGGTACAAATGGATTTGACATCTTTATTCATAAATGAACTACCATTATTGGATATTATTTAGGTGGGGATACCATAATGATAGATGATATGATAATTTGTCACAAATGTAACAAAAAAGCAATTACAATGACCAATAAATTGGTTGCTTACTCTGAGTTAGAATAACTCTATTGTTTCCCATTTTGGTTGGGTCCTTTTTTATCTATCAACTAACTATTGGATAAATTTTGAACTTAGTTAGCTTATTCATCAGGGTTTACACCCTTATCTCATTTGGTATTTATTGCTTTCTCTCACTTTTATGTTTGTTCTCTTTTGTACTAGGTTTGGGTCCCTTCAACTCGTCTTTACCTATCAAATAAAAAAATAGATGATATGATAATGGATGAACTTGGTGATTTGATTATTAGTTATGTAATTGAGAGTAATGGCCTTAATCCACATATTAAAATACTTTGTATTAGTAAGAATGTGTTTATAACCATCAGAGGATGTTGGGTTTATTTTCCTGATGACATTGAAACCCCATGTAGAAAATGTCCATAGTGTAGTAATCAGTTGTAGCAATAATGAAGGTGCATGTATCATATTACCATGTTATTGGTAGTGAACACACTTCTTGACATATTTACAATCATCTATCTCCATCATGGGATAATATTATCCTATTCTTAGGAGTTTTTTGGCAAGGACTACACCATTAGTGTGGGCCCCACACATTCCTTTATGGACCTCTTTAAGAACTAATGTGTATTCTTTAGAATATAAATAATAAATAAGCATTACATCATAACCCCTATGATAAAGTGTGTTTCCAAGGAGGGTATAATAGGCTAGGTGATGAACAAAAAAAATTTGGTGATTTTCTGAAAGGTTAGAAGGAAGAAATTGGTTATGAAAATAGTTATAAATATCTTGGTACTAAGGAGGTTCAATTGGTATATTGGGACCAACAATAGTATAAACCATCTCTAAATTTGGTAATACATGAGTAGGTTATAGAAGGTTCTCAATGAAAAAATGATACTCTTTAACATTGTTGGTGATTTGTATCATAGACTCAATTATTTCCATTTCATCTATTAAATGATTATTAACTTGTGGTACTTGTTTAAATTGTAGTGACCTAAAATGTAGCTTGATGTTTTACACAATATGCTTCTAGGATACATGATTTTCATCCTTAGTCTAATATTAGTTTATATTCTAATTAATTATTAAATGAGAATCCCCAAAAAACATTAACTATTAGAAATTCCATTATATTTCAAGATGAACTCTTGTAATAAGGGCTTCATATTCAACTATGTTGTTCATGCATTTAAAGTTGATATGAAATGATTTGGGGATGAGGCCCTTTTGTTTTATAACCAATAAAAGTTTGGCTCTATATACATGAGATTTGAATGAGCCATCAAAATATAATTTTAAGTGTTTAGATTCATGAGCCACTTCCTCTATCATCATGATAGATTCATCTGGAAAATTAAATATAAGTGGTTGAGTATTTGTGATAGGAGATTTAATAAGTTGATATGTTATTAATTTCCCCCTAATAAATTTTTTATTATGGTACTCAACATAAAATTTCCTCAATAGCACAACCCATTTATCCATGTGGCCCATAAGAGTTACTTTAGACAATAAGTACTTGAAAGGATCCACCTTAGAAATGATAATAGTCTTATTGTTTGAAATTTAGATCCATAACTTTTGGGAAGCATACACCATTAATTTTTTTCACCTTTTTAATCATATTGGGCCAAGATTACCCCCAATTTATGTTTGGTTGCTAATATATAAATAAGTAATGGCTTATTAGGTGCTAGCAGTCTCAATATTGGCAGGTTGACTAGGTATGTTTTTATTTTTACAAATGATTTTTGCCATTCAATATCCCACTAAAATGTGACAAATTTATTCAATATGATTTTAAAAGGATGTAACTTATTTTCTAGTATATGAACCTACGAATAGATTGGATTTTGCCATGTAGGCTATGGAGCTATTTTAGATTGGAAGATGGAGGCATTTCCATGATGGTCGTAAACTTAGTGAGATCCACTTTAATCTCTCTATATGATACAACATATCCTTTAATTTTTCCCTAAGTAACACCAAAGACACACTTCTTAGGATTAAGATGAACCTTGTAGTCATGAAGCCTCCCAAAGATTCTTCATAGAATGTTATTATGTCTAATACAGGTTCTTGATTTTACTATAATGTCATCAACATACACCTCAACTATATCATGAATCATGTCATAAAATATGATAGTCATGGCACATTGATAGGTAGAACCAATGTTATTCAATCCAAAATGCATGACTTGGTAATAAAATGTTCTCCATGGTGTGGTGAATGTATTATTGTGTTGGTCCTCTAGGGATATCTTGGTCTAGTTGTACTAGGATAATCCATACATGAAGGATAAAATATCATACCTTATAGTTGAGTTGACAATCATGTTGATGTTTTGTAGAGGTAAATCATCCTTAGGACACACCTTATTGATTTATCCAAAATTAATACATAACTGTATGCCTTGTGCATTTTTTTTAACTAAGACTATATTTGATAGCCATTCAGAGTAGTCTAGTGGTATTATGAATCCATCTCTCAATAATTTCTCTAGATCCTTTTTTTAATAATATGGAAATACATGGTTGAATCTTCCATAATTTATTTTGATCAACCTAACATCTTGTTGTACTATAATTTGATGCACAACCAATGCAAGGTCTACGCCTAGCATGTTGAAGTAATCTCATGTGAATATATCAATAAAATCCCTCATATTAGTGATAATGTAATTAAGTTCTTCATCAGTGAGGTATGTAACTAGATAGATGATCTTAGGATCTTCATAGGTTCTAAGGTTCACCTTAGCTTTATTCTCAATAAGGAGTGTGGATCCATCTTCCATAATAGTAGGCAATGTTTGATATTGATCCTATTCTTTAGTTTTTAGTTGTGAGTCCCAAGGCTCATGCATAGAGTAGAATAATCTGATTTTACCTATTTTGGTAATGTCCGATTGACAAATTTCTTAGGAAATTTGAGATAAATATGCTCAAAGACATTATGTTGTTCACAAGTAATACTGGAATTATTTGTAAATCTTAGACTTGGTGAATACTACACTTTTTGTGGAGGTGAGCAAACTTCCCCATCCAAGAGTGCCTGAAATAGGATTTCACTCAATGGATTATGTTTATATTTAATATTTCCCTAGCCAAAAAGTACCTCAAAGAGGTTTTCATGCAAATATCTCAATGTTTTATTTATTATATGACTAAGAAAGTTTGATTTCTCTCCAAAGTAGGTGATAGGATCCAATGAGAAGTCAAAACCTTGTTTATTATCATCAAATGACAATCCATATCTAAGGCCCATATAATATATAATAGATTCCTCATTATAAAACTCATATAGATGTATAATATAATTTTGTTAGTCCCAATAAATACAGTTAAAATGGCAAAGGGTAAGTGGGTAATGAGATGTGATGGTCATAATAGAATTGGAATCAAATAGTTTGTTATCAACTAGCTCATCATAGGCACTATAATGGGATGTTGTTGCACTTTTGATAGTTTTTTCCTCTTTTGAGAAAGAGGAATCACTTTTTAAATACATGAGGATACCCCCATGTAGTATAAATATAAGGCCAAATTTTTAAGTAGGTTTTACTGTAGATACAAGTTCAAGAATACCTTACTCCTATGGCCCTAGGACTTTACCTTTATAGTCCAAACTATACATAAATTTATTAGGGATAGGGTATTTAGGATTCTAAAAGTAGTTGGTAAGTTTGTCAACATACAACCAATATCCTTCAATAATGGCCTCTTGACCCTGATTTGGTGAAGTGTTTGGTATAAATACCATTATTTTCCTTTACAGGTGTGTTTTTGTTTTGATAAATCATATTGGGCATATTAGAACTTTCAGAAGGTTTGGGTCTTTCATAGGACTTGGGATATTTTGTAAACTTTCCTATATGAAAATAATCTTTCATAAAGTATATGGAAATGTTGGTATCCTCAAAATTAAAATGGTTTGTAATGGATATAGGAAATGGATTGGATAAAGTGGAAGCAAGATCACTAGGGTCAATACAATTGGATTCATGTGGTTCAAAAACTATGGCCTTGTTCTTCTTGGCTAAAAATTTAGAACTAGGGAAATAATTATAGTTCATGTATTCAAATTCTAAGTGCTTACAATAATTGTATGACTGCACATCAACATAAATAGTGACATTAATTATATAATGGGGGAACTTGAGGCATTAATATAGGGTATAAGGGACAGCTCATACTTCATGAATCAAAGGATGACAAAGAAGTACATTATAAGGAAATTCTATCTATAACATGGCATGGGGTATCATGGTTTACATGGCCAATAATAATTGACAAATAAATGGTGCTTGAAGACTCTCTTTCAGTGTTGTTATATGATTTTATTTTGATTATTTTTAGTTTTTACCTTTAGCTTATAGCCTAACCATTGTATTAATTTTAGTGATGCAATATTCAGCCATAAACTATTGTTTATAAAAACTTGCTTGATCTTGTGATGTGTTATAATAGCCTCAATATACAAGGGATTATTTTGGTTAGGACTCAATGAAGACATATCTTGTTGATCAAAGGTAATTTTTTAGCTTGGAGATAGATGTCCCTTGAGTGTTTGGAATTGGTTAGGGTTAGTGTCCTTAAGAATAATGGACTATTGGAAGAAGTCATTTAGGATGGTTTTGTGAACTTTTGACATATGTAAAATATCTAGGATAGAAATTTGTGCAGACATTTTGTTTAATTGGTCATGAATACTATATGGTTTCTCAACATTAGGGTGAGAAGGTTTGGCCTTAACTAGTACAAGGTTTAGTTTAGGATTAGAAGGTATGGGGTTCAAATTTGGCTCAATACTAAAAGGAAAAGGGCCTTTAAGGGTAACTCACAATTGTATATATGTGATTACATAATTTTTAGTTAGAAAGAAGTTATCATAATTAGAAGAATTGGGTAGTAGTTTAAGAATAATAACTTGCAAAAAATGAAGCATAATAAAATTGATTGAAATTTGTGTGAGCTTACTTGAGGAAGAGGGTGATGACCCTAAAATAGAAGGACCAATACT
This sequence comes from Torreya grandis, assembly GCA_037957365.1. Lineage (NCBI taxonomy): Eukaryota > Viridiplantae > Streptophyta > Pinopsida > Cupressales > Taxaceae > Torreya > Torreya grandis. Next base: position 908,548 of record JARHVA010001362.1, read on the forward strand.
TTGATAAGCTTTGAATGATATATGGTGTTTGATTATAATGGTGGTGACATTATTACTATAAATACACCCCCGTGGTGTTACTATAATCATATGGCATAGTATTGTAGCCTAGGTTATTGGCATGGGTATCATGATCTTGGTTATGATGATGATTTTGTTTCTAACCTAGTCATAACTGATTTTGTCCCTATCTTTGGTTTGGATAATTTTATTTTTGTTGGTTACACTTTAAAAATTAATCTTTATAGACGCTCATATCCTAATTGGTGTTCTATGTTACTTGTTTTACTCTAATCTCTCCACTCTTAATCAAGTCTTTAAGGAGATGCCTCAATTTTACACATCAATAAATGACATGTCCAATAACATGATGGAAATCATAGAACTCATCTTCATGATATAAATCAAGTTTGGGTTGGTCTTCAATAAATAGTTTTGGCATAGGCCATATGATTAAATTAGCTATAAAAAACTTCTGGAATATTGCCTCAACTAGTTCACCTAGCTTGTTAAATGGACTATATTTATTAAATCCTTTATGTGGAGGATCTCTATGGAAAGTGGGTAGTGTGTTAGGTTTTAAATTTTGAACTGGTAAACCCTTCACTATTTTCACATGTTGTGATTATATTACTCCATTACCCACCATGTTCTTATTTTTATTAAAAACTTCAGGTTTTTTAATAGTATTATCTTGAACAGGTGTTTGAGTTTGATTATATGTTTGATCCTATAAGTATATTTTCACTAGGCCTTTGGTAATACCCTTCTTAATTATCTCTTTGAATGTGTTGGTATAAGTGAGCATTAGATTATGGGCCACCTCAAGGTGTAGTTTCTATGCAAATATGTCAACTAGCTACCTGCCTAGAAAATTGTGTTGAAACTAACTATCTAGTGTTATCCACCATTATAAATATGTCACAAATATTTCCCCATATCTTTGTCTTGATTTACATAAGTCAATAATTATCAGCTCATTATCAATGTTATAATAAAAATGGTTGACAAATTTTTCTAATAAATTATTGAAAATTTTCATTCCTTTAGGTAATTTTAGGAGTCAATCTAATGCTTGTCCAGCCAAGCTACATGGAAACAAGTGTAAAAAATAGACACTATTTTAATATGCCTCATAGCATAACACAAATAAAAATTAAATATGTTCACTAGGATCAACCTTCCCTTTATATTTTTCAAAATTTGGTGGTTCAAAATTAGGTAGAAAATGTACCTAAAGAATGTTTAGTTGAATGAATAAGGACATATCTCTTTAAACTTATACTTCTTGATCTGATCATCTATTTAAAGACTCATGACTATTTCCTTCATTGAACTCCACTCTTACATATTTTTTGCATTTGTTTATATAAGGTAGTTTTACTAGGGAAGAATGTACCCCCCCCCAAGTATTCTTATTATGGATATGGACCTTTACCCATAATACTGATTTTGGTTCATCTTTGGATGTGAATAAGTTTGGAACTATTGGTTCAAAGGATTTTTTGTTGATTCATAGGATCTTAATATTGATTCCCAAGAATCTATTGTTTTGAAATATAGGAACTCTATTGGTGTTGTGGTATTTATTTTCAGTTTACTAAAGGGTATTATCGTTGTTAGTTCATAATGGAAACTTGTGTTGAGAATAACTCAACAAAGTGTTGTGTAAAATGCCCAAAACCTATGATGAGTCTTTATCAGCATACTATTGTGACTGGGTAAGAGTCTCATGATGGTTAAATAAAGTGTGCTTCATATCAAGTGGAAATCAATAGAAAGTTTATATGGGCTTACACTATTCAAGAAAAGCCACAAGGTCCACATCAGATGTTAGATTATTTAGGTATTGATGCATTTATTATAATGGTTATTATTTTTCTATGAAAGTTATATTATTGACTAAAGTTTCAGCCAAAGAATCCATTAATTCTATGATGAATTGATCAACATACCATTGATTAATTTGTTGTATTTTGGTTGCAAGATATTGATTAGTTGGGGAGGAGTTCACAAATGGTAATTTTCCTTTGATATAAGAAGTAATGTTTAGTTTTTTTAGATGAGTACTAGTTTTTTCTATTAGTTTTTATTCTTCTCAAACAAGTGCATGTAATTACCTCCATAGGCAAATCAGGCAAAATCCTAGCTCTTAATTCTATCAACCTTAGGAGATATTCATCTTTATCCTATATAAGTTGGTGGTAAAATTAACCCTACTTAGATCATTCATAGTTGGGATGTCTTGAAACATGATGGGGTGTTATTCTCCTTCATAAAATTTCTCTTCCTCATAAGTAAGGTTGTAAGAGACCCCACTACGAGTACACCTTTGCATGTTTGATAATGATTTTCCACATTGTGAAGTATTTCAAATTTTGGTTTGTAAATTTCAAAAGGTGTTAGGATTTTAACATCAAACAAATACAACGTAGAGTTAGGTCTATAATTAGAAACATAAGGAATAATGCCTCAAAAATATAAGAAGAGAAAGAAGTCCTACAATACATGACAATGGTTGGTTAAAATCAGTAATTTAGAGGAAGGTAAAATAACCTTGGAGTTTAGGGTGTACACTAGCATAAGAAAACCTAAGTTCAAAGTATGTTAGTCCTAAGGAACCATCAAGAAGGCAAAAACCATGTGTTTTCATACCCTAGTACACTTATATAAAAAATAAGCTATAGATACCGATCAAGTAAAGCTACCTTATAGAATAGTCCTTGAATGTGTACAAAATTATGGTGAATCATAATTGGGATCATAATTGGTTAGGGGTATAAAATTAGAACAATCCAAGTGAAAGTATGATTGGTCTAGGTAAAATGGATTAGAAATGTTCTTGGTTACAATGGTCTAGGGTAAAATGGTCTATGTATAGTGGGATAAAAATGGTCCAGGGTAAATGGTCTAGGTTACAAAATTCCAAGTTTCAAGTATGATGGAAAAATAAGTAATTTTAGCATAGGGTACCACCAAGTAAGGGTTATTACAGACAATGGTTCAAAAGGTTATCAAGCATAGAAACACTTGAGATGTAAAATGTTCATTAGTTCTAGAATCTCTTCACCTTCTAGAGTAGCCAATTTATATTCCCTTGAGTTATAGTTTTCTATAACTATATACAAACCCAACCAATTGGGCTAGAACTTAACCTTCTTGATTTCAGCATTGATATTCTTTTGATTCTCTTTTAGGACCAAGTTTCCAACTTCAAACTTCTGATGGAAAATGTGTTTTTTATAGCTATGACAACCCATTCTAATATGCTTGCAAATTATTTAGGGAAGTTAAACGCTTTCCATCTAGATGTTCTAGCTCTTGTAACCTAGAAATTATATAGTCTTCATCATTAAGAATTTGTTGCAAGGATACCTGTAATGAAGTTAGCTTAATCTTGACCATGATAATAGCCTCTTCTACAAAAACTAGGGAATAGGGGTGGCTCCTATAAGGGTATAATGACTAATATGGTAGGCCAAGAGGGTAGGAAATATTTCATGTTCTAATTACATCTAATGTCATTGATAATCTTCTTAAATATTATAATAATTTTTTTCTTGGATGGCTCAGCTTAACCATTGCTTTGTGGGTTGTAAGGTGTGGTTTTTTTTTCTAATTTTGAATAGGGTATAGAGGGATTTGACATCTTTATTCACAAATGAGATTTCATTATCAGATATGAATCAGGTGGGAGTACCATAATGATAGATGATATGGTAATGGATAAGCTTGGTGATTTGCTTCTCAGTTTTGTAAGTGAGAGGAATAACCTCAATCTACTTAGTAAAATACTCTATAGTAGTAAGAATGTGTTTATGACCATTAGAAGATGTTGGATTTATTTTCCCAATGAGATCGAGACCCCACATAGAAAATAGACATGATGTAGTAATTATTTATGGTGATAATGAAGGTGCTTGTATTAGATTACCATGTTATTAGTAGGAAACACACTTCTTGATGTATTTGTAAACATATATCTCCATCACGGCCAAGTAGTATCCTATTCTTAGGTGTTTCTTGGAAAGGACTATACTACTAGTGTGGGCCCCACACATTCCTTTGTGGGCCTCTTTAACCACTAATGTTGATTCTCTTGAATAGAAACAATGAAGAAGCATTCCATCATAACCCCTATGATAAAGTGTGTTTCTAGGGAGGGTATAATAGGCTAGGTGATGAAGGAATTTTTTTGAGTGTTTTTTGAAAGGTCAGGAGGAATAAATTGGTTGTGAAAATAGTTATAAATATATTAGTACTAAGGAGAATTAGTTAGGAGATTGGTACCAATAATAGTACAAATCATCTTTGAATCTGGTAATACATGAGTAGGTTGTATAAGGTTCTAAATGAGAAACTGATACTATTTAACATTGTTAGTTATTTTTACCATAGACCCAATTATTTCCATTGCATCAATTGATTAGTTATTAACCCATGGTACTTATTCAAATTATAGTGACCTATAATTTAGCTTGAGGTTTTACACAAAATTCTATTAGGGTATAAGTTTTTCATCTCTAGTTTGATACTGGTTTATAGATTAATTAATGATTAACTAAGAATCCCCAAAAACCATTAACTTCTGGATATCTCATTATATTTCAAGATAAACTCTTGTAATAAGGGATTTATATTTATAAATATTGTTAGCGTATTTGAATTTGATATGAAATGCTTTGGGGATTAGGTCCTCTTATGGTGTAACTAGTAAAATGTTGGCTCTAGATCCATGAGATGTGAATGAGCCTTCAAAATATAATTTCAAGTGTTCAAATTCATGAGCCACTTCATCTATCATCATGATAGAGTCATTTGGAAAATCAAATGTAAGTGGTTGAGTATCTATGATAAGAGCTTCAACAAGTTGATCTATGATTACTTTCCCCTTAATAGATTTTTGATTATGGTACTCAACATCAAATTTACTCTATAGCATAACCTATTTAGCAAAATATCTTGTAAGAGTTGCTTTAGATAATAAGTACGTGAGAGGGTCCACCTTGGTAATGATGATAGTCTTATTATTAAAAATTCCGTTCCAAAACTTTTGGGAAGTGAACACCATTTATGTTCTTTACCTTGTTCATCATGATGGGCTAAGAGTGCCCCTAATGCATGTTTGGTTGTTGATATATAAAGAAGCAATGGCTTACTAGGTGTTGGCAGTTTTAATACTAGTAGGTTAGACATGTATGTTTTTAATTTTGTAAATTCTTACTAACATTCAATATCCCACTAAAATATGACACCTTTATTCAAGAGAAGTGTAAAATATGGAACTTTTGTGCTAGTTGTGATATGAACCTACTAGTAGATTGGATTTTACCTTACAAGCTGTGGAACTATTTTAGAATGGAAGGTGGATGCATTTATATGATGGTCTTGAACTTAATGGGATCCACTTCAATCCCTCTCTATGATATAATAGATCCTATTAGTTATCCCTAATTAATGCTAAAGACATACTTCTTAAGATTAAGATGAACCTTGTATACACGAAGCCTCTCAAAGATTCTTCATAGAATGTCAGTATGTCCAATATGGGTTCTTTATTTTACTAAGATGTCATTGTTATAGTAGTTTTTGATTTTTTATCTAATTTAATTAAATTACTAAAAAATCAATGAAAATCATTTTTTATGATGATACTTGGCAATATGAAGATGGTTATGCACCATTTAAATCCAATGAATGAGGAAACTTCTTTTTCACTAGGAATAATAACCTACACGTAAATAAAAAAACTTAGAGAAAATTAGATTAATAGATAGATAGGTGAGCGACCTAGTTAGGAACTAGTCCTAGGAAGTTTTGAACTTCCTCAAGTGGATGTTAGTTCACTATTTTCACAATTAAGTGGATAAATAACACTTTAAATTACAAAAGAAAAAGATGTGATAACCATAATTATTATGATTTATTATTCATTTAAGCTATCAATATAAGCAAAGTATTCATCCCAATAAGATGTAGCAGCATTGACATCTTCTTGTATAACATCAAGTTGGTCAGAAGTGGTTTAAATTGAGTGAGATTAAATAATGACATAAAGAGATAACTCAAAGGTTATGTCACTCTGATCATCAAAAAGGGGTTGGCATACTATAGGTAGATTAGTGATATTAATGATGTTGTGCACAATGCTAGGTAGAGTCATTTATATAACAAGGCCACGTTTAAGAGGATAGAAAATCAACATGAATTAAAGATAGGGGTATGAGTTTAATGGCTCAAGTTTTAAAAACCAAGTAAAGTGGATTAATGTTAATTTTTTAGGATCTATGTCGATTATGTATAATTGGTGCCAATTTAGAATGAATTGACATCAATTCTATCTAAAATTACACTTAATTAAAAATAAAGACTTAAAATATGACAAAGGATAGTAAAAGGACATAGAGGGATATAGGCTATATTCTAAGGTTTGGATAAGTAGATAGAATAAAAAAACTAATGATAAATGAAATAAACAAGATGAGTACTTACCTTGAACTAAGTTGTAGGTAGAACATATTACTTCCCATAAATACAGGTAGTCTTTTAGGCTCATAATGGTGTATACAAATATTATGCAGTAGAATTTTGGTAGAGTGGTGTTAAGGCTTCCATAATTATCCCAAATATCAAATCATCATTTCAAGTATTAGATCTCATGGTCCCTAAGCCAAAGGGCTAGCTAGGTATAAATAGATTGATGTGGATTCATAAAATTAATGTTGATCAAGGGAGAATCGGTAATGATTCACCCAATTTGGTAACTAAAGGTTATATCTATGTTGGTTTATTCTAACTGAAAGTAAATTTGGATTTGTGAGTGTGAGGTTATTGGGGATGGGGTTATACATGGGTAAAGTGGTTAAAATGTTAGGATTCCCTAGGTTGTTAATAGATTTAAGTTGTTAGGGAGGTGAAAAGGTAATTTATAAAATCAAATTACTGGGTAACTAATGGTAAATAAACTAAACTTTGGGATAGGGATATTTAGGAGATTAAAATAATAATAAGATCCTACAACACCTAACAAATAATATATAGTATATAAAATTATATTATCTATATTTACTCCTTTTTGTGGAGTGGTATGGAATACGTGCCATAAGACAAAAAATTGAAAGAGGTCAAATGTCCCAATTTTATATGAGGAGGTATCCCCCCTCAAATTAGGAGCCAACATAGGATGAGTGGTGATGGGTTTGAAAAATTGAATAGTGGATGGGATGGGTAGATAAAGAATGAGATCTAAAAGTGTAGATGTATAACCTAAAGTATATGTTTTGCACTAACAAGATGCAAGGCAATACATGCAAAGATGCCTTGAGGTAAATCCCATGATAAAATTCCACAACTACAAATAAGTGGGCATAAACAAAGGCTAAACTATAGAATAAGTGATAGGGTTTGGCTGATCTAAGCATCAGGTGTGTTATACAGTGTATGTGCTACCTATAGGCAATTATTCTCAAGAGAAAAGGTACTCTTGGGATCCATAGAGGGGAGATACCAAAAATAATACATGCCTTACAAAGGTTATGGAACCAATTAGAGGTCTAAATCCATAAACTTTAAATAAGATAGGACAAATAATAGGGTAGGTATGGAAAGTTACCAGGATGAGGCTATGGAGTAAGACTAGATACGTGTAAACTACAAGTACTAATAAAATAGGCAAATTAGTTTCAATCTAAAATTAATCAGGATCGATCCACCAAATTGATGTTATTCCAAAATAGATCAACATCAATCCAAATTTAGGTATATAAGTAAATATGACATGGAAAAGAAATCATTTTTTATCATGTGAAAATGAAATAACAAGCGAGAATTCAAATGATGATTGTGATGAAAGATAAAATGGAGACTAATAATAGTGGTGTGAGGTGATAATGATGATTGTAGGATGAGGTAGGCTCCATTATTTCTTAATTTTTTGGAATTTTTTGATTTTCTTGCTTTTTAGGATTAGGATAGATGCTAATACTAGGGAAGTGAGGTGCCATAGAATTGATATTGATTCTCATGAATTAGTGACAAATCACTAGGAATTGATGTCATTTCACCGAAAAATGGCACCAATCTAGATGGAATGATACTAATCTATAAGGGATTAGTGTAGATCCACAAAAACAAAAGGTGAAAAGGATAGATTGGAGTCTAAGGTTAGGCTAAGTTGAGTTTTTTAGTAATATTAAGGCTTATAAGGTATTCCTAGTAATAGGCATAGACACTACTATGGATGTGGGATCGACTATCACCTTTATTGGAACTACTACGGGACTAGCTCATTGATAATGGTTGGGAACACCTAGAAGCCATAGGACTAGGAGGAGTATGACACTACTAGAACATTCATAAAGATACGAGCTTTTTATTTCCATTATTGGAGTGATAGGATGTGACCATTGGGAATTTTTGACTACCTAAAAGGGATATGACCATCACAAAGGAGGACATATATAGGATTTTATAACTTCTTGTGTAGGGAGTGGCTATAGTACTTATGGATGAGTGGAGACATGGAGAAACACCAATAGGCCTATATGGTAAGGATGTTGTGGATATCACTTTGATTGCTAGTGGCTTTGTATTTGAGCCTCTATATAAGACTAATGTAATGGGGAGGGGTATTTTGAATATGATGTTGTTGGCAGTCTCCTATTATGCACTCCTAGACTCAATAGGAGGTAGGTTCCCATGGACCTTGATATGTGTAGTTGTTGATATGCTAGAGTATAAGATAGTGTTTTCCTAGGCATATACACTACTGGTATAGGTATATATAAATCTATGGGGGTGTATGACCTAGAGGAGTATGGATTGGATAGTTCTATAGTGTTGGGCATACGAGCACATTAGGGTGGTACATCTATTGGTACTCCATGGATACGATGGTATGACACTAATTAAAACATGTCATTCCTATGATGAAAGGTAGATTTAGCTTGATATTTCATAGATGGTGTTGTCTAAGACCTAGATTACTATCAAGGGGTCTTGAAGGGGATATGAGATGGAGATATCATCTAGAGATCCTATATTAGATTTCTTGCATAGCCTAGTTTAGAGGCAAATCTCTCCAACATCTAGAGGGAGAGGTGGGTGATAGGATAGAGGATGGAGTGTATGGAGTAATTCCACTTTGTGTGGGAGAGGAGATAATTATAATTGATTTAGGACATACCATGGTCCCTATGTGCATCTAGGCGAGATGAGATAAAGCCTACACTCTCAGAGCTAGACATCATATATGTTCTAGTAGAGGCCAAGGAGGATGAGGTAATAGGGTTAGATTTGGAGGATGTAGTGTGCACTCCAAAATTTTTAGCTTGGTGGGGAAGATAGTGAGATACAAGGTAGGATAGGATGGTATAACCTTGATAAGAGGGATCCAACAAAGAGATGGATGATGTTGAGGAGGATAGAGGAGGAGATTGTAAATGAGGGGGAGAGGGGAGAGGATGTGAGAGAGGAGTAGATAGATATAGCAAAGATCATTAAAGAGAGGGATAAATTAAGAGGCTAGTGTATTACACTAGAGGGACAAGTGGCCACAACACAAGGGGCTCTTACCATGATGTAGATTGAATGAGACACACTATAGACCAAATTATATACACTTTGGGTGGAGTTTGACTCCTTATAGTTGAATCATGACTTATCAGTGGAGGTTTAAGATTTTTAATGAATGAAGAGGAATATCTTGTAGAAGGGTGATGGAGGCTTGATAGGATAGATAGTTTCAAGGGTGGCTGGGCTTAACACAGGATAAGTGGGTAAAATGATAATTGATAGGTATAGGGGAATAGTAATGAAGATGTGGTGCTATCAGAAGATCATTCTATATTCACAGATAGAGATTCCATGCTATGCTACCCATTTAGCCACATAGGGAAGATAATCTAGGTGGACACACATGAGGGCAACTAGTATAGCGATTGCATCTTATAAGAGGGATTAGAGGAGGGATAGAGATGGGAGAGGAAATGGAAGAAAAGATAGTGGTAGAGCTCTAGGGAGAATTCATTTGAGTAGGATTCATTTTATTGGGTAGATTATTATTGTTATATTTATTTTATCGGTCAAAGAACTACATACATGTATATGGATATTTGTGATGTACACTTTGATCATTATATATATATATATATGTATATGTCTGTGTGTGTGTGTGTGTGTGTGTGTGTGTGTGTGTGTGTGTGTGTGTGTGTGTGTGTGTGTGTGTGTGTGTGTGTGTATAATTCATGATTGAGTTGTGATGTTCATATGGATTTTATTTATGGATTATGGATTTTTATGGATTGTGTTATCATGGATACTTATATTTATATTATGTGATTATGGATTTAGCTTAAATGATGTGATATATTATGATTTTTACTTGTTATGGATTTTTATTGAAATGTTTATGGATTATGGATGTGAATTTAGATCATAGATTATGGATTTATGGATTTGAATGTTATAAATTTTTAAAATGTTTATGGATAATGATCACTATGGATGTGATTTTCATTATTTGATGTATGTATTTGTGTGTTGTTATTATTTTAAAATGTTCATGTATGGATTATGAGATTTTATGTGAAAATGTTTATGGATTATGGATATGCATTAGATTTTTGATTATGGATTATATATTTTATGTTATGTGATGATGGATTATGGATTTAAAACTTTATGGAATGTTAAAATGATTATAAATCATGATTATGATATTATGGATGTGGATTTATATTATTGATTATATTAGATTATGTATTATTCAAAATGTTTATGGATTATGATTACTATGGATGTGAATTATAGATTATAAATTTCATGCTACGATATTTATAGATTTTTGGATTATTAGATTAGGATACTCTTTGATATATGTGGAAAATATATTTTTAAGTAATTAACTAGCATAATTTTGATTTATAAAGGGCTTTATTTCTTTTTACTATCCCATATCATAACCCAAGAAAACTTCTTGAAATGAATGCATGTGCATCCTTAACTAATTGTTAATAAATAACCTAACAACCTTAACTCAACTAAGTCTAGGATATTACTAGTTTGAGATTAAAATTACTAGGAATTTTCTTTAGGATTTGATAGAAAGCGGACTCTTTTAAGAAGATGATTTCATCTTGCATACCCAAAACTAAGGTCAACCTAGAATCCTTTTGTGCCAATCCATGTAGACTGATCAATGTTGGAAGCTTTTTTGGGATAGTTTGTGCATGATATCCATCCTTTGAGGGAGTGGTATATATTTTGATAGATGTTTTTCAAAGAAACTATCCTTTGAGGGATCAGTCTGCACTTTTGATATTTTATATATTTTTATAGATTTTGTAGATTTTTTAGTTGTCCTTCAAGGGATCATTCTATTATTTTTGCTTGTTTTATAGATGCTTTGATTTTATTTTGATCCCAGTGTTATTATTTATTTGTGTATTGACCTTAGGTATCCTGTAATAATTTCTCAAATATTTATTTCACAATATAATACTCTTATTCTCAAAATGAATTAGTGATAAGGATGGATTTCAAGAAATAATGATTTGGAGCTCCTTCCCATTATAAACAAAGATTATCCATTTAGAGAATGTTATAAATAGAGTTAGGGTATTCATATTCAAGTTTAAAATGGGAAATTCTATCAAATAAACACACATCTCTATATATAATTATTTTTTATAAGAATAATAAGGATATGGTTTTATCGAATCAAACCAAAAGAAATGAAACTAGGTGGACCAAGGTGATTAAGACATTAACAGTGGAAAGAATGAAAATTCAATGCATTAAGAGGCTCTCATTCTAGTTTTCCATCAAGAGAAGTTAAATGATATACCCCATATCTATATTTATTGGTGATAATATATGGTCTAATCGAATTCAAATAAAATTTTCCTTATTTGTTTTTTTCCATATCAGTGACATGTTGATTATCTTTTAATACAAGGTTGCCAATATTAAATTCAAATTATTTTAGATGTTTATTATAGGCATGATTTATTCATTCCTGATATACATGGATATGGTCAAGGGAATCCAATCAATTCTCATCCAAGAGTTCAAGATAGGCTAATTATTCTTGATGGAAATCATCCTCAGAAATGATATGTTAAGGGAGATGTAAAGGGAAGGAATATGAACCTCAAGAGTAAGTACAACTTTGGTACCATAGACTAGGGAGAAAGGAGTAACACCTTTAGGGGTTTAAATACTAGTTTGATAAGCCCATAAGGTGAAAATAACATGAATATGCTAGTTCTTTCCTGCTTCATTAACAATTTTGGTTAGGATTTTGACAAGATTTTTATTAGATGCTTTGGCTTATCCATTAGTTTGAGGATTTTAAGGTGAGGAAAAGCTTAACTTAATGGTAAAAGAATAATATATTTCTTGAACCTTTTTGTTTTTAAAATATTTCCCATTATATGTGATGATATTATTAAGAACACCAAAGTGATAAATAATATGTTGAATAATGAACTAAAAAAATTTATCTACTTTGGTTGAGATAAGAGGGATAGCCTCCACCCACTTATTAAAATACTCAATAGAAATAATAATAAGTCTATCATATTAAGAATATTTAGGATTAATTTGACCTATAATATCAATCCCCCATTGGGAAAAAGGCCAAAAGTTTTATGTTACCTATAATGCTTGACTAGAGACATGTGAAAGGTTGGCATGATACTGACACTTTACACATTTATTAACATACTCATAATAATCCTAATTTAAAATGGGCTAGTATTATCCCAATCACAAGATTCTCTTAGCGATGGTGTGGCCACTAAAATGTCCACCACATGACCCATCATGATCTTCCTTGATAGTGAGGGTATCTTCATGATTACAAAGATAATGAAGAAGGATATCATCAAAATCACATGTATAAAGAACACCCCCTAGTATGATAAAAAAAGTGTGATTCAATGTTAGAAAGCTCCCCTACCATTTATAGATAGATCTAGAGGAATAATTCCCCTCGATAAGTAATCAAGTATATGTGCATACCATAGATCTAATGGATTTTCATCCACATTGTGGATGGAAGGAAGATTAATTTTGGTAAAATAAGGTTGATTAATCTTATGGATGAGTAAAAATAACTTATATTAATGATATAAACATGGGATAAATGAGGCAAAATAATCCATGGTTTCTAAAAACTTGTTAGTTAACCAAGGAGTGGATTGGATAGCATAATACTCGAAAGTAGCTAGTAACTGATCAACTAAGGTCTTATATTTTTTAAGGGTATCATTCTTAACTTGATATATTCCCTTAATCTGATAGACCACAAGCTGGGAATCACCATAGTTATTAAGTTTTTTAATACCCAATGCTAAAGCAGTCTAGAGACCTATGATTATAGCCTCATATTCTACCATATTATTAGTGCAGTCAAAATCAATCTTAAAAGATAGAGGTATAGGTGTCCCCCCATGAGGGATTAAGATAATTTTAACTCCCTCACCACACTCACATTTGGATCCATCAAAGCATAGATTCATATAATATTATGGATCTACTTGAGACGTGGAGACTATGGATTCATTTGGGAGTTCATAATTAACTGGTTAATTATCGGCAATAGGTGCCTCAACAAGATGATCAATAATTATTTGACCTTTAACTAATTTTTGATGGATAAATTATAGATTAAATTTTACTAAAATCATGATCCATTTATCCATTCATTGATTTTGATAAGGTTTTGAATGCATAAATTTTAGGGTATTGATGTTCATGATCACATAAGTTTTATGATTGAGCAGATAATGTCAAAGCCTAGAAACTAAAAAGACCAAAGCTAGACATAACTTATTTGTGTGAGAATATCACATCTCTTAGTCAACAAGTGTGTGATTAATATATTAAATTTATTTTTATTTATGTTTTTCATCATGGTGGGAAAGCATGGATCCTAAGGCATGATATGTAGAAAAAATAGACAAGAAGAATGGTCATCCTTCTTTTGAGGAAATGAGAACTAGTGGTGAAATAAGGTTTCTCTTTATAGAATTGAAAGCCTCATGACAACCAAAGTCCCAATTAAAATGGATATCTTTCCGTAGGAGGTGATAAAATGGTTGACATCAATCATATAGCTAGGAGATAAAATGATGGATGATTGTAATTTACCTTACAAACTACAAATCTACTTAAGATTAGATGGGGTGGAATTTCTAAAATGGATTTGATCTTAGTCGAGTCAACTTCTATCCCTTTCATATAGATAATAAACCCTAAAATATTACCTATCAACACTTTAAAAATGCATTTCTTAGTATTTAAATGCACACAAAATTATATTAAGTGAGAGAAGATTACTTTCAGCACTGAAAGATGGTCTTTTCATAATTTTGACTCATCGAGGAGATCATCCACATAACCATCAATAATTTTATGGATGATTCATGGAAGATATAAGTCGTAGCTATTTGATAGGTGTTTCATGTGTTATTTAGGCATAAATAAATAGCAAAAGGTCCCTTAAGGATTAATAAATGAAGTCTTATGTTGTGATAAGGATCTAATTATATCAAATGAAACCATCCATAAGTGACAACATTTTGTGAATGGATGTTAAGTCCACTAATTTTTCAATATCAAGGAGAGGGAAATCATCCTTAGGACAAGTAAGATTAAGTTCATAAAATTTAGTACAAAGGCATAATCCCCCTATTAGATTTTTAACAAGGATGATAGTAGATACCCATTGAGGGGAATCGATAGGTTGGATAAAGTTAACAAATAAGATATGTTGCAACTCTTCCTTAACTAAAAATGCAATGTGAGGGTGCATTTTTCAAAGATTTTACTTTATAGGTTTGGTATTAGGAAATGTGATAATGTTATGAATGAAAATAGAAGGGTTGATACCATATATGTCACTATATGACCAAGAAAATGCCTCACTATGATCTATCAAAAACATAGTGAAATCTTAGTGCTCTTGAGGATCTAAAGATTTATTGACCTTAACTATTTGCATATTCTCATGAGATCTTATGTTAATGTGAATTTTAGCCCCATTTAATAGACTAGAGGTTTTAGATGGAAGGTATTTATGTATATGGGTGTTCTCTTCACCTAAATGAGTTAAGATCAACTCATAATCCTAGCACTAAATAATAGGGATGGTAGGAAAATCCTACCCTATCATGTTTGGGTAGGGTAGGTGGATGGTTTTGGCCTCCCCATTATAGCAATAAATGAGAGGTTCTATGGTAATGGCATTGACTTAAAAAACATTTGGGGGAATGGATATGATTTCATTTGTTGAAGAAGGGGTGTTAGATGGTGAGGATGGCATGTCCTCTTCAAGAAAAGGTAGAAGAGTAAATTTTGAAGTAGTTTTGGTATTTTTGTTAAAAATAAGGTCATAATTTTCATGGGGTTTCCTAAAATCTCCTAACATAACCTTGTGTGGACCTTCTTCATATCATCCTATGCCAAAACCCTTTCAATTACACCATTGTAGGTATGTCTTTAAAAAGGGAAGTTTATTTAGGATTAAAAATTTTGAGGTAAATGGTTTTGCATGGGTTTGGTTAGAAAGGCCTAAAGAAGGTTGATCAATTTCCATATAGATCAAATGGGTACAGAGGAAAGGTGGATCAAAGGTAATAGTTTGTCTTAAATTTAGAAAATATGCATGTTGTTTATCCTAGGGAATGGGGAGAGTATTGAGTGTCAATAACTGGTACTCTCCAATTGATAGATGTTGAAACATGGAATCAATGGACTCTTTAACAATATTTGATGAAATAGTTATTGTACTAGATGATTCCTCATTGGATGATGAAGTGGTAGTAATGGAATTAAAATGGTGTTTGGTTGAAAGGTAAGATTACAAGTTTTAAATGGATGGGGATTAGTTGAGACATTATGGATTTTACCTTTGTGTTTGAATTTAATATATCGATGTAAGGTGGATGAAATGCAAAGCAAATAAAATATCCAAGGATGTCCTAACAAGATGTTATATTTAAAATCCCCTTCTATTATATAAAATAGTTTAGGTAAAACATACACACCTATTTAGATGTGAAGAATGATTATTCCTAACATAGGAGTGATAGTAGAATTGAATGCTTATAAAATGGCTAGGGATTGGGATACAATCGTTTTAGGTAAGTGTAATTGATTAAATTCATGAGAGGAGATGATATTTATACTTACACCATTATCAGTCATTACTATTTTGATTTGAGTCTAATAAATTTGGGTAGTGATAAATAGTGGTCGATCTTGGTCATCAAGATGTAATGGTGATATTTCCAAATCATGGAATGTTATGGATAATGACTTTTAAATCAATGTGATGTAAGCTGATAAAGTTTGGGGTTCATCACTTTATATCTCAATGGCTTGCAAAGATTCTATCATAGTTTTATAATGCTGTGGAGAATTTTGGACAAGTTAATATAAAGAGATCTTGACTAGGAACTAATGAAACTACTTTAGAACATATACCTATATTAATTATGAAGAATTATTATTTTGTACTTTCCCTAAAAGAGAAATTTTAGGTTTTGGAGTGGGTGTTGTAGGATTATTTTTGGTAAGAGTTGGTGCTTTCAAAATAGTCACTTTGGCTTTATCATGATTGTGGTTTTTATGACCCTAGGTTTGGGATCATGTTGGTATGTGAATTGCATCTATCTAAAATAAAGGGGGATTTTTTGTGTTCTCAAACTCATCCAAATCTACAGGGTTTAGGAGGGGGTGATATTGAGCTCTATCAGAGGTTTTATCTTCTTTTATAGTTTATTCTAATACTATTAGTAATATACTAGTACCTAAGGTGGATGTAACCCTGGTAGTTTGTATATGGGGATGGTCATGATTTATTTATTCCATTAAAAGATAGTATTCTTCTAATAAGTTTTGAACCACAACTTTAGCATGTTATAACTTTCTATTTCATGTCCTACTATTCAATGATACATACATTTCCTATTTTATCGATACCACACTAGTTTTTTGAATATGAGGTTTAATGGGTTTTATGGGTGGCAGAGTGACAAAGGAGGTTTAGTGAAGTTGATTGAGGATCTTAGAATAAGGCCCATTCAATAGATGTATCATAGGTTTTTCAATCCTTTGAAGCATTGGTAGGGAATTTGTACTTGACTTCAAATCTTGATCTTTCAAATTGGTTATTTGAATATTCCCTACAGTAGGTACTTTGTGCTTAGGCTAAGCCCTTACACCTAAACCTTGTGGATAGTAGGGGTTCAAAGGGTTATGTATTGGCATTATCATGGCTGGAATATTCCTTTGTGATGATACATGCTCTTTAGTATAGGATTTTATGATGGTGGATTTTAGTCTTGTTGAAGGATGGGTCCCAATATAGATGCTTTTGTTTGAATTGGTGACAATTGTGCCTTCCCTTTTTGAATTTGATTAGGGGTAATGGGGATATCCTTTTTATGGAGTTTAATCCTAATAAGAGGATGATACAATTATTTTCTTTACAAATCACCAAGGTTTTTGATACATATATCTTTTACTTTAGTTTCTCTAAGATATATCTCTTCTCGAGTAATGAGGGGAATTCGTCCTAAGCTGGTTTGAGGTAACATGATAGTTTCCTCAAGGGGTAGTAAGCTAGAGGGAATAGGTATGCTAGATGTAAGTATTGGGTTAACACATATAATGGTATGTATATCTTGTGGAATGTCTAAACAATATTTTTCCTCAATAGTATTTTCCTCTTTTATTTATAGTTGATCATCTCAAATTTTTTCAGATACTATTTCTTCAAGTGGATCCCAAATAATGAGATCTAGAAAGCTTGATGATGTTTTTAGGATAACTTCACATAATTTAGATGGCTCAAAGGCATCTCTTGTAACAATATCAGGGACAAAAGTAGTACCAGCTTATTTAGGTAGAATTTGATCATGGATTGTACTGATTACATGAGTTTCATGGTCTTAGGTGGATCTTGAATTAGCCTACATGAAATTAGATGTGGAAGCATGGTTAGGGAACAGTTGCCTAAATATGTCTATAGACTAATTAAGGAGCACATTAGGGTTATCCAGTTATAACTCCCCTTGATCAATATGGTTTTGAACTAGACCTTTAAAATAACAACACCTATTGACATCATGACCTATTACATAGTGGAAGTTGCAAAAATCATTTTCCTTAAACTAGCTAGGCTTAGGGAAAGAGTCATCAATAGGTATTACTGAAGGAATTGTAATGAGAGATTATTTTAAGAGCTTATCCAAGATAGACATGTAAGACTTTACCAAAGGTGTATATTATCATGGAGTAAAACATGTTAATGTTTTTTGGGATTGTGCCTGAGAATTAGATGGCTTAGAATGGCTTTTTACTTGTGGGGGTGTTGATTTTATGACTATAGCATTAGCAGTTCCTTTAGTCTTATTATTATTAGTCCATTTAGAGGGATTAGGTTTGAATTTTTTACCATGTAATTTTACTTTCCCTTCTTCTAAGGCTCTAATTAATAATTTGTGGGCCATCGAAAAGGCCTCATCAAAGGTTTTAAAAGATTATACCCATAACATCGATGAGATATTTTTAGCACATGCTCTCACAAATATATCAATTATTTTGGGTTGAAAAAGGGAAAAGGTGAGTTGTTTTATGAGACTCCTCCATCTA
Source organism: Torreya grandis (assembly GCA_037957365.1). Classification (NCBI taxonomy): domain Eukaryota; kingdom Viridiplantae; phylum Streptophyta; class Pinopsida; order Cupressales; family Taxaceae; genus Torreya; species Torreya grandis. The sequence goes on from JARHVA010001362.1 coordinate 927,211, forward strand.
GCCATGAAATTAGTGATAGATTTGTCATCAAACTATCAGATGACATATAAGTCAGTGATAGTCACTTTTCTTGTCATGTTGATAGAAAAGTTCTCTAAGAAGAGTTGAGCTAGATACCTAAAAGAGAATAGGGAATGATGAGGTATCAAGTTGTACCAATATAAGGAAGGTCCATCTAGTGACATGGGAAAATTACTAAGGAGAAGAGCATTATCATGAGCTATAAGATATCAAGCATGTTTAAATGCTCAAAGGTGCCACTGAGCATCCTCCTTATTTTGAAATTTCATAAAATTTGAAAGGTCCCATTGTGAAGGGTATGATATAATTGGGATAACAAGGTTAATAGGTTCATTATATATTTACTCATAAGTGAGATTGTATTTCTACCTAGAGGTAGAGGCTTCCAAATTAGCCATCTTGTTCATAAGGATACTTATAAGATTTGTTTGGGTATTGTATTAATGGATACCCCCAAAATATTCTTTTGTAGATGTTGGAAGGTAGGAAGTGGAGTAGAAAAGGGTTGGGATAAAGGATAAATAACTAAGGTGGTCATAATTGTTTGGGATATCACCACATACTATTGAGCTTGTAAGAGTATATAAGTAAACCCAAGAGCTTATGAAGGAGATATGTATTGGGTGGTCAATGGGATATATTATTAAGGAGGTTAAATTATGAGGACTTGTTGCAAAGGATAAATTTAGTGATTTAAATGTATGCTAGTTTAGATAGGTTTAAGGGTTGTTAGGATTAAGAAAACTACATTCTAAAGTGTCATGGTAAGAGGTAAAGTAGACATAGGTTGAGGTGCAGTGATATTTTGATCTTGGGTACTAGTTGGGGATGGACCACTAGATATCACCAGAGGTGGGTTGCTTAAAGGTTATGTAGTGTTAGTATTTGAACTTGTCATGAGAGGATTATTATAGGAGGACACCATAGTTCTGGTAAACCCTTCACCTTCTTTTAAAGGCATATCATAAGCATTTCTATAAAACTATGTATGGGGGAAAGTGGAATGCATATAGCTCTAGGGATGAGGTAATGATAAAGCATGATTGGATTACTATCCAATATGGTGGAGAATTCAAGATCACCTTGAGTATAATACTAAAGAATACCTTACCCTATGGACTTAGGTGAAGTAGGAGGACTAGGAGAGTTCTCTGTGGATGAGGATGAAGATGGGGATTTGGTTTTATTTAGTGATTTCTATTGTGTTAAAATCATGTAACAAGGAAGGAAAAAAATAAATAAAATCAAAAAGCACACAATAGTATTTTTTATTATCTCATATTTAGTGGAAAATAAAGGCACACATGCTAAAAAATGCTCATAAAGATATTTTACTTTATTAACTTTACAGTGTGATAAAATAAAATAAAGGTTATCAAAGGTCATAAGAAACAACCATCTAAAGATGGTTTCAGGTTTGTTTAGGCTCAAAAGTATATCTATACTAGAATTGATACATGTCCTGGTATTGGGGCCTACCCCCTCACTTCACACACCATAGTTTAAGGGTGTCAGATGCCTAGCTAGTATATATCAAATAACCAAGTTTTATACTCATTCAACATATTGATTTGGTTCTCCCCTTGGTGATGAAATCTAAGTAAGATAGCCAAGATGAAGATTACCACTAGCTGATGAAATCCTAGTTGGTTGTATTATGTTAATGTTTGATGGATTTATTATGTAATTGGTTTGCTATGTGATCCAGAGTTTAGTTCAAAAAATGTTTCCAAGTTGTGATGAAACCAATTGCACAACATAGAGCTTATCGAGAGCTTTCTGATGCTTTTTATGTTTTATGGATACTGTATGCAAAAGTTATAGGCTAGTGAAGTTTTGATATGACAGGTAAATAATGTGGTGTCACAAGATGACGTGGAGAAATGTGGACATACTAAGTGGACAAATCAAGTGGTGACATGTGTTAGTCAACGAGAGTCCATAGAAACTTATAGATTTTATATTGCAATGTATTTGAAATTGCATTTAATTTGCAAAGTCCATAGAAACCCCACTAATGAGGGATAAATTATTTTTAAAACTTTGTAATTATTCCTTGGTAATATTCTAATTACCATTTTCCCTAGCCACATGGGAGAAACCAACATGCCACATCACATGCCGTGAGAAATGCCACGTCCTAGAATATATGCTAGTTTGGAGAACATGAGAATAGACATGCTGAGTCAAAGCTCGAGATTGGATTCCATTATCATGGTAAGTTAGCATATATGCACTAAGTTGGTAACCAACCAATAAAACCATGATAAGTCTGGTGTGGAGAGCCCACCAAAAGGGGGCATAGGTAGATTCAAAGGAGTCGCCATTTGTTTTAAAGCCATAAAGCCATTTCCCATTTGCTAATGTGGGATAATGAGATAACCAAGTGCCCAAAAAGGAAGGGATAAGACTTGAACTTGTGACCCACCTTGTAAAAAGGATAGGTCTTGACCAACCAAGCTATGGACTTGGAAGTGTTTTGAAAGGATCAAACTTGTATTTAAAGGTAAGCTTCTAGCTGATTGTGTATTGAAAAATATAGACTAGTCTGTTGTATTTGGACATTTTAGAGCCCTTAGAGGCCAAACTAAAGCTCAGAGTAAACTACAAAGTTGTTTAGAATTCTGATACACTTTATGTAGTATATTAATTTGCTTATTTTGGAGAATTAATGATGTCATTTTAGGCTATATAAGTTACCAATTTTGATTTGGAGAAGCCTATGCTTGTGATTCAGAAAGGTTAAGGACACGCTGAGTCAGCCAAGGTCTTTCGAAGGTCTGATCACTATTATTGTAGAGAGATGTGATTTTTTTTTTGTAAGTATTATTTTAGCTTGCAAATTTTAGCAACATTAATGGATTGGTTCAATTAGAACCCGAGGACGTTGGAATTCTGAACCCCATAAACAATTTCTATGTTTTGATCTTAGAATTCATTTTTGCATTTCAATTTTAGTTAATTTGTAGACTCTAATTTAGATTCTAATCAGAATGCAAAAATTAATCATTTGATCATTTACGGGAAATTGGATAAAATTATGAATTTGGTAAAATCTGATAGTTTCAATGGATAATGGATGTGAACTTTCATTTTACCTTTATTTCAGTTTTAAAACTTGATTTGGATCAGATTGTCATCAATTTTCAATCATTACAACATAATAAGTTGAGAAATTTCTACTTCCAATTCAGATTAAATTATGGAATTGAGAACTTAAGAGATCTTGGTAAACATTTTTAAAAAGTAGTGAAGTTCCTACTGGTGTTTACGGATCAAATTTTTGTATTAGAGCAGTTGATCAACGAGATTTAACAGTTGGTTATTTTTTTTCTTCTATTTCAGCATTTGTTTGGATTTTGTGATTTGACAAGTGCAATGGGCAAGTTTTCAAATAGAGCCAAGCTCAATGAGCTTGAAGTATATAACCAACAGATCTAGGAAGAGAATGCTTTCTTGAAAGCAAGATTATACTCCTTGGATGAGGATATTTCCCATTTGAAAATAGAGTTATGAGCCAAAGATGAGCTCATGGAAAAACTACAAAATGGTGGACAAGTGAAGGATTTGCCTTCCACTATAGATGCAGGCACTATGATGGATGAAAACATTGTAAGTGCAAGTAAGTCATCAATTGATTTTCGTTCCCATGAAGAATCTAGTAACAATGATTTTGGTAAATTTGAACAATATAAAAAAGGAATAGGTTCAAAATTACTTATTAAAATGGGATTTAATGGAAAAGGCTTGGGAAAAGATGGTCAAGGTGAAACTAACCCCATTTAGGTAGACAATAAGCCTAATCATGTAGGGTTAGGATGCAGATTTGGTATTCAAAATGAAACAAGTGAATGCTCTAAGAAAGTAGAAGCAAGATGTGCTAAGGAGAAGTGTAAACCATCTAGGATGGAAGGTAAAACACATTATTTTTGTCACACTTGCAATAATGTTGATTTTAATTCTACCAGACAATATAAATATTCTAATATTCCTTTTGATTATGGTACACAAAATTTGTGGCACATTTATCCATGTAATTTTTGTGGATTATCTAATCATTGTGTAGCCAAATGTTGGAAACGTAATTCTTTGTTAGGAAATATTTTGAAAGGCTATTCTCCTAGATAGAATTCTGCGAGTAGCAATAAGAATATGTTTTCCAAAAGAGTGGACAAAAAGTTTTATACTCATTGTAATAGAAGTGGACATCGGATTGAAAAGTGTTGGAGACTTCAACCATCACACCATCCCAGTAATGGTAAGATTAAGATGGTTTACATACCTATCAGTAAGGTAATTAATGAAGTTAAATCAACCCACACAAATGTTACTAAATCCACTAAAGAAATCTCACCAACTAATCAGGAAAATCTGATTAAGAGGGTTGATAAACAATTTTTGACTTTCATGTTGTCATGATTAGTGGATTAATAATGCACTTGTTTGTCAAATTATTGTTAAGAATTCTATTAAGGGAAAGAAAAATCTTTGAAGATTAATTAGTAGAGTTTTTGAGAACACTTCAAGATAGGTTCATCATTTGAAGTATTTCAATTCTCATGTTGAATAGCTCTATGTTTTGAAACTCCTATTTATGTTGTGTGAGTTGTCTAGAGGACTTGAACTCATTTGATCAGTTGGAGATAATATCAGAATGCATGTTGTAGGTTGAGTTAATTCCTTACAACACTTATCTCATATTTTATTGCTTTTTTGGGAATGTATCTATTTTTGACACATGGGTGTATAGATGCATTGTAAGACCCTATGAGCATGTTTGGGATGTTAGGAAATATACACTTTGTGCTATTTACATTTTTCTTAGCATATATGTCCCATACCAGGGCATTTTATTGCAACACATCCACAACATTTATTGTATGTTTTTAGCATTAACAAACTTATTTTATAGTTACATTGGGAATTGTTTTAGTTTAATGATAGTTCACCACTTTACAAGATGTGACAGGGGTAGATAGTTTTGGTATGTTGTGATCAAGTTATTGGTAGTTGAAAATTATTTTACTCATGCCATGTGTAGGCATTTTTAGTTGAGTTGTGAATCATTTATTTTTATAATTTTTATCTCTTTGCTATGATTGGGTTCTGTGTGATGTAATGCAGTAGACCAGTTATAAGATTTCAGGTGATAGTAGACTTTTGGAGACCAAAAGCCTCTTTTGTAGGGAGGTGTGATCCAAAGTTTAGTTAAAAAAATGTTTCCAAGTTTTGATGAAACCAATTGCACAGCCTAGAGCTTGTCGATAGCTTTTTGACACTTTTTGTAGTTTGCAAAACAGACACCGTATGCAAAAGTTACAGGCTACTAAAGTTATGATGTGATAGGTAAAAAATGTGGTGTCACAAGATGACATGGCACAATATGGACACACCAAGTGGACCAATCAGGTTGTGACACATGGTATTCAATGGGAGTCATAGAAACTTTTTGATTTTATATTACAATGTATTTGAAATTGCATTTAATTTTCAAAGTCCATAGATACCCTACCAATGAGGGATAAATTGTTTTTAAAACTTTGTAATTATCCTTGGTAATATTTTAATTACCATTTTCCCCAGCCACATGGGAGAAACTAACTTGCCACATCACATGCCATGAGAAATGCCATGTCCCAGAATATATGCTAGTTTGGAGAATGTGAGAATAGACATGCTGAGTCAAAGCTTGAGATTGAATTCCATTATCATGGTAAGTTAGCATATATGCACTAAGTTGGTAACCAACCAAAAAACCCATGCTAAGTTTGGCATGGAGAGCCCACCAAAAGGGGGCATAGTCTGATTCAAAGGAGTCGTCATTCATTTTAAAGCCACAAAGCCATTTCCCATTTGCCAATGTGGGATAATGAGATAACCAAGCACCCAAAAAGGAAGGGATAAGACTTGAAATTGTGACCCACCTTGTAAAAAGGATAGGTCTTGACCAAACAAGCTATGGACTTGGAAGTGTTTTGAAAGGAGTGAACTTGTATTTAAAGGTAAGCTTATGGCCAACTATGTATTGAAAAATATGGACTAGTTTGTTGTATTTGGACATATTGGAGCCCTTAGAGGCCGAACCAGAGCTCAGAGTAAACTACAAAGTTATTTAGAATTCTAATACACTCTATGTATTATATTAATTTTCTCATTTTGGATAATCATTGATGTCATTTTAAGCTACATAAGTTTCTAATTTTGATTTAGAGAAGCCTTTGCTTGTGATTCAGGAAGGTGAAGGATGTGTTGAGTCAACCAAGGTCTTTCAAAGGTCTGATCACTATTATTGCAGAGAGATATGATCTTTTATTTTTTATAAGTATTATTTTAGCTTGCAAATTTTAGCAACATTAATGGATCAGTTTGATTAGAACTCGGGGATGTAGGAATTCTGAACCCCGTAAACAATTTCTGTGTTTTGATCTTAGAATTCATTTTTGCAATTTAGTTTTAGTTAGTTTATAGATATAATTCAGATTATAATTAGAATGAAAAAATTAATCATTTGATAATTTATGATAAATTGGATAAAATCAGGAACTTGGTAAAATCTGACAGTTTCAATGGATAATGAATGTGAACTTTCATTTCACCTTTATTTCAGTTTTGAAACTTGATTTGGATCAGATTGTCATCAATTTTTAATCATTCCAACATAATAAGTTGATAAATTTACACTTCCAATTTAGATTAAATTATGGAATTGAGAACTTAAGAGATCTTGGTAAAAAAATTTAAAAAGTAGTGAAGTTCCTACTAGTGTTTATGGATCAATATGTGTGTGAAAAAAGTGATTTCTATAATAATTTAACCCACATAGATTATTCTATATGAATTATCTAAGAAAAAATGGATGCATTTCTTTTAACCTTTAAAAAGGAAAATAAATTTTTGATTTTCTTTTGAATGGAGATAACAATCAAGAGAAAGAGAGATGAATGGATAAATTCACAATTAATTTTAATAATAATAATGAGACCTTAGGGGTCCCACCAAGCTTTCCAGAATGTTATAGTAGTTTTTCATTTTTTTCTCTAATTTAATTAACTTACTAAAAACATAATGAAAATTAGGGTTTATGATGAATACTTGGTGATATGAAGATGGTTATGCATCACTTGAAACTAGTGAATGAGGGAACTTCTTTTTAGTTGGGAAGAATAACCTGTACATAAATAAACAACTTAGACAAAAATAGATTAATAGATAGATAGGTGAGCTTCTTAGTTAAGAACCAGTCTTGGGAAGTTGTGAACTTCCTCAAGTGGATGTTAGCTCACTATTTTGACAATTAAGTGGATAAATAACACTTGAAATTAAAAAAGATAAAGATGCAATAAGAATAATGATTATGATTTAATCTTTGTTTAAGCTATCAATGTAAGCAAAGTATTATCCCATTAAGTTGTAGAAGCATTCACATCCTCTTGTATAACATTAAGTTCATTAGAAGTGGATTCAATTAAGGAAGAGTAAATAATGGCATAAAGTTCTAAATTGAAGGCTATGTCTCTCTAATTAGTGAAAAGGGGTTGGGATACTATAAGCAGATCAGTGATATTAATGATTTTATGCACAATGCTAGGTAGAGTCATCTACACAATAAGACTATGTTTAAGAGGATATAAAATCAACATAAATTAAAGATAAGGGTCTAAGATTAAAGTCTTGGGTTTTAAAAACCAAGTACATTGGATCGATGTTGATCCTGTAGGATCGATGCTAATTCAGAATGAAATAATGTTGATTATGTCTAAAATTGAACTTAATTAAAAATGGAGACTCAAAATATGATAGAGAATACTAAAAGGACATCAAGGGATATATTTTATATTATAAAGGTTGGATAAATAGATAGAATTAAATAAACTAATGAGAAATGAAAAAATAAGACAAGTACCTACCTTAAACTAAGTTTCAGACAATAGATTTATTCTCATAAATATAGGCAATCTTTTAGGCTTGTAATAGTGGATGTAGATTATACGTAAATTTTTTTTGATAGAGTGGTGTTAAGGCTTCCTCAATTCTACCAAAAATCCAAGCAACATTTTGAGTTTCATAGCTTATGGTCCCTAAGCCAAAGGGTTGGCTAGGTATAAATAGAACAGTGTTGATTGAGGGAGAATCGATAATGATTCACCTAATTTGGTAACTAAAGGTTTTATATGTGTTGGTTTATTCCATCTATGGTTAAATTCCATCTAAAGGATATTTAGGAGATGATGATGATGATGATGATGATGATGATGATGATGATGATGATGATGATAATAATAATAATAATAATAATAATAATAATAATAATAATAATAATAATAATAATAATAATAATAATAATAATGGACTAAGACACCTAATAAATCATATATAGTATATGAAATTATAGTTTTTATAGTCATCAACATAGACCTCAACTATATCCATACATCATGTCATGGAATATGACAGTCATGGCACATCAATAGGTGGCACCAACATTCTTTTATCTAAAAGGAATGACTTGGAAATAGAATGTTCCCCATGGTGGTGAATGCAGTCTTGTGTTGGTCTTCTAGGGATATCTTGATCTAGTTGTACTGGGAGAATCCATCTATGAGGGACAATATCTCATACCCTGAAGTTGAGTTGATAATCATGTTGATGTTTGGTAGAGGGAAGTCATCCTTAGGACACACTTTGTTTATGTCTCTAAATTTAGTACACAATCATATACCCTATGGATTTTTCTAATTGGGACTATATTTATACCCATTTAGAATAGTCTTGTGGTATTATGAATCCAACTCTCAATAATTTTTCTTTCTCTTTTTTTACTAATATGGTAATACATAGGTGCATCTTCTATAATTTTTTTCTTCACTAACCTAGAATCTAGATGTACTACAAGGTAATGCATGACTAAGGTAAGGTCTAGGCATGGCATGTTAGAGTAAGCCCATGTGAATATATCCTTAAAATGCCTCATAATAGTTATAATATAATTACATTTGTTCATCGATGAGGTATGCACCTAGATAGATGATCTTAGGATCTTCATAGGTTCTAAGTTTTACCTTAGTTGTATTCTCTACAAGGTGTGTGGATCCATCTTCTATACTAGTAGGAAATGTTTGTATTGATCTTCTTCTTCATCTATTGGTTTTGAATCCTAAGGATCATCCATAGAGTATAATAATCTAAGTATGTTTATTCTGGTAATGTCTAATTGATACATTTTTCAAGAAGTTGAAAGCAAGATGCTCAAATAATTTATGTTGTTCAAAAGTAATACTGGAACTATTTGTAAATTTTAGACTTGGTGAATAATACACTTCCTATGGAGGTGAGAAAACTTCCCCATCCAAGAGTGCTTGAAATAGGTTTTCACTCAAGGGCTTATCTTTATCTTTAATATTTCCTTGATCAATGAGTACCTTAAATAGGTTTTCAAGCAAATATTTCAATGTTTCATCTATTATATGACCAAAGAAGTTTGTCTACTCTCTAAAGTAGGTGATAAGGTCTAGTAATAAGTAAAAATCTTATTTATTATCATCAAGTGACAATCTATATCTAAGGACCATATAATCTAAAATAGATTCCTCATTCTAAAACTCATATAGATGCATAATATAATATTTTTGGTCCCAATCAATAAGCTTAAGATGGCAAAGTGTAAGTGTGTAATGAGATATGATGGTCATAATGGAATTGGAATCAAATATGTTGTTATCAACTAGCTCATCATAGGCACTATAATGGGATGTTGTGTCACTACTAGGAGTTTTTTCATCATTTGAGAAAGAGGAATCACTTTAAAAATACATGAGGCCACCCCCATGTAGTATAAATATGAGGCATTGGTTCCAAGTAGGTTTGTTGGCATATATAAGCTCAAGAATACTTTGATCCCATGGCCCCAGGACTTTACCTATATATTCCAAACTATACATAATTTGATTAGGGATAGGGTATTTAGGATTCTAAAATTAATTGGTGAACTTGTTAACATACAACCAATCTCCTTCAGCAATGGCTTCTTGATCCTGGTTTGGTGAAGTGTTTGGTATAAATACAATTGTTTGCCTTTATAGAGGTGTGTTTTTATTTTTATAAATCATGTTGGGACTATTAGGTATTTTATAAGGTTTGAGTCTTCCATAGGACTTGGGATATTTTGGAAACTTTCTTATATAAAAATCATCTTTCATATAGTATGTGGAAATATTGGTGTCCTTAATAGTAAAATGGTTTGTAATGGATACAAGAAATAGATCAACTGAAGTGGAATAAAGATCACTAGGGTCGATAAAATTGGATTCATGTGGTTTATAAACTATAGCCTTGTTCTTCTTGGCTAAAAATTTAGAACCTGGGTAATAATTATAGTTCTTTTATTTAGCCTGTAAGTGCTGACAATATTGGTATGGCTACAGATCAACATAAATAGTTACCTTAATTCTAGAATGGGGGAACTTGAGGCATTTATGTAGGGTAGAAAGGATATCTCATGTTTCATGGATCCAATGATGATAAATAAGTACATTATAATTAAATTATATGCCTATGGCATGGTACAGGATATCATGGTTTATAGGCTCAACAATAATTTATAAATAGATAGTCCTTGAAGACTCTCTTTCAACATTGTTATATGCTTTGATTGTGATTATTTTTGGTTGCATGCCTTTGGATATATATGCCAACCATTGTATTAATTTTAATGACACCATATTTAGCCCTGAACCATTATCTATAATAACCTACTTGATCCTATGATGTGTTATAATGACCTCAATATATAATGGATTATTATGGCTAAGACCAAGGGAAGACATATCTTATTTATCAAAGTTAAGTTGAAGTCTTGGAGATAGATGTCCCATGAGTGTTTGGAATTGGCTAGGGTTATTGTCCTCAAGAACATTAGACTATTGGAATAAGTCATTTAGGATGGTCTTATGAACTTATAACATCTACAAAAAATCTAGGATATAAATTTGTGTAGACATTTTGTTTAATTGGTTATGAATACTATATGGTTTCTCAACATTAGTGTGAGAAGGTTTGGCCTTAGCTGGTACAGGGTTCAATTTAGGATTAGAAGGCATAGGATTCAAATTTGGCTCAATATTGGAAGAAGGCAAAGGGGATTTAAGGGTCACTCATTAATGTCTTGTTATAATTCCAAAATTTTGAGTCAGCAGAGAGTTATCATAGTTAGAAGAATTGGGTAGTGGTCTAGGAATATTAACCCACAAAAATTGAAGCACAATAAAATTTATTGAACTTGGTGTAACCTTACTTGAGGAAGAGGATGATGACCCTAAAATAAAGGGACCAATGCTTCAATAAGATTCAAATGATACATGGGTTTTGACTATAATGTTGGTGATATGATTACCATAAATATACCCCATGGTATTATTTTAATCTTATGGCATAGTATTGTAGCCCAAGTTATTAGCATGGGTATCATGACCCTAATTATGATGATGATGATTTTATTTCTAACCTAGTCCTTATTGATGTTATCCCTATCTTTGGTTTATATTATTATATTATTATTATTGGTTGTGCTTTGGAAATGGGTCTTTATAGATGTTCGTATCCTAATTGGTGTTTTGTGTTACTTGTTTTATTTTAATCTCTCTGCTCTCAATCAAGTCTTCAATGAGATGCCTCAATTGTACATGTCAGTAAATGACATGGAAAATAACATGATGGAAATCATAGAACTAATCTTCATGATATCAGTTAGGTTTGGGCTGGTCTTTAACAAATGGTTCTCACATAGGCCATATGATTAAATTAGCTATAACCAGCTTTTAAAATACTGCTTCAACTAGTTTGCCTAGTTTGTTGAATGGTCTGTATTTATTGAATCCTCTACATAGAGGAGATCTATGTAAAGTGGGTGATGGATTAGGTTGTGAATTTTGAGCCCATGAATCCTAAATAATTTTTACATGTTATAACTCTATTACCCACCATGTTCTTATTTTTATTAAAAGCTTTAGGTTTTTCTTCAGTATTATCTTGAATAGGTGTTTGAGTATGATCAGATGTTTGAGCCTATGAGTAGACTTTCATTAGGCCTTTGGTAATAAATGATTTATATATTTGCACACCCTTCTCAATGATTTATTTTAATGTGTTAGTGTAAGTGAGTCTCAGATTATGGGCCACTTTGGGGTGTAGTTTTTGTGCAAAGATGTCAATTAGCTACTTGTCTAGCAAATTATGTTGAAATCAACCAACTATTTATATCCACCATTATAGATATGTCACAAATATTTCCCCATAATTTTTTATTATTTTACATAAGTCAACCAATGTCAAATCATTCTCAATGTTATTATAAAAATGGTTAACAAATTTTTTTGATAAATCATTGAAATTTGTCACCGATCCTTTAGGTAATTTTAGGAGCCAATCAAATGTTTGTCTGGTCAAGTTGCATGGAAAAAAGCATAGAAAATAGACATTATTTTAAGCTACCTCTTAGCATACCATGAATAAGCATTACATATGCTTTCTAGGATAACCCTTCCCTTTATATTTATCAAATTTTCATGGTTCAAAATTAGGTAGAAAATGTACCTAAAGAATGTTCAAGTTGAATGGATAAGGACATATCTCCTTAAACTTGTATTTCTTGATTTGATTGCTTATTTCAAGCCTAATGAATATCTCCTTAACGTAATTCCACTCTTACATATTTGGTGTATTTATTTATAGAAGGTAGTTTCATTGGGGAGGAATGTACCCCTTGGGTAAACTTATTAGGGATATGTACCCTTTGCCCATAATTTTTATTTTGGTTCATCCTTGGATGTGAATAAGTTTGACATTATTGGTTCAAAGGAATTTTTTTTTATTCCTAGATGTTTGATACTGATTCCCAAGAATCTATTGTTGTGAACTTAGGAAATATGTTAGTTTTATGGTATTTGTTTTTAGTTTACTAGAGGGAATTATAATTATTAGTTTGTAATGGAAACTTGTTATGGTAGAGAATAATTTGATAAAGTGTTGTGTAAAATGCCCACAACCTATGATGAGACTTTAGAAACATACTATTGTGATTAGGAAAGAGTCTCCTAATGGTTAAATAAAGTATGCTCCATATCAAGTGGAACTTGCTATAAAGTATCTATGGATTTAATTTGTTCAAGAAAAGCCACAAGGTCCACATCAGATGTTAGATTAGTTAGGTGTTGATACATTTATTTTAATTTTTTTAATTTCTTGATGAAAGTAGTATTATTGACTGAAGTTACATTTAAAGAATCGTTAAGTCTATGATAAGTTGATCAACATACTATTTATTAATTTATTTTATTTTGGTTGTGATATCTTGATCAGTTGGGGAGGAGTTCATAAGTGGTTATTTTCCTTTAATAAAAGAAGTTGTGTTTGGTTTTTATATATGAGTAAGAGGTTTATTTATTAGTTTCTCCTCTACTTGAACAAGTGTATTTAATTACCTCCATTAAGAAATCAAGTAGAATCCTAACTCTCAATTTTATCAACCTTAGGAGAGATTAATATTTATCCTCTATAGGTTGGTGTTTAAATTAACCCTAAATGGATCCAACCATGGTTGGGATGTCCTCAAACATGACAGGGTGTTCTTATCCTTCATAAAAATTCTCTTCTTCGCAACTTGGGATGTAATATATCCCACTATGAGTATACCTTTGCATGTTTGATAATGATTTTCCACATTGTGAAGTATTTCAAATTTTGGTTTGTAAAAAATATTTTAAGATCAAAAAAATAAAGGTAGATTTAGGTCTATAATTAGAAACATATGGCATGATGCCTCAAAAATAGAAGAAGAGAAAGAAGTCCTAACAATATGTGACCTTGGTTGGTTTAAAGTGGTAATTTAGAGGAAGGAAAAATAACCTTGGAGCTTAGGGTATAGGCTAGCACAAAAAAACCTAAGTTCAAAGTATGTTAGTACCATGAATATTTGAACACAACCATGATGGGTCTGATAAAACAAAATTATAATAAGGTTTGAGGTATTCAATAAGCTTAATATGTACGCTAACACATGAAATCCTAAGTTTAAAATAAAAAACAAATGGGTAGTATAATGATGCCCAATAGAAAAGAAAGTCAAATGGTTAAATAACTTATAGTATGAGTGAATGCAAAATAACCTAAGCTAGAACAAGAATAGAATGAGTAATGTCTAGACAAAAGTATTTTAAATCAAACATAAAAATCCACCCAAGTTACTCAATCCAAGCACAAAAGGTGAAATGCCCAAGCTTAAGTTATAGGAAAGACTCCAGTGTAGACCAATTATGTTTTGGGTTGGAACTTAGAAAGGTAAATTTTTGAAATTTGGACTAAAGGACCTTAGATATCCAAGTGATGAATAGTCTAGACCTAAACATACAACATAATGACACTATTTGAAGATATAAACAAAAATGGTTGATCTATTTTTGAACAAGGTAATTTATTTTTAATTAATTTAACCAACATAATGCCTTCTTGTTCAAAAGGTGGTGTCTAACATGTGTTTTGTTTTGGATGTGCTTTGGTTTTGTTTTTAGTATGGCACACACACAAATAGTTTTATAATCAAAAAATTATGAAAGTAAATAATAAAAAGAAAACACTAAAGCATTCATCATACCTTAAAAACTAAAAAAGTTTCTTTGTACCATTGGATTTCATTCATATACTACTTGAGAGGAAATAAGTTTGTTAATACAAAAACTAAAGGCACATGAAAAGTAGGGTTGTTTAGACCCCCTCTTCTCTCAAAAAATTGTATAGTGACATGTAACTTTAGGTTACTCATCTTGCACCAATAGTAATTCATGACAAATGTGGTTTATCTAAAAAATGTAAGTTTTTTATCAATCTATATGGTCCCATATGTGTGGTTAACACTAGGGAGAAACACATAATTTGGATCCAAGAGAATTAGATTTTTATAAAAAGGTCTTATCCTTTTTTTTAGATCAGTGCTAAGCTTTTGATTGGAGCTAGAATTGATTTTAGGGCACAAATCATGGGCCCATTCCTTGGGAGAAATATAAAGCCATTAATACTTTGATCACATTGAAACCATCAAGTATATGGCCACAATCAACCTATAAATGTCCTCTAATATTAAAACTTGGGTGGGGTTGGGCACAACCAAACCACTTCACCAATCCTTCTACATCTCATTGGTAGGTCTTGTCCTTTTTACAACCACTACATTTATCATATTTCTCAGTGTAGTGTAATGTCTAGATTATGCCATTGTTCTGAGGTAGATATTACTAATGGAGTCAATTTAACCACTCAAACTAACGTCCAAGCAAGTCACCTTTAATTTATACTCCCCACCATGGAGTGGGGTTGGAATGATTTTGGGAGATCAAATCTATAGTCAACAATCCCCTAAATAACTTATGGGGAGCTGATGAAATCTTGCCCATAAGACAAGTGCATGAAAGAAATAAAACTAGAAGGACTTTAGAGGTCATTTTTTGGATCACCCGGGTTATTTGAAATTGGGGAGAGAATAGATGATGTTCCTTCTAAGATTTGGACTAAGTGACAAGGTAATGAATGAATCACTTTTGGGTTACCTAAGTTCCATAAAGGGGATGGGGGGAGATCATATGCATAAAATCTATTTTACAAGAAAATAAAACAAACAAAAAATGATAAACAAAGATAAAAGTTCTTAAGAGCATTAGTCTAGGATTTATTTTCATTTTAAATCACTAAATGAAGCTTGAAATGAATTTTACCTTTGTTGTTGTTGTAAGTAAGCTAATAAAGTGTTTTAATCCTATAAAATAAAGTTTTTAGTAGTTAAACAAGGATGTAGAATATCAAAAGGAAACTAAAGCTTGTTATTTTTAACTAGCTAGATTTAGACATAGGGTGACTTTATCATTATTTAGAGTGATCCTACCAATTTGTAGAGTGATCCCACTATTCCAAAGAGTACTATTCATATTCTACAGAAAGTTAAAACACAATGTGTGGTGACTTCACCAATTATCAGGATTTCCTCACCGATTAGTAAGATGAGTTTGTAATATTCAATTAAGTTTTAAACATAATAATTACCTATAATTTTGGTCCAATATGATTTAAATGATTAATATATGACATATATGTTCCATAGGTTGATATTTATAATATAAAAGTTCATAATGTTAGGTTGTGGAGTTAAAAGCTTCACTAATGCAGACATGGAGGAGGTTGTTGAGAGGTTGTTGAGTTACAGGGCAACCAAATTCAGTCTGATCAACCGACATCGGTCATATTTAGTGAGTAGAGCAACCGACATCAGTCAAGATTGGTCGACATCGGTCATCTCCAGCCAGACAGGGACTGACATTGGTTGCCTTTGTAGTTTAAAACTACAAGTGTTATGGACAGGTTGTTAATGAACCGGTTGTTTGCATGTTAAAGGTTACTTTTAGCCTTAGAGCTACGGATCTAATTATTGTAATTAGATGTCTAATTATTGTTTGCATGGGATCTATATAATAGACTTATGGGCTATATTGTAAAGTGTGCTAGTTGAGTAAGAGCAAGGTTAGCTCCTTCAGAGTGAAGAGAGCAAGGTGTGTTCCTCCTAGTGCCACAGTGCTAGGTGAGTATGATCAGGGAGATCTGCAAGTTGTTGCAAGGTCTAGTAGAAGATCCATAGGGGTGCTGGTATGGTAGAATCATAAGGACTTGGTGAGGCAATGACAATGGTTCAATCTGAGTAAGTAAGATCATTGATTTGCAGGTGTGTGTGTGTGTGTGTGTGCGAGGTCAAAAGAGATCTACGGGGTAGTAAGATCAAAGGTGACAGCAACATAATAGGTAGCAAGATCAAGAGAGATCTACTTAGAGTATGTTGTGTACTTGGAGTGCATGGAGCACTTGTGTACTGGCAGTAGTGATACTGACTGGTGGTACTGGTAGTAGTGATACTAACTGGTTGGAGGTGAACACTAACTCTGTGTTTGAGTTGTGTGTTGTGACCATAAGAGAGAGAGTGAGCTCTTGAAGAGATTTACTGTTTATGCCCTAGAGGTGTGTAAGGAAGAAGACTGTGGCATCTTCTTTATTGTATTTCCTTCTAGAAGAGTATTAATACAATTGGGTATTGTCTCTCATATTCTGTGTTATTTCTGAATTCTAGTTACTTGTTACTTCTGGTAAAATTTTGCATTTAGTTGCTTGTACATGGTAATCAATTGTGCTTCCTAGATCCTAACAGTGGAGTCAGAGCATGTTTGTTGTTCTAGATTCCTGACAAAGTGGTATCAGAGCTAAGGTTGTAGGGAGCAGGTTTGTGTTTGGTTATAGGTCACTCTCAAGGGTTTTTGATTGAGTGGGAGTATAGCAATGGTAAAATAAAGTACACTAAGAATGGAGGAATTAAAAATCATGAATGGTCAATTACGGTGTTATGGAAAGAAAGAGCAGGTAAAGAAATATTGTTGGTTGGTAGAAGATCAGCATGAAGGAACTGAAGAAGTAGATGTTGCAAGTGTTGTTGTACAAGATGCTCTAAGATGTTCCTTGGATAAAGTAGAATCTTGTTTTATAGATTCTATTGCCTCTTTCCATGCAGCCCCAAATAGAGGGGTTGGTGAGCCTTGTCAAATTATTGGCAAAGGGGAAGTATTACTAAAATTGAAGGTGGCCAACACATGGGTGTTGAAGAAGGTCATGCAGGTCCCAGTTTTGAAGATGTGGCTAATTTCTTTAGAAAAGTTGGGTGATGAGAGATGCACAAGAACTCTCACAGTGGATGCACTTGAAGTAGCTGGTGGTAAGAAAGTAGGTACTCTTTATCTACTTGCTTGTATTACTGATTCCACTTCTGTTGCATAGGTGTGGCTTTGTAGGCTTGGTCACATAAGTGAGAAGGGAATGGATGTTCTTAAGTCAAATGGTAAGATTTCAGCTTCAAAGAGCATAGATCGAGATTTCTATGAGCAGTGGGTTACTACAAGAAAGGATTGGATTTATTGCAAGAAAAGGAAGACTAATGTATTTGATAAACTTAAGAAATGGAAAGCCTTGGTGTTCTTAGAGGAGATGATGGATAGAGATTAGTGGATGGGGCTAGATACTTCTGAGCAAGATAGTTTGGACATGGGTATGATTCAAAGAAAGCTCATAGGTAAAAAGTCATCACTCAGGCAAAAATAGGTACCAGCATCGGTTAGGAAGAACTGGTGTTGAACAGATAGGTACCAACATCAATCATATGTATACCAAAGGAGTTGGTGGTGTCAGGTAGGTGAAGACCGACGTCGGTAGGATAATCAGCATCGGTGACTTGGACAGTCACATGGAACTAACGTCGGTCGGATGTAGACTTTGTGGTGACTGACATCGGTCACTCGAATGGATTTTGGGTGGATAGCAAGCTTTCAAGGAGTCCCAAACACCCATATGGAGGATTGAAATGGTAAGTAAGACTCAAATTCATTATTCATCTTCTTTATACTTGTTGCTCACTACAGAGCAGGAAGGATCCAAGAAACAGTGGGAGCATGGCATGATTTCTTTTGAGAAGAACCAAATGGGAGATTTGGTAGGGTTGCTAGCTAGTATTAAAGCACTGAAAGATGAATGGATTCCTTGGTTAAAGAATAGAGAGAATGGATACATGAGATGGAAGGCCAGGTCATATGGTCTTGAAGAAGCTGCAGGATAGTGGTACAGGTTTTACAGGTGGATGACAAAGCATGGATTTAGTCAGTGTCATTGTAACCATTATGTTTGTCTTACTAGGTGGATGATGATCACGACATTATCCTGTTACTATATGTGGAGGATGAGCTTGTTACAGGTTCAGACATATAGGGTTTTTCTAAGCTAAAGGTAAGGTTAGTTTAGTGGTTTTCCATGAAGGATTTGGGAGCAGTGAAATTCTTTGGCATGAGTAATCCTAGAGATAGGGAAGATCACAAGTTGATGTTATCACAAGATTATTGTGTGAAGGTAGTGTAGGATGCAGAATGGCAAGTGCACCTATGGATGGATAGTTCACAGAATAGGGTCCTTAATCACATGATGAGGTTGAGTACATGTGTACTCCCTGAGTTTGCCCAAGCAGTGGGTGCTGTCAGAAAGTTTGTGGCCAATCTGAGAAGGAAGCACTGGAGAGCAGTTCAGTGGATTCTCAGGTATCTGAGAGGGACTAGCAGTAAGTATACATGTTATGCAGGGTCAAGTTCTTTTCTACATGGGTTTGTAGATGTGTCTGTAGCAAGTTACTTGGATGACAGGTGTTGCACCATAGATTGTGTGGTGGTTGGTCTTTAAGATTGAGCTTGAAGAGGGATACAAGCTAAGAAATAGATTAGACAGTGTACAGGTACAGGTATAGTGTAGTTATTTATCTCTAAGTGGGAGATTGTTAGGTTATGGAGCTAAAATCTTCACTGATGTAGACATGGAGGAGGTTGTTCAGAGGTTGCTGAGTTGTAGAGCAACCAATGTCAATCTGATCAATCGATGTCGGTCATATCTAGTGAGCAAAGCAACTGACATCAGTTAGGATTGGCTGACGTCAGTCATCTCTAGCCAGATAAGGACCGATGTTAGTCACCTATGTGGTTCAGAACTACAAGTGTTATGGATAGTTTGTTAATGAACTGGTTGTTTGCATGTTAAAGGCTAATTTTAGCCTTGGAGCTACGGATCTAATTATTGTAATTAGATGTCTAATTATTTTTTACATGGGATCTATATAATAGACTCATGGGCTATATTGTAAAGTGTGCTAGTTGAGTAAGAGCAAGGTTAGCTCTTTCAGAGTGAAGAGAGCAAGGTGTGTTCCTCCTAGTGCCACAGTGCCAGGTGTGTATGATCAGGGAGATATGCAAGTTGTTGTAAGGTCTAGTAGAAGATCCACAGGGGTGCTGATATGGTAGAATCATAAGGACTTGGTGAGGCAAGGACAAGGGTTCTATCTGAGTAAGTAAGATCATTTATTTGTAGGTGTGTGTGTGTGCAAGGTCAAAGGAGATCTATGGGGTAGCAAGATCAAAGGTGATAGAAACACAATAGGTAGCAAGATTAGGAGAGATCTACTTGGAGTACATTATGTGCTTGGAGTGCGTGGAGTTTGGATTTGGAGTGCGTGGAGCACTTGTGTACTGGCAGTAGTGATACTAACTGGTGGTACTGGCAGTAGTGATACTGACTGGTTGGAGGTGAACACCAACTCTATGTTTGTGTTGTGTGTTGGCATTGTAAGAGAGAGAGTGAGCTCTTAAAGAGATTTACTGTTTATGCCCTAGAGGTGTGGGATCCCTAGAGGTGTGTAAGGAAGAAGATTGTGGCATCTTCTTTGTTGTATTTCCTTTTGGAAGAGTATTAATACAATTGGGTATTGTCTCTCATATTCTGTGTTATTTCTGAATTCTAGTTACTTGTTACTTCTAGTTAAATTCTACATTTAGTTGCTTGTACATGGTAATCAATTGTGCTTCATAGATCCTAACAGTGGAGTCAGAGCATGTTTGTTGTTCTAGATTCCTGACACATAATGAATAGAAAATCACAATAGTCAACCTCATAATTTGTGTTTGTGATCTCACTATTGCTCAAGGTGACCTTGTCATTCCACAAGATGATCTCACCTATGTTCAAGATGACTTCACCATTTACTAGTCAATCTTGTTATTTGGTCTAGAAGATAGAAATCATAAAAATTAGAATAAAAAAGAGTAAAATGACATCAAAATATGGTCTAAAAGTGTAATTAAAAGGATGAAAAGACATCCAAAAAGGCATGTGACATGTGTTGTCCCACTAGGAATGACAAAATGTATAACATGATTAAAAATTATGTTAGTTCATACATTAATAAGGAAAACCAATAATAATCATAAAGAAACTAACATGTTAAGCCCACTCCCTCGAGGGGTGGTGTCAATGAAATAAATAAACTAATGAGGAAATCAATACAAATAATACCCTCCCAAAGTGTCTCTCCTTCAAAGACAGTCCATAAACATGTTTGTGCCCATATTTGGTACACCAAGTATTTGTAAATGTGGTTGGGCAAGTGCATCCCTCATCTTTTCTATCACTAATGGCTTTGGCTCCTTGATTGGTCAATTTGGAGGAATTGGGAAGTTCTTTCTATAAATAATTATACATAGATTTTTTACACTAAAAATATTCTTTCTCTTATAGTTATTCCTACATAATAACACTAAAAAAATAAATCTTGAATGTTTTGGACATGGCTCATGTATTTATAGCTTTTCTAGAAATGTTTGGAATCAACCATGACCATCCATTTTGAGATCAAGATGTGTGGCCATGGATAAATTCAATTTTGGAGGACAAAGTAATTAATACTTTGGAATAAATGAGAATTAAAAAGACATGTATGGCCTTAAAATTGATATTTATTTCCATTAATGAATGGTGCTTGACACCCTTTCAATGATATCATAGGTGATGTCATGGGTCAGATATTTTGAATTATGAATTTCCAATAATAGATATTCAATAACTTTCCATGGATTTTCCACTTAAGATCTTAATATAATTTTATTTTCTTAATGGTTTTACTTAGTATTTTTAAATTCTTAGAAATTGGTTGTATGTTTAATTAAAATGGTCAAAAATGTCAATTTACTTGGTCTTAATTTGATTAGAGTTGAATTAGAGGAATATAATAGTTACGAATGATGTATTGCCCCATTCAAGGATACATAAGAAAAAATTAGCACTTTTAAGTGACATGTGAAAACAAATTAGAATGTTTAAATGGTCCAAAATGGAAATTTTATTGGTTGTAAACTTGATTCAAAGTGAATTGAAAGAATATAATGATTTCATAAAATGCATTTCCCCATTCAGGGATTCAAGAGTGCAAATCAACACTTGTACATGATGTGTGTAAACAAATTAGAGCATTTTAGTGATTTTATTGTAGAATGTCATTAAAATTTGAAATTTTAGAACAACAGTGATAATAATTAGATGTCTACAATTTTATCATCTAATATAGTTATGAATTTGAACTTATTTGGCCCTCCTAACACTTTTCACATCCTTTAAAATTATTAACTACCCTTATATAATACCTTATTAGTTAATTTAACATTTTATTCATTCAAAAATTTAAATATGTAATCCAATTAAGTTCCCCCCTTGACCAAAAATTGAATGGGAACTTGGACCCATATTTACAAGTGGATTTAAAGTGAGCAGTTTCTATGTGAAACTGGGTGCATGATTTTGATTTGATGCATTTATAATCACCATATGTGATTCATAATTATGAAAAAACATGTTTTTTATTGATGATGAATTAAATATGGTAATTACAAATGCATCATGTCAAAATCATGCACATAGTTTCACCCAAAAATAAACTACTCACTCTTATGGACTATGAAAACATCAAAGCTCTTATTAGATGTAAAGTGTCCTAGTGTTTGTTGTGTATGAATTTAAGACCCATTATGACCAAGGTATATGTGAATAATTTTCTGTATTATTATTCAATTCTTAGGTCAACCTATATTCCCATTTATGTCATGTTGAGGTGAGATCATAAATATGTATGTGCAAGTCTTACTTTCCCAAATGGGTGTGTCAAGAGAGTTAGTGTTATAGATGAATTTTAAAATAACAACCAAGGAATGGTAGGGTACAAGTTTTACCTTCCCATTATACATTAGGTTGGAGTGTTTTAGATATAATAGCTTGGAAATCCTTGGAGGAAAATTTTGTTCTTTTTAGTTTGAGAGTGGAGGAGAGTTAGAGAAAGAAGAGGAGGAGCTTAGATAAAGAGGATGAAATATAGTTTCCAACACTTGTATGAGGTTTAATTGTTTAGATATAAAATGTGGAGTTAAGGTAGGAATCCTTACCACCTATTTATTTAAATTTTATGGTTTTAAATATTTGTCTTTCTCCATTCTCTTATTTTGAGTTTTTAAGAGGTGTAAGGCCATTTAGCTTACTATCTTTATTTGTCTCCATGGATTGTGCCTACGGCCTCCATGTATATTTTATTTCCCATTTAGGATTGGATATGTAAAATAATTAATTTTATTTTTGGATGTTTTAATAGCCCCTTTTGAGATTTAAAATGGTAAAAATTTGCTTCCCAAATGAGCTTAAATTATTTTCATGGTTTGTGCATTTGTATGTAGGGTTCGGTTAAAGGAATGAAGTTTCAAGTCCTAATAAGAGGCTCTTATATATGGAGTTTGATAAAATGGAAACTATAATCTTTAAGAGTTCTTCCCATGGCAAGGGAGAAGGTATTAGACAAATGAAAGAATCCAAGGTCCTCATTCTCCCATCCCCATAGTGAGGAGAGATGAAATTCTCATCCATAATGGGTGAGAGAGGAGACTTGATACATTTGATTCGTTAGTGACTACCATGTGTGTATATACTTTTTATATTATGATTTTTTTTATTAATGTATTATGTATTATATTTTGGGTGAACTTGGAATCCTATTGATACAAGGGGGAGTGGTTGACACACCTGGTTATTCCCAATTGAGTGTGTTACCTTATTATTACCCACCTACTTTCATACCTATATCATTTTCCTTAAACCTTTGGTATCATCCATATTTAGAGATGTGAGTCCTAGGCTCAGTGTGCCTAGGGTATCCACACAATAATGGTAATAATATGGGAGCACATCCCCTATTTGGATAGGCATTGTGGTTACAATTGGAGTTTACATGTATTCTTCTTCTATATTTTTTGGCATTACTATGTAAATGAAGAGAAATTTATTTTTGGTAGGGTTTTAAGCCATTTATTTTAATATCATATTCTCATTCACGTGAATAGAAAGAAAGAAATAAATATGTAATGAGTAGAGTTATCATGCTTTAGATATCATTAAACATGATTTGAATTAATAAAAATGAAATCAAATGAAAATTTTAATGGTTGAAATGAAATTGTAAAAATTGTAATTATTAATTTTCTTTGTTATTTTACAATTGTCAAAAATAAATTAATGATCTCTTTCAAATTGTTTATATTAAATTGATTTTTTTAAGCCCAAAAAGGGATATAAACACTTAGATAATATTTATATAATCCAAAGTGTTTTAATTTATCCAATTTTTAATTTGAATATCATGTATTATTAGGATCCTAATGTAATTTTTAGTTTAATTTTAGGAAATGGTTATTTTTTATGAAATTTCAAAGTCGATTTGATATAATTATTTAGTTTACATTTATAATGCACTCAAACATCATTAAAATTTTGTGAATTAAAAATGAGGTATAAAAGTGCCTTAAATAAATTAATATGAAAATTCACAAATTTTAGGACTAGTTTCCAATCATTTTGAATTTTTAGGCTCTATAGTTTGCTCGCTTATGTTTTTAGAAGTTCATGTGTCTATAAATATTACATGTCCACTTAATGTAGGGTCCCATTATTAAGTGATAATTTCCACACATGTGCCACATGACAAGGTTTCTAGGCCCTAAGGTGAAAATAAGTTTTATATATTGGTAACCATTAAGGTTATGGTTAGCGGCTGGGGTGATTGTGTGTTTATTAAGCCAATCAGTGAACCCCACCATGGGATTATAACATGTAGGTAGCCAAATAATGTTAACCATCTCTTTTACAACCTTCAAGGTTATTTAAATTATAAAATTTATTTTATTTTAATAATGTTCTTTAATATTTTTCAAAACTTTGCATTTCTAAAGTTCAACGACCTAACTAAATTAAACTAGAACTATTACATACAAATTTAAATTTTTTGGTATGGATTATTATGGCCAAATAGTGACCTAGAGTTAGGGTGACCCTAGTGGGAACCAACCTATTTTTTTATCATAGTCCACATGGAAAAAAATTTAAGACCTAGAATTACACTTTTCTCAGGGTATAACATTTTGTTCTATGAAGGTCATTTTATACCTTTTCGATGTTTAAAAGATCTTAAAATCATAAATATGGGTTATACCTAAAGGGGAAACATGATAATTTTCTTCCCTATATAACATTAACTAAAAATATAATTTTTAAACTAAAAATATAAAGTGGTTTATTCATTAACCTTGTCAACAACCATTAATGGCTATGGTGGAGCTTGAAGTTCCACAAGACCTTTCAAAGACTTTGAGAGTCTGAGACCCCTTGGATAATTTCAAATAATATGTGTTCCCTAAAAAATAATGCAAGCATACATGTATCTAAATAAAATTAAATAATTAAATAAAATGGAATTAGACCAAAAGCTTGGAGGCTCCATTAATGATAGTCATTCAAGTC